>OX638299.1:18076873-18451464 GCA_951812265.1 Taphrorychus bicolor | reverse complement strand
CCAGGATTTTCATGGTTAAGCGAGCTCAACTCAAGGTAAAAGCTTTAGCAGTGAACATGTACTAATGCGTCAGCAAATTCTGATTTTCTTATCTGAGTGTGACAAAGGATTGATTCACCTCACATGTGGCCATGAAATTCCTCTCTCGCTGAATTACAAGGCGTTTTGTATGAATATTTTTGTCTAGCGCGAGCTCAAGGCTAAACGATGCAAAACCTGCAACTTTGTACTTGAAAAGCGTCATGGCGTTTTGTATGAATATACTACTGCCTCGGAAATTTTAGCACGTAGATCCGTCGTTTGATGCGAACATGGTCGTTTGTCTCACTGATGGGTTCGAGATTGATTTTACAGTATGACCTCGTCCAGGCGTTCGTTTAAAGTTATGTCACAAGGTCTAGCGTGGAATGACGATTTTCGAGGCCACGTTCGTCGGCAAGGTAGCTCGGCTTGCTGCGACACGTTTCCCGCTCAAGCCAATGTGAAAAACGTCAAGGCGTTTTGCATGAACCTCGGAAATTTTAGCATGGCGTCAAGGTGGAATGTCCGTGTGTGGACAAGGTTACACCGGCGTTCAAGGTCAGTGACTAGCGTGCAATGACGATTTTCGAGGCCACGTTCGTCGGCAAGGTAGCTCGGCTTGCTGCGACACGTTTCCCGCTCAAGCCAATGTGAAAAACGTCAAGGCGTTTTGCATGAACCTTGGAAATTTTAGCATGGGTGTCAAGGTGGAATGTCCGTGTGTGGACCAAGGTCAACTGAGTTCCAAGGTCAACTGATTTTCAAGGTCACTTTTCAAGGTCATGAGCGCGATTTTCAAGGTCAACGTCTAGCAACTTCGTCTAGCGTTATCTAGGAGGCTCAGGAATGTTCCTGTGACCTTGAATTTGGGCTAGAATCCGCTTTGATTATCTACTCACACCACCTACTCATTAGAGTATAAGTTTATGATACGTCATACATATCGCATGCAGGAACTTTGTCAGATAATATTCGGGTTTCTTTTAAAAATTGACGAAATAGCGTCCATTTCGTCAATTGTCAAACTAATGCCACAGATTAAGTATCAATGTTCTATGAAATGTTCTTATTTTAGACAACTATCACGATCATGATATTCAATCTCTATTCATATTTGCGGGTACGTGCGGAGGTAAAAAGACTTGAGAATGTAGACCTGTAATACTAAAAAATCACCTTCCATCCACTTTCCCAATTCAATTTCTGTACATTCTAGAAACTGAATGAACCATAAAGATCTGGATCTTTCTAGGAGCCTAAATATATATCAGAATTTAGTGTAACAACCTGTTCTTCCGAATTTAACAATTTCCCATTTTGGACCTCTTTAAATAATTTCAAAAATGTCAGGTTACAGTCACAATGGCAACTGATACATTTTCTAAGGAACCCCTAGCATCAACTTCACCTTACAGTTGGGTAATAAAGCATAAGTGTTGTTTTATACATTCAGCAGTAACTGACAGCAACTATTAGGTAAGTACAAACAATAGAAAAAACGAACAAAATGGTAGAATGGTCGATAGGGAAATATCCTGCAGCTGCAACCGATGTCTTCTTTTGACACATCAGTCCAACAGAGACCAGGAATTGTTTTCGCACTTCCTTCTGTAATGTCACCACAAATACGTCATGCTGAATATTTTGTGAGAGCTCTGTCCACTAGCCTACTGCTTTTCTTCCTTCGTTTGCCAACTTTTGCCCGGCCATTGCTAAAGCTATAACTTGAGCCTAAAACACTTTCTTGTTGATATTTTGGTTATAAACTGAGCATATATATGATGTAATCTAGGGTAGACGTTGTATTCATGAAAACGCTGGCTGCTAGGATGCCTCCTTTTAGCGTGTTGATGGAATCGATGCAAACCTTTACGATAAATCTTTGAAATGGCATGAAAAGAATGACAGAGGTTGATTGAAAAACATATAGTCTATATAGAGAATTAACCTGATACCGTACAAACTCACAACAAATCCCAAGAGAACTAGATACATAATGTCTTTTTCGTGGGGGCTTTTCGTTGATATAGCTTTCATGTAATCTTTAATTTCTTGTATATCGTTGTGAAATATCAATATTTTGTGGACCCGCAATATCATGTTAGCACTCAGAAGACCGTTGACAAAACAGATTAAACTTGCATTTATCACGTTAGATCCCTTGATTACAGGAGCAATTTGTTGCATCAGAAGATCGTAAATAAAATATATTCTTAAGCTAACAAGTGTAATGGTATATGTTATCATGTAACATCCAAAAAAAAATGCGAATCTGCCTTGATTTGTATTTGGTGAGTGGCTCGATCAATATGATTATGTTGTCATACTGGGCTAGAACACGTAACCACAACATCCTTGTGGCCACTAAATTTTTAGGGAAGTTAAATCGATCGGAAGTAATAATTAATCGTCCTTGGTCACAAGAGAACGTTAGATAGATATTTTCAATGAAAAGTCGTAGTCATTCTGGAAATTTAGATTAATTACGGTCTATAGTCCATTCCAAGCAGGGGTCAATGTCACAACAACTAGATCAAAAAAGGGTCTGGACAGTCATCAGTCATGCTGACCAACATGTTCTTTTTCTAAATATACTCTAGATGTAAATATCTCAGATTGCAAGATTGTTCTTACCGAACTTTTCTGAGTTCTATTACTGGTCTAATAAGTGTTTGCAGATATACGAGGACGTTGCAACACTGTGTGTTGCAAGTAAGTCTAGTAGCTTACCTAAGGAAGGTCTCATGGCGGAAAACATTCGCAATATTGATTTTTTTCTTTTCAGTTGATTTCCGCTGACCTTATTGGGCCATATCTTGGACTCAAGTCTGAAAATCAATATAGAGTGGTATCAAAGTAAACTGGTTTACCAAATGTGTTCTTGTATATTACATGGCAAAGGCGACATCTGAAGTCATTAATAAATTCACTGAAAATCAAGTTTTCTTCATATTTGTTGTTTGCAAAATATTTGCTTGTGAAAATGGTAGTCATTTCTTTAGCAAGGTATTTAGAGAGCTAATGAAAAAGTATAATGTTGATAAGATCTGATATAATGCAAAGTATCATGCTCACGTAAATCACATTTAACGTGTAAACGGAACAACTGTTCGCTCTATTAGATCGTAAATTCATGATAATTATAGGACTTAAGACCGATCCATTTATCAAGTTGCCCAAGCCATTTTACAAACAAGACATGAGGCAACAAGTTTTTTTCTTAACTTTTTGATTTTTTGTAGGAACGTCCCCAATAATGAGTCACTTTATGGACTAGTTTCGAAGAACGTCAGCCATAAATTGAACATTTCGACCACAATGCATAATCCAGACGCTGTTTAGCAGATGCCTGATATGTTTGAGGATGTTCATAAAAAGCATTTCCAGGCGTAGATTAAGAATATCACTAGATATAGATTATTATCACCTAGGTAATTATGAGTGTGGTGAAGTGAAACCAAGTCAGTTTTCTGCCGAAGTTGTCGCTTCACAGCCACCTGTCTAAGGGAAGGCAGAGGAAACAACTTCGGCAGAAAACTTGCTTGGTTCTTCACTATTATCCCGCATGCCCTAGTGGAAGCACCTGCCGTCGTCCGATGGCGCCACTTATGTTTGGAAAAAAATTATGTTGATGTATGATGATATTATGATATCAAAAGACGTTTTTGGGCGAAGAGCGAAACCGGTCTATGGTTCCTGTGCCTGATAAAGAAATGAGTTTGATACTCTGCTGAACGTCGTACCCAGACAGTTTAGGTACGAATCTCGGCCATCTGTCTGTAACTGGCTTTGTTTCACTTCACTATTATCCCGCATGCCCTAGTGGAAGCACCTGCCGTTGTCCGATGGCGCCACTTATGTTTGGAAAAAAATTATGTTGATGTATGATGATATTATGATATCAAAAGACGTTTTTGGGTGCATAAAATGCTAAAAAAACGCAATGAAGAGGTAGAGCTTGCAAAGTTGCACTCAGAAATTTTAGATGATCAAACCGATTAAAAACAAAAGTTTGTAGATATTACCGAATGACATTCAATGAGTTTGACAATTTATTGGGGCAAAATGGGAGTTGGCCTCTGTTGTCGCTTCATTTTCACAAACTCAAATATACTCAAAACCCACTGAACTCATGTAAAATTTGCAGATTGGTTGCCGGAAGGATACTCATACTTGTGGCAACAGGCAGGGCAAATGCTAAGCAAATATTGTTTGAGAAGAACAACGCCTGCAAAGACTGTCGATTGCCGAGATGTTGCGCTTCTAGTGAGAATTAACCCAGAAAAATTCATAATTTTATGATGAAAGAAATTTTGCCGTGTCCGTGGCTTGACTGGGCCGAGCACGAAAGTGAAAATCCACTTTTAAGGTATAGACCTGCAAGTTTCGTTTCAAGGCCTTGACAGCGACGGTTGTACTGGAGTTGGGAAGAGCTCTAGATTCAAGAGACCCCGCTCTGCCCGTGAATATATACTTTTTATTGTTGTGTGTGAAGAAAGGAATTGTAAATTCCATGTAGTTTGAGCATGGTGACGTAACCACCAGACTAGTCTCAAGCTCCACCCCCTAAATAGGTGGCAAATTGCCGGAAATGAGCAGACTCCATCAAGAAGCACCAAGAGATAGTGAGGAGAACTTATTCAAGAGAAAGTGACAAGCTTTCTATTGACATCGATTCTGTGGTAGTTTCTTTCTCCGGAATTCAGTGTGACCAACATATGTCGTACTTGTATATGGATTTAAGTCTAAAATCTCTTTTCGATGATTGCTTCTATAATTAAGGTTTTTTTAAGGGTAAGTTGTGCTACAAATCTGGATTCGCACCTAAAATTATTAGTGATGATCTAGTGAAATTGCAATATCCTATTTGGTTCAAGTCTTTTGTACGATATGCAAATATTCAGTTCTGCAACTGTCCTTAATTCCAAAATTCAATTTTGCATGTTTTTTTTTTGGAGTTTTCGGTTCAGTTACGTCTGACACTGTATTAAGTTGGTTTAAGTTGGTATCTCAAAAAAATGCTCTTTTCATCTCAAGGCTGATTATTTTCTTTGTGATTTCTAATATCAAATCAAGTATGACCACTTTATTATTTGCAAGTGCGATAGTTTGAATTCAACATCAATTCTTGAAGAAGAATTGGCGACGTCCACTGTATTTCCTTCAAACGAAAATCGACGTTAAACTGAAGACTAACTAAAGGAGTAACTTATTGAGAAAATCCCTTTATCCTTCTAACCACTGCCTCAAATACGATATCCTCAAATACCATCTTTTTCTTCTCGAGCCGTGCTCGTGTTCAAGCGTTGGCGGTCATCATTTCATTCAGTTGGCGGTATATCTCTCGGTCTTCGACTATTCTAAAAAGTTGTTCCACTTGGAGTTCGGTCCACTGGCAAATATTTCGCAACCATCACGAAACCTTTTTACGGCCAATCCATCGACTTCCCTCCACTTTCTCCTGGATCAGCAATTTAAGCATGTCCTTAAGGCCACAAATCACATGTCCGAAGTATAATAATTTTCTTCTTTTGATGGTAGGCAGTAGGATGCGATCTGTGCCCAGCCTTCTTAATACTTCCTCGTTGGTAGTATGTGACGTACGAATCACCCGTAACACCCTACGATAGCACCATAGTTCGATAGCACCATAGTTCAAATACCTAGGAAAAACTAACTATTTCAGTACACTAGAAATATGTTGTTTGATATTAGCAGATTCTTATTGAACCAGGTTCATTGAAGGACACTGCATTTACAGCGCAAGAACTGAGTTCATTCGAGTACAGTATCTTTAATTCCTGGCTCAGTAAATCCCCATTAACACTACAAAAACCAGCTGACGTAGTGTTCTGGAACATGAAGAACAGTTCTGTCCAGATTGCTCAAAAAGCTGAGAAACTGCAAAAGAGGACAAGCAGAACCCCAGAAACCCAATGAAGGCCAAATAAAGAATTTAACAGGAGAGGTTAACATTTTGGAGGAATAACCGCCTGGAAAGTCAGAGGAAAAACGTCCGACGATTCTTTAATAAAGCAAAAATAACCGGCGACTGGGACACTTACAGACAGGCTTCCTACTAACTACAACAAGCAGATCAGGGCTGCTAAAAGAGAGTCTTGGAGAAGGCTCTGTGGCGGGATTGGAGACCTGCCAATAGGAGCTCGAATCTATGGAATTGTCTTCAGGGAGGCATGTCAGGAGTTTGGATTGATAAAACGGGCCGTTGGAACCTACACCTCCACTGTTAGTGAAACGTTAGAAATCCTGATAAACTGTGATTTTCTGGGTAGCCGGCTGCAAATTTGGAGACTAACACAAGCCCTTTGGGACGATTTAAACGACCCAACAGGTCTGATTGGGTGGTTTAAATCGTTCCAAGCGTTCCAGTTTGTTCAGGTTAGTGGTTGCAGGGTTGGTTCAGGTTAGGTTAGTGTAAAAGTCTCCGACGTTAAGCTAACATTGTGAGAACATGGTGTAGCGCAACGTTGGTTATTAAGACTTAATATGAACTTAATCCGACGGAAAAAGTAGATTTTTAGTCCGAAAGCAGAAAAAATTTAATTGAGGATCGAGGGCTATAACCACCACTACTTTCCATTTATAAATTAAAATGCGTAGAAATACTGTGCATGTCATCGTTTTGGCAGAATTAATGCCACTCATTTGCTTTGTTTTGAATCAGAAAGTTTTAAAAGGTTAAACTACTGTTATTTATACGATATTTTCCTCCCATCATATTCAAAAATTAGGGGCTTTAGAAACCTGTATAAAACCTACCTGGTAATATTCACTGCCGCCCTTACAGTCGTTAGGATATACTTTATACCTGACATATTCAATCAGAGCAACCTTTCACCTGCGACTAAGGTTTTGGAGTGCCTAAATCACTGCTTGATACTTTTGACAAATACTTGTATAACTGTGAATTTGGTTTCTAAGAACGAATACCAAAAATGTACAATTGCAACAATTAAAGAGTTAAGAATTTTTCTAGGCACGGAAAATAAACGTGACGTAGCAGAAATATATTCACTGCTTATCTTGGTACTGTGCATACTTAGAAATATTTTTTCATACAAATCTTTCGTGTACGAAGTCAACTTTCTGAAGCTACTGAAATGTGCCTCTTACCAATTCATACTGCTGCGCATTGATATGGGTATCATCAACATATGTTTCACTACTTTGTGCATCAAGGACGTACTAGCTAAAGTGAATTCTAGAAAAGATATTTTTTGGCTTGTTGCTAAGTGCGAGATATTGGTTAAAGCCTTGGACAGTATTCAAATGCTCAACCACTTAATAGGACGCCTCATAGCCGTTATTGTTGTCATGTACAGCATATCAGTGCTCAACTATACGATCTATTTTATTAGTTCGACATATTCGAACCAAAATCAAAAAATTGCTATGTCGATTCTGGCAGCTACATGCGCTGTAGGTTGCACACATCTATTTGTAGTCAATTTTTGCTTATTCGATCTTTTTTAGCTACAGCTAGTTTGTTTATCGGTGGTTTGACAGAATTTGTCAACAGAAGCCCAAATTGCAGTAAACAATTGCCAAGAAACTGCCCGATATATGGATTACCAGTTGTTTACCATAGACCTGCGCAAAGATCAGAAAACTTTTACGCAATAGCGCAGATGTTGCACCAGAAAAATACAAAGTTAAGTGCTTCGGGACTTTTTAACGTCGATCACTCAACCATTTTGTTAGTTTTTTCTAATGTTTGTACTTATTTGATAGTTGCCTGTCAATTGCTACCATAAAACATATAATAGATTTTTTTAGACAACGAGAAACATGTATTCTGAGCTACCAAGGTCAGTAACAATTTTGAAATTTATTGTATGGGATCATTATGTTCAGTTCCAATTGGACACCAGTTTTACGATTCACTGCTAATGACAACAATGATCATAATAGATCTCGCAAGTCGCAGGATTAGGAAAAACAAAAATTCTGTTATAGTTTGAAAAAGAGCCAACGTTTCGACGTTCAATCGACGTCTTCTTCAGGGATAAAATATACTTAAACAACATATTTACACAAAACACTAATGACTAAGAAGGCTAAAGCAACCATTATATTTCACAAAAATAACATTGTAAGACATAGTTCTTTTAGGCATAAATAAATTTTTTATTTTTCAATTTTTCTTTTTTTTTTAATTATAAAAACAGTATTGGATGTGGAATCTCAACTGTTTTTTATGTTTAAAAAAAAAAGAAAAATAAAAAAATAAAGTGTTTGTTTTGTGAAATGTAATGATTGCTTTAGCCTTCTTTGTGATTAGCCTGTTGTTTAAATATGTTGTTTAAATATATTTTTGCCCTGAAGAAGACGTCGATTGAACGTCGAAACGTTGGCCTGTTGGCCTCATTTGAAACTACAAGAGAGCTTTTGTTTGTCCTAATCCTGCGACTTGCCAGATCTATTCATATAAGGGGATGTTACTATTACTGCCAATGATCATAATATCGAAGACGCTGAAGGCCAATTTAAATCCTAAATTAGCACCTATAATTCATTCACATCGAATTTAAATTATAGGCGTACATAAAGGATGACCAAGGAAGGTAATTTTGAAAAACATTTTATGGTATACCTTATTCATTTATTTTTGTCATCTCGTTACCTTTTTAATTCTTTATACTCACTTCTTCAACACATGTTGAGAAGATGCGAAAAAAATGTCAAAGTCAGATTTCCAACATCTACTTGATCACAATAATAAGTGAATGGTTTATAGGTAGGTGCTTCAGAGGCAAACATTTTGAGCAAATGAACCCTTTCTTTTGGAGATATGATTGTTGTAAAATTGGAATTATCGTGTGAAATGAGCATTATATGCGAAAGGAGTTTTTTTGAATGTTAATAAGCACCATGTTGTTTTTCTTGTCATTTTGAATGACGAATTTTCAATCCGACTGACTAGAAAAGAAAATCAGAGTTTTCACGTGGAATGACAATATTCCACGAAAAAACTAAGACATTACGCCGAAGACGAATTCAGTTTGAATGCATGATCGTAATTTTCTCTTTCCTGTTAATAGTATATTGTGCAAATAGTGTCGAAAATTGCACTTTTCCCACGAGTCTGACGCCGTAGGCGACACTACTGTGAAGAGTGATTTTCGTACGTGTTGCACACTATATGTTTTCTACGACTGCGATTTTGCTTCCTAAATGATCATTCATATAATAAAATATATGCAAGGGGTGTGCAAAGTGGACTTTGCACACGCTTTTTTATGAGAGCGTGCGCAATGTGCTCTTTGCGCACGCTGTTTGCAACATGAGATTTTCAATGGTAGTTCGTAGTGCGCATTTGTTCATTTTTGAGGCAGTCGTAGAACATAGTATATTGTGCAACTAGTGTCAAAAATTGCACTTTTCATACGGGTTGGAACACGAGTCGTAGGCGAGTGATACTATGTCACAAGAGTGTGAAGAGTAATTTTTGTACATATGGCACACTATACTTTTTCTACGACTGCCTCGAAAATGAACAAATGGGCACTACTAACTACCGTTGAAAATCGCATATTGCAAACAGCGTGCGCAAAGTGCACATTGCGCATCAGGCCCTCGTACAGAAGCGTGTGGAAAGTCTACTTTGCACACGCTTCTGATTGTTTTCCACCCGCCCTCCATATATTTTTTCTACAACCTGACATTTCTACAACCTGACAACTGACACATATTTTCATTGTTATCTTTCTCGCACGTCGCCCATAGCAGCGAAAAAAGAAGTTACTGGTTGCCATAGGACACGTGCGACAAAGTCTTTTGCGCACGCCGTCAATACAGGGGTAGCAGAAAAGATCTGTGAAGCTTAATCGTTTATAAAATCGTTAAAGATGTTCCATATTAGTGGCAGCTGGACTTTTATACCGTTGTAGAAAAAATGTTGTTCCTAATTCTAGCGCAAAGTGTCTTTCGCGCACTTGACTGCTGCCCGAACGACGCGACGCACGCGAAACGGCAGTCGCGTGCGCGAAATTGGTACTTTGCGCACTTGTTAGGAATATAACTATTATAATACCAATGATCATTAATAAAGCAAAATCGCAGTCGTAGTAAAATTACAGTAGCACATGTATGAAAAAAGCACTTATCACACTCTTGTGACATTGTATCACTCGCCTACGGATCTTGTCCAAACCGTGTCCAATAAAAAGTGCAATTGTTGCCCCTAGTTGCAAAATATACTATTTTCTACGACTGCGATTTTGCTTTATAAATCGTTCGTATCATAAAATATAGGCAAGGCGTGTGCAAAACAACCAGAAGCGTGTGCAAAGTTTGCACATTGCAACAAATCTACACTACTAACTACCGTTGAAAATTGCATATTGCAAACAGCGTGCATAAAGTTCACATTACGCATCAGGCTCTCGTACAGAAGCGTGTGCAAAGTCCACTTTGCATACGCTTCTGGTTGTTTTGCACACGGCATGCATATATTTCATAATAAAAATGATCATTTATGAAGCAAAATTGCAGTCGTAGAAAAAGTACGAAAACACGTACGAAAATCACTCTTCACACTCTTGTGACGTTGTATCACTCGCCTACGGCTCGTGTCCAAACTGTCACTGTTCCGCACACTGTTTGCAATATGAGATTTTCAACGGTAGTTAGTAGTGCGCATTTGTTCATTTTCGAAGCAGTCGTAGAAGAAGTTTTTTTCGTGATTGATGGTTAGTCGCGGAGAGGTACATTGCAATGGATGTAAGATTTCCACTTCGAATTAAAAAAAATTATAACTCTCGGAGAAAGTGCTTTTTTTCTACTGCTGACTTCTGTGTTTGTTTCAGTTTGCAACCTCTTTCTTCTTCTTAATGCGCCGTCTCCCGTCGGAGATCCAATTGGCAATTATTCTTCTGGATGTAGCGGCTCTAAAGATGTCGATTGAGATACATCCAAACCATCTTTTTAAGTCTTTCAGCCAGGAGTTTTGTCTTCTTCTCACTGATCTTTTTCCCTGTGTGCAACCTCTTTAGTGGACAGTTATATTACTGTTGTTACTGCGTTAATTGTTACTCATATATATCCATCCACAGGTTGAGGAAATCCTGTAAACTTCAGATGCTGATAGACGGTTCCTTGACCGATCTTAGACTTTTGTGAGTTGGGTTTTTACTTTGTACTTTTCCAGTAACATGCCGATTCTATCCGTGACTTCGTAGATGTATGCTAGACTTGTGCAACCACTTGTTCTTTCCATCCGAATCTTCCGAAGGCTTTTTCTATATATCTCATCTTGTTTTACACTTCGGCCGGCTTACAAATTCTCTTGGGATTCAAAGTTGATCCCAATTTCTTGGTCCTCTCGGTGGATGGTATATCTGTTGTGGAGGTATCGCTGAGGTCAGTGTGTCGTTTCTATGCACCATATACTACGAATTTCGGTTCAATGGTTTTGAGTGTGTTGTATATATTTGCTTCAATTTCTACGATGATCGGTCGTATGCTGTTGTGAGAAATATTGCGGTAAATGTATTGATAGCCCTACAAAATAATTTACAGCAAGATTTAAAATTAACAGTTGATAAGAATACTAAAACTATTCGCTTTCAATCCAAATATTATTATTGTGATCAAAAGAAAATTATATGAATAGTTCTGGCCACCATTCCTAAGTTGCTTTTCATTAAAATATTTAAATTCGCACATATTCTTACCCCAAACCCTCCAACTTAAATCTCTCACTTCCGCCATTTTATATAGGGCATATGTGTTTTACGATGTTTACAAAAGACCTTCTTCCAAGCTATTTACCATAAAAATCCGAACGCTATATTCATCCCTCCTTCCAGAAACTCGACTCAGCATAAACATTATGCAAAGTATACGTATTGTCACACAGTATTTTTCCAAAAGAAAACAAGACAGTTTCCTACAATTTGTCTAGTATGTGTGTTTCTATTAGCCATAGTGAATAAATGTTTACACAAGAGCTTAAAAAGATGTCCACGTTCCCTTCTAAATCCGGGATCTAAAAGCTTCTTTATGGAGGGCGAAACTGGCTTAATGAGTAAGCATGTAAACGTGTATACGGAGATTTTGCGAAACCCTTTTGATCTTTTCCCTCGAAAACTGTCTCCGAGTGTCCTTAATCTGAATCAGGCACAAGAAGCTTGCGCTGAATTTATATCTTAATCTCTAGCTTCGGCATTAGTCAACGGGTTTTCTAGTTTATACAGAATGGAAGTTTGAAATGTTGACATGATTAAACAAATACACATACAAGGAACACCAATGTTGCATTATTCCTGTTTCATTTATTTCTATTTCATTTTGCATTTGCATTAGTACATTAAACCATTTTCTGCTTTCACACAGCTTATTTTCGACTCTCAAAATAAACTGTCTTATATTTTACAAGTGTTGTTCTATTAAGTAGTTCCGACCTTAATGCAGAGGATGCAAATTCGAAAAATTAAAATTGAAAAATTCCAAGGGTTTAGTTACGTGGATTGCATTTTCTTTCTAAACGGTTCTTTGTCACAAATACAGAGTGTTCATTAGAAAACGTCGTTTAGAAGGTTATGAGCTTTTCACATAAAAAGATGACATATTTAAAGTAAATCTTTCATATTTTTTGACCTTTTACAGTCAACTGGATGACGTTTTCAATTGAACACCTCCTATTTCCAATTCCAGCTGTAATTCAGAAAGTATCAAGTGTAATTCAGAATAGTCAAGTGTAATACAGAAACCGTCAAGTGTAATTCAGATTAGACAAGTTTAATTCAGAAATCTCCAAGTGTAATTGAGAATAATCAAGTGTAATTCAGGAACCTTCAGTTGTAATTTAGAATAGTCAACTGTAATTCGGAAAACATCAAGTGTAATTCGGAATAGTCAAGTGTAATTCAGAAAAAATCAAATGTAATTCAGAAACCCTCGAGTGTAACTCAGAATAGTCAAGTGTAACTCAGAAAACATCAAGTGTAATTTGGAAATTACCATGTGTAACTCAGAAAGCGGTCTCTTAATTTTGAAGGTTTTTAGTGGTATCTTTGTTAATACTAAAGTTAGAATGGTGCGGATCACGCTCACACGTTCAACCTGGGCTTCTTTTTGTTCTTTTTGTCTTCGTTCACAGATTTACGCAGCTATTTTGTATTCGTAGATTACAGGGTGACTTTAAAAATCCTGCATTTTGGAAACTCGTTTATCTCTTTAGTTTCGTGAAAAGTAAGTAGTTCTTGTGATTTAGAATCGAATGGCGTACCTAATTTTCTTCTGCAACTAGTGGCTCAGTAACAATTAAAAAAAATAAAAAAATATTTTTTGGATTTTTGAAAAGCTTTTGTCGATACGGTTCTAACTATCTAAGAAAATACAGAACGTCTCTTTAAAAAAAAAACCTATGTTTAAGTACAAAACTACCTACGCAATCAAGTTCTACTCAGAAAGTTCGGTAATCGTTTTTTTTTACTTATCTCCATCTTTACTGCTGGTCGAGATACGGGGAGGGTCCAAAATGCAGAATTTTTAAAATCGCCCTGTATCTATTGAATTTGAATGCAAAATGGCTGCGCCAAATCGGCATTTTTGTTTAAAGAAAAAGTACGGGTTGTGCGTGTGAGCCTGAACCGCCCCATTCTAACTCTAGTATTAACAGAGATACAACCAAAAACCTTCGAAAATGAGACAACTTGTACTTGATGCTTTCTGAGTTGTACTTGATAATTTCCAAGTTACACTTGATCCTTTCTGAATTACTTTTGACGTTTTCTGAATTACATTTGACTATTCTGAATTACACTTGACTATTCTGGATTACACTTGTTGCTTTCTGAAATACTTTTGATGTTTTGTGAATTCACTTGACTATTCCGAATTACACTTGGTGCTCTCCGAATTACAGTTGGCTATTATGAATTACAAGTGACGGCTTCAAAATTATACTTGACTATTTTGAACTACACTTAATGCTTTCTGAATTGACTATTCTGAATTGCATGTGACGGTTTCTGAATTACACTTGACTATTCTGAACTTCAAAAAGAAGCCCAGGTTGTGCGTGTGAGCGAGAACCACACCTTTCTAAATCTAATATTAACAGAGATGCAACCAAAAACCTTTGAAAATGAGTCACCCCGTACTTGATACTTTCTGAGTTGTACTTGAAAATTTCCAAATTACATTTGATTTTTTCTGAATTATATTTGATGCTTTCTGAATTACACTTGTTTATTCTGAATTACATTTGATGTTTTCTGAATTACACTTGACTATTCTGAATTACACTTGATGCTTTCCGAACTACAGTTGACTATTCTGAATTACAAGTGACGGTTTCTGAATTACACTTGACTATTCTGAATTACACTTAATACTTTCTGAATTAAAATTGACTATTCTGAATTACATGTGACGGCTTCTGAATTAAAGTTGACTGTTCAAAATTACACTTGATTTGTTCTGAATTGCAAATGCTACTTTCTTAATTACTATTAGAAACAGTGTAGACCACCGAAAGAATGCAAATGGTGCGCGACGTTGTCAAGTGGAAATAAAATCCTCTTCTTTGAAGCAACATTGAAATTGAACAAGGGAATTGAGCAAACCTTTGAGACAACACGGATGTATGTTGTTTCTTCAGTCAGATCAAACAGAAACGAGAACAGAACAAAAAAGAGTTAAGATCAACTCCTCCAAAAGCTCTGCTTTATACACATACTCGAAACTAATAAAAAAACGCATTGTTGATAAAATTGATGAGTCCTCCGGATCACTTCGATCTTTGTTGTGACGGTAACTAATTCTTCATTTTCTATCAATTCGTCATCTCCAACCGCTTACGTCACAATAATATGGTATTGCTAAGGATTGGTGCAGGCGGTCGCTGGGACCGGTCGACTTGACGTCGCCGAGTGTATGATTTATTACCTTGTTTACGCCACTTTTAGTGTTATTTAAACGTTTAGTGGTATTTTTTGATTGTTTGATCAATGTCAACAATCTTTTTAATTTATAAGTTTTAGGTGTAAAAGAAGGTTTTATGATTTCCTGCAAAATCACACATATGTATGGTTTTTTTTGATATCATAACCATAGACAAAAAGCTTTCTTGGTAGTAACAGTAATCGGGTCTCAATTTATTTATTATTATTTGGCAACATTTGACATGCGACAATCAAATAAGTGCAAATATTGTTCAGTGAGAAATCAATAACTTTGTTTGTTTCTATGGCCACCCTCTGACCGGCCATTTAGAGACAGAATATATGAGCCTATAACAAAAATAATTAGCTAAAGTGAAGTTTAACATTTTCTTATATTCTCAATTAAATTTACCGAATAAGAAATGGCAAAAAATGTCGACAATAAGCTGTCGGTGTTGATCTCTAGATGTTGTAATAGAGTTCATGGTATCCTCGACTTGATGGCCCTTATCGCAAAAGCTCCTTGCTCTGAGCCCCTAACTTGTTTCCATGGTTCGAGATTGCTAATCAATATTCGATATTCGTAATTTTCGATTCTATAATTGTAAGTTTTAGTTATGTTTTTATAGATTTCGATACCGGTGAGCGACATTCCTACCTCCGTTATTTCCTTGCTTTTAGTGACCGTTGCTATGGTTATCAAAATGTTAACGAAGCATATCATCGTCCGGTTCAGAGCACTTATGGCCTTGATCACGGTGGAGCTATCACCTCTATTATTAACAAATAAAGCATGAATTATTTGATGGTTATTAGAGTTGCTATGTGGAATAGTACGTAGGTTATATAGAGGGCTCTAATAACTTTGGAATGACCACAAATATATTAATAAAAAGATGAAGAATGCTCTTTTGCCAAATCATTATGTAAAGCACTGTGACAGGCGAGCCTTACGGTTTCGTTGCCCATCTGAAGGCCGCAACATGAAAGGAAAATTTCGTATTAGGGAAGGTCATTTTTAGTCTCCAAAATGGGCGATTAATCATACAAATTATTCGATTCCACTGATTAAACTGTATATTAAAGAGACCAAGTAAGTGATTAATGAAATAGTCCTCCCTCACATGAATGATGAATATTAAGAAGTCAAAATAAGTTGATTAATTGCTATAGTTTAATTTCGAGATCATTGCATCAATATAACTTAATCGTAATTTTCACTTTTTACATATCATATTTGTTAATATGTTTGTTGCGTTAACTTTTGTGAACTGTGTGAAATAATTGAGCGAGAAAGGTCCTTTGGCGAAATGTTTCATATAAGGTAAAAGACGGTTGGTTGACTTATTATGGCTAAAAACGAAAATACTACGGTCGTCAGTCCCGGGCTCCCCTTAAATGGGGAGAGGGTGCTAAGAATTTTCCGGTCAGCCATAATCCTAGAAGCTACATCAGAGAGAAGAATAGGCACATGGAAGGTGCAGAGGATGTATCAGGCAGAAAATCCGGCTAACACGGTTATTTAAATGTTGCGATTGGGAATTGATATACTCGGGACGCGAAACGCGATGGCCTGGTTCTGGGAAATCCGAAATAGAAGACCATCAGATTTACTCTGCGGTACCACTTTAAGACTACAATTACAGAAGCTAATAAAATCAAAATGAGCGGAACTCTGAGAGAAAATATTAAAACCGAAACAAAAATTTAACTAAATAATCTATAGCTGAAATCAAAGAAAAAGCATATAACGATATTGAGTAAAAATCGATGGATACAAAGAACGCCATAATGAAGACGACAAAATCCAGACTTGCCACAGGAGGGAGAAGAAAAAACTCGAGACGGATTACCGAGGAAATATTAAAACATCATGGAGAAGCGGAGAAAATATAAAAAAAACAACAACGAAGAAAGATATCGACAAATCCATAGTATGATTAAAAGAAAGGTCAAAGAGGCAAAGGAGGTTTGGTTGGCAGAGAAGTGTACCGAAATGGAACAACTGGAAAATCAAAATGATTCGTTTAATTTACATACAAAAATTCAAAAAGTTGCAGGTATGGTTTGCCTTAGAAACCCATGGGTTACAAACGCGAATGACGTGGCTCTACTGGAGATTGACCAGAGGATACAAAGATGGACAGAGTACATGCAGGCACTGTTTGATGACGCGAACCGAGGCATTTTGGAGGAACCAAACATAGAAACTGGGCCATCTATCACCACAGAAGAGGTTGCAAATGCCACTAGGAAGTTTAAAAACAACAAAGCATCAAGACCCGATGAAGTTTATGCAGGTTTGCTAAGAGTCATAGAACAAAACCACCTGGACATCATTACAGAGATATTCAATTACATTTGAATGAGAGCGGCACAATTCCAGAAGAATGGCTGTTCTCAATATTTATTCCCAGACTACACACCAATTAGTCTAATGAGTCACGTTCTGAAAATGTTCCTTAAATTTATACATAAACGTGTTTATCCCAAACTCGAAGAACATATCTGAGAGTCACAATTCGGATTTAGAAACGGACTCGGGACACGGGAAGCATTGTTTAGCCTTAATGTCCTAATACAAAGAGCACGCGATGTAAACTGCAATGTATTTGCCTGTTTCATCGACTTCGAGAAAGCTTTTGGTAGAGTAAATCACACAAAAATACTGGAAACGCTCAGATGGTCAGGCCTTGATAACAGGGACATCCGCATTATATCTAACCTTTACTGGAAACAAAAGGCTCTTGTTCGGATGGAGATTGCGATCTCTGAGGAGTGAAGAACCCGACGACACAGTCCTAATTGTAGACACGGCTGAGGGTCTCCAGAGGATAATAGACAGAGTAACAGAAGTATGCGAAAAATACAACATGCTCCTAAACACAAATAAAACAAAGGTTATGATAATACCCTACTCTTTACTTACCTACTCTTTACACTTCGTTCTGGTTCCGATAACTTGCAAGGTACAGAGGGGTAGAACCCGAAACTGGTATGAAGATGGGTTGATCGACAAATTGGTAACCACGTATACTCTTTTCACTTCGTTCTGGTTCCGATAACCAGCGAGGTACAGAGCAACATGGACTGCTTCTCGAACTGAGAGCCATCTGCTATGCAGTATTTGATCTAAAATACGCTGGTCTATATCGCCTGCTTCTACTCTGTACAACTTCTTACCGGTACTCCGTACATTTCCGGTTTTAAACCGCTGAATCCAGGTTTCCAATTTGTCGACCAGCCAAAGCTGTACTAATGAGGGGTAGAGCCCGAAACTGGTATGCAGATGGATTGATCGACATATTGGTTACCACGTATACTCTTTTCACTTCGTCCTGGTTCCGACAACCAGCGAGGTACAGAGCAATATGGGCTGCTTCTCGAACTGAGAGCCATCTGCCATGCAGTATTTGATCTAAAATACGCTGGTGGATGTCGCCTGCTTCTGCTCTGTACAACATCTTACCAATCCCACAACTATTGCGTATATTAACCGAATGGGCGGTGTTCGGTCCCAAACTTAAACAATTTGGGTCGAGAACTCTGGCAATGGTGTGAAAAACGAAATTTTTTTATTTTTTGCCTCCTATATCACCTCCAAAGAAAATAAAGATGCTGTCAGTGAATCACGCCAATGGCACATAGATACAGAATGGAAACTAAATCATAATTATTTTAAGGAAGTTTTGAAACATTTGGAATTCGACTTATTTGCCTCACGAATCAATGCAAAATGCGATAAATTTGTATCTTGGCACAGAGATCCAGAAGCTTCTCATATAGACGCATTTGCCATATACTGGAGTTTATTAAAATTTTACGCTTTTTCACCATTTTCAATTATTCTAAAAGTCCTTAAAATTTCAAAGGATCATGCAGAAGGAACACTAATTGTGCCTCACTGGCCGACACAACCCTGGTATCCCTTATTCTCCTCGTTGTTGATGACACCACTCTAATTTCGACCAAATAAAAACATGCTTATTTCTTTTGATAGGTCTGTAAAGTATCCCTTGTGGCATCAGCTTATCCTGATTGTAGAGTTCTTATCAAACAAGCCCTCTTGTTAAGAAAAGTTCCTGTATCGTCATTGGAAATATGCCTACCATCCATAAAGTGGTGGCATCTTTGTAAAGCTAGAAATATCAATGTTTTTTCTGCATCAGTTCTTGATATTCTGGAGTTTTTAACAAAACAGTACAACAAAGGGGTCTCTTACAGATCTTTAAACACACACCGATCAGCTATCGCTCAGATAGTGAAACCGTCGCTATCTTCGGCTTTTCGAATTAAAAGGTTTTTTAAAGGTATATATTATTTACGACCCAGCAATCCGAGATGCGAGAATATCTGGGATCCTACCGTCGTCTTAGATTACTGCCGTAACCTAAATTCTTCAGAGGTAACGCTAGAATACCTCACATACAAGCTGGCAATGCTTCTTGCACTGTCTACTGGCCAACGTGTCCAAACGCTATCGCTCATCGAGCTACAAAATATTCAGTCCGTTGTTACAGGTATCGAAATAAAAATTTCAAAGAAAATAAAAACTTCTCATGAAAAACAGGACAAAAGCTGTTTTATCACTACCATATTATCCTGAAGAGGAAAATATTTACGTCAAAAGCCATATCACAATGCCACTCTACAAACCATATCTCGATGGATAAAGAAAGTGTTGTTTCTCTCCGGTATTGAAACAAATAAATTCACTGCACACAGTACCAGACATGCCGCGACTTCTTCAGCTCGTCTTTACTTTATGATATCATAGGATCAGCAGCTGGATAGTCGAGTAGGTCGAAAACGTTTGCAAACTTTTATAAAATACCGATAAGAGCCCCTAATATTTGCTAATCCAATTTTAGGTAAAAAAAGTTAGTTTTTTTTTGCTTTTATTTATTTTTATATATTTATTTTAAATGTAGTTGAAATTTTTTAGTGGATATATCAATTTTCATGACTTATTTACGAGTTGGACTTTCTTTTTATTTTATATGTGTTAATTATATGTACCTTTTCTTATTTGTTATTAAACAAATTTAACCGTTGCAAATTATATACTCTCAACATCTACATATTAGTTATTTACAGAGACGAGACTTTCATATAATTACGATGCAACTTCATTACAGGTAAGTTCGTTTGATCTAGTAATTATTAATAAATTTATTAAATTTAACAATAATCGCCAAAGTATTGCGATCCCCAAAAAAAACCAAAACTAACCTCACAACCATCTCCAGTGTTTCCAGACCCATATACACGCTGTCAAATATAAACCACAATAAGTGAACACATTTCATGAATAAATTCACGAATTTATTGCGGTCAAATCTCCGATGTAAAACTTCTTTTACATAGAAGAAATACGAAAGGGTCATATATAGTTGATAGAAACACAAAAACATTAATTGTCAATAAAGTGTCATTACCTACTTCTCTTTCCTTATATACGGCGCCATTCAAAGCATATCTTAAACATGGGCAAACTTTATGATTTCTAGGACCGCTGCTAAACCTGAAAGTAGGACAAAGCTGGTTTTCAAGGTTTCCTCTGCCTCTTGCCTATGGAAACCCATGAATAGTCTTTCCAGCCTTGTAGTTTGCTTCTTTACAGATGAAGACTTTGCTCAACACAGGAAATATGCAACTTATAAAATTGAACAACGAAAGAAAGCTTCAATTGAACAACAATTTTGGGAGAGTTCAGCAAAAACTCTTTATAACTTGCAAATAATGTTTTTACTTTTGGGGTTAGAAAAGTCTGCACATTGCGCATGTGCATTATTCCATCAGAATCAGAAATGTTAAATCTTAACCAGCATTTCTGCTCCTGCTTTTGCTTATGACATGATTCCTGCCAATTTGGAAAGAGTGCTACTTTAGATTTTTCACTTCTCGTTATTGTTTGGATTTCCACTCCAGATCAATTGTGCAGCGACTTTAACAGATACAATGGTAAAAACAATAATCCTGAAAAATAAGCAGGATCAATAATTAATTTTCCGCCCTCGCTAGGTTTTCATTAAAGCACAAACCGAATTACTTACTTCTATTTTATCTGGACTGTAGCCTACTATGTTACGAACGAAGTGTTTTTATAGGAAAGCCGGTAACGGAAATTAAATGTTTCTATTGCACGTTGGCTTATTAAAGTTATCCAGGAAATTGAAATTTATCGAAGGAAAAGTTAATATTAGCTGGAGGGGATTTTGCTGTGAAGTGAGGCATTTACCTATTTTCAATGAGATACATTTGTATGAAGGAAAGTCATAAATTACACAACAAAAAGTTAATTATTGGAAAGATTCATAGTTATTATATCAGCAATCACTTTGCAGTTACGTATTATATTATAGGTGCCTCTTAGTAAAATTCCTATCCATTTCCAAATCAAACACTAAAAGCCTCTCAGACATTTATTGAATATTTTATAAACGACAATTTTCCAGTTCAACGTAGTTATGAATCCTCATAAAAAAAACCAATAGTTTATATAGCTTTGAACTCTCATTTGTTAATTACATTTCATTACCCCAAGCATACACATCTACTTTGAAAGCTCGATAAAAGTATAGACAAGATGATACCTAATTCATTCCTTCATATCTTTCACCTCCTAATCGGTTTCTTCACACCTGAAAGATGTGAAAATATTGTGCTAAGAAGACTGGTAATTATATACCAAATAGTTAGTCAATCAATATTATATGCATATGTACTCCGTTCAATTTACCATATTTTGGGATCAGAAACACACGGTTTTGCGATACTTCTTTCCGAAACATTAATGCTTATCCTACTTCTTACTTGCAACGCTTTCATATCCGTTTCTATACTCTTAAATGGCAGAGAAATTAAATCATTAGAAACCAACTGTTTTGCACTTATCCAAAGTAGTGTTTATAAGCAGCATTCCAACAAAGATGTTTGGCTGAATATTTATGTTGTTATCTGTTGGGCGCTAGTGTTTGCCAAAGGGTCTTACACCATCTTTTACGCAAGCTCAAAAACCTTCAATAGCTTTGCTAGGCTCATTTGTCAAGAAATTCTATTTGCTAGAGTCGAAGCAGCAGTTCTGCTCACTTCAAATATAATTATTAAAATTTCATTACTGATAAAAGCTCTAAATAAGGAATTGAAAAGGTCCATAGTATTTGAAACTATAATCGTCTACAGAAACTTCTCTAATATGTTAATAAACTGCACTCGGTCTGTTGAAGACATAAGTGGTAGTTACTTGGCAGCCTTTGGAATTCTATCTATTACCGTATATTTGAATTCCATCGTTAAGGTACTTTATGAATTTCAAGACGAGGACGTTTTTCGTTTGGTATGGAGTACTTTAGCAGTGTTATCGTATGTGGTGAGTATTGTGTGTGGATGCACCACATACCTGTTAACATGAAATATACCGTCGTAGCTGGAGTTGATGTACCTTGCCGATGTTGGCCAGAAACTATCGACCGAAGGTCAGAATACCATTAAAATCTGTTACGAAGCCCCAGAAAATAGCAACCAAATCTTAATTTTAAAGGATCGCGAGCAGATTTTAGAGGAATTCCAGGTCATTGCTCAAGAGATGTATCAAAGGACTACGAAGCTGAGTGCTGCTGGCTTTTTTCCGATTGATCACTCAATGATTTTGTTCATTCTCACCAACGTGTGCAATTATGTAATTGTAATTTATCAATTTGTGTCCCAGTCTTCTGCTCCACAAGCCGAAAAGTGCGGTTGAGCGAATTATGTTAGAACAGTACTGGTTTCTTTTTTCAGTGGCTCTTAAAACTACTTTATGAAAACATGATGGTGAGCTTTCCACTGTATTTATTGCAGAGACATTTACACGACGTAGACAAGGCAAGTCAATCATAAAAGTATAAAATCCTTATGGCAACATCCATTGTAAAATCATGAATGAACTAACAAGAGTGGGGGAATGGTTGGAAGACAGCACGCGCTTTCTTAATTAATTGGCGTAGTCAATTTTTTTTTCATGCTTCAAATAATTTATTCCAATATTAATATATTATATGTAAGGAGGGTTTTTGGAGTGCTTTTTAGATATACATAACTAATTAGAGTTTATCCTGAAATATATCAGCAAAAATGGATCACAACTATTGAGGGCTGAATTCTGGTAGTTTTCAAATATTGCTAATGTTAGCTTATTTTGGGAGAATTTGAGAGAGCGTTAGGGAACTTTGGTTGTATTTCTTATGGAATACTCAAGTTACATATTATATATTCTTTTGTAAAGATCATTGCTGCTTTAATATCAATCAAACAAAACATTGATTATGTTACTTAATTTATTACATACAATTTTTTTTATAAAAATAACATTAATTTTCTTATCAAAAAATAACAACCTCTACTCTAACAATGTACATAGGTACCTACTTAAGTGGAAGCAAAAATGCATTACATAATCAGTATACAAGCATACTGATGGTTATCCCAGATTTTTTTTGGCCAGTCATTATTTATACAAAAAGTAAGATTTAAAGCAGTGTTACCGTTTACCGCACAATTTAGAAATGCAGGGAGATATATGATGATATTGGTTATTTCCCTTTGTGTGGATGAAGCAGTGCATGTTGATGAGGATGACGAGGAAAATGTTTTGGACGGGCCACCATTACTTTCTTATCAGGATAGGACTGTAAAATAACAAACATTTTAGCCTGAACTCTAGAGCAATTAAAATCCAAACTACCCCTGATTTGGTAAGAAAGATTGTAAGCATTCTGTCGCTGGCGGTGGTTCAGAATCTTTCTCATCTATTGGTGTAAATCTTGTGCTTACAGGATCTTTTGGAGGACTAAAAAAATGCATTTAGTAAAGTGCAATACGTACTGAAAATATTATTAATAAAACCTGTAGGTACTTAGTACAAAGAATATCTTACACCCACATTGATTTAGGCTATGTAGTGTATTCCTTGTACTACTCAGCCTTTATAGTCCGTTTAAATATATATTCATCTAGCAGGCTGGGGAATTGACATATATTTCTTATTCCATACATGTACCTCCCTAAATATGATCATTTATATGTCAATTTCTCACCCTACTAGATGAATACCTATTTGAAGATAACTCTGGCAGTTAAACAGATAGTTTAAAACTGAATTATTATATTTGATTGCATACCTTTCTACAACACTTAAAGAGCTCGATTTTTCTTGCTTCTCCAAATGTTCGTCATTTAGTTCTACTTCCACACTTGATGAGGTTCCGACTGAGCTACATTTAAGTACATATTATTTTCAACATGCAAGAAAACTATTTAAAACGCCGAACCTGTTTGACAACGAAATATTATTAAAGGGTCTTGGTACATCATCTTGCTTCAGGTACTGCTTGCCATCATTTTTTTAAAATTACTCCCTTTATTAAAATGAAGTGAACACACCGTGGAAGTCTTAGACATTTTTGAATTAGGATCGAGTCCTAGTGCTGCAAACCAAATATTCCGGGATTCAGTTTTGGAAGGACATCTAAAAAAAAATTATTTAATATACCAGGAATCAGGAAAGACTGAATTAACCAAATTAGAAAATGAACGAGAACAAGCGACACACAACAGAAAAGAAATATCTCCAGAAATATTACAACGTTTATTTCAACACACAAATCTTTATATTAACAAAGGCCAAAAAACGAACACCGGAAAATATACCTCGGATATTAAATCAGGGATCAGAAGAAGTAAGTAAGTTATTTTTATTTTGATCTGCGGAATTCAAATCTTAGGGTACGCCAATGGTAATATTTGTTGTCTTTCTAATAACATTGACAAGTACGTATTCGACTTACCTGTAAAACTTCAAATTTGGATTTGAACGGGCTGTAATCCTACAAATTGTGCCCTGAATCACCATGGTAATGTCTTTTAACACTCTTTGGCACTTAATTAATATCAAAAAGTCACTAAAACGCACAGAAACGTTAAAAATCTCCAAGCAAATACAAACGGCGTTGTTTTACTACGAACGTACAACCAACACGTGACACTCGCACAGAGAGTTATTTATTGCATAGAGTTTTTGATATTTTTAATGGAAATAAAACAGCACAAGGTACAAACTCACTTGAATCAAAAGCAAAAATATAAATAATCAATTAAGTGATAATAACTGACCGTTTTTTCGCACGAGATACGAGGGATTATAACTCCAGCCATATAAGCCTCCATAATATAAAAAATTGGATTTTGAACCCTCCTTGTTGAAACTCCGTTGATAATGAACATACGTTTAATAAGCAGACATTAAATTTTTTTTTATATCCTATTATGTTCCACTTGTGTTCGCTATTTTTCTAATATGACTGTATACAGGGTGATTTTTTACTTGTAGTGTCATATCCTTCTTCTATCAAATAAAACTAAAAATAGTTTTTTCCTTGTGCCACTTCTTCGAAACATCAACACATTATCACATAAGCGAAAACGTAAAATTTTTATTTAAAAAATTGGAAATTTCGCGTATCTGCTGTAGTTTTCAATTTCCCTGTACTATATTTCGAAAAATCCCACCCTGTATGTAATAATAATGTCCCTTTTTTGGTTGATTAAAATCATAGAATTGAGAAACCAACCCATTTCCTAAATTAATATTTTTTTTATCACAAAATTAACGACATTTTTATTTCATCTCTTTAATGAAAATTCAGTGTTTCAGTTCATAAATCTTTTCTGTTACAACTATTAGTGTTACAAAATAGCTCCATGTAAATAGATCATAATGTTTCGTTTGTGTAAGTATTCTTACGAAGTAAATTACGAAATATTTACATTGTTAACCCTTATTCCAATTGACTACAAATCTACTCTCAGCTACAGAATTTATCAAGTTATATTCACAGGCCTTGCATTAGTGATTGAACTGTATTTTGCCTGGTTAAGAATGGAAAATGATGCTCCCATAATCTCGTCATCTACCGCCTTCTTGTACAACATATCTGTAGCAGTTACAAATCTATTAATAAGCAGAAACTTGTGGAAGTATAAAGGAAAGCCTGAAGATAGAGAACGCTTTTCTACATCATTGTCTACAGGAATTTCAATTTACGCAATTTCTTCGTTCAGCTATAAAGTTTTTTCTGTTCTCTATTCTGTTAGCAATATTACCACTGTGTTAAGTCAATGCATGGCTAGCGTTATTACCCTCAGACTTGAGTTATTTCTTATTTGGCTATCTGTGAAGGTTACTGGAATAACTAGGGAGTGTGAAATGTTGAATTTTAAAATGATGCAGAAGGAAAACTTGCAACGCGTTGGCCTAATGAAAAGTGGATTTACCAGCATTATTAAAAAGATCAATCATCTCAATGACATCTTTGGAGGCTGCATAGCCCTTGCATTATTAAGTTCCACTATGATTATGTTGCATATCTTCTCCGAAATTATTTACGGCCAATCGCAGTTTTCTAAAACGAATTTTATAGCAGTAATCAGATTTTTTTATATTGTACCATTTCCCGTAAGTTCATCGATATTCAGTCAAGCATTGCATTTGCTCAAAGCATTAAATTTTAGGTCATCATAACAACATTGTCAATGCTCGGCGAGGGTCTTTTTACAGAAGCTTCGAAAATTGTTGATATATGTCACAACAATTGTCAGAAGATTAATTGGAAATATTCCAAAACCAGACAGCAATGGTTAAATTTGGCCGAGGAAGTTTCGCAGATCGATCTCAAGATCAACGCTGCCGGATTTTTTCCTATAGACGGGTCGTTGATTATATTTTTGTCTACCAATATTTGTACATACGTTGTGGTTATTTGTCAAATGATACCAAATAATGTTTTACGCACGCAGACGTAAAGAGTTAGCTTTAGTTAAGATAAGCAAGAATTAAAATTGTGCATTTTCTTAGAAATAAAAAATAAGGCATTCATGCCGTAAACAAAGATTAAGGTTAATTACTTTCCTTCTAGTTCTCATATTTAATCATTATACATTTTTAAAATCTAGAAGGAAGTGAATAGTAACTAGGGATATCTCATTACTACCCAAGCAGCATTATAGTTTCCACAACTTAGATGACCACGTCTCCTCGTGGCTTTCATGTAGTAGAAAAAACTTTGAATATTTCCCTGGTGGTAATCACGTGTTTTTCTTATCTAGATGCCAACGAAAAAATAAGAAACTTGAAAGTTTGACACATTAACCTAAAAGTGGAAAATAAGTGCTTCCACCAACATAGCGGCACACACACATATTATTCTTTGAAGAGGGTTTCCGCCACGTTCTAATATCCTGTAGAAAATATTTAGAGTGGAGGCACTTCATCGTGTTAAAAATGTGGTGCTCGACAGTGTGATAAACTATATAATCGAAACTCTGTGATTTAACCTTTTTTGTGTCACCAACAGTTTTTGAAATAGAAAAGATTGATATTTTGATTTTTTTATATTTTTCTAAATATTTTAGGAACCACTAAAAACGTGGACTCACTAAAAAACAAATAGCTCAACAAAAGGCAACTTTTTAACCGACCTCATAACTACTGCCGTTTTGGAGATGCAACACCCAACGCATTTAGAATAGGCACCTTGTATACCTTAAAAGTGTGTAAAGTTTACATTTAATGATATATTTTCTTTTCAAACAAGTATACTTTTGACGCTTTGTATCTCGGAAAGTACTAAGTTTTGAATTATGCCGTCGAATAATATATGGTGCCATATATGGGACAAGTACTCCCAGAAAAGAATTTTGCTATTCAGGAAAGCCTAGGCATGTGTTGGCGTTTCGTCCCGAGGTTTACGTTGGACTCGTCATTAGGGCGTGGTAGACCTCTGCCTTATACGCCAGGGTGAGAGTTCATAGTTGGAACTAGTATTTGAAAACAAATCCAGTGAAGGAAAGGCGGTGTGATGTTATGAAGAATTTCTCTAATGCTGCCATCTGTGAGTTCCACCACAGAACTAAGGTATTCAGATTGTTCTGAAATTAACTACCAAGTTGGCCACTTTCTAGAACCTTGTATCTCTAAGCGTTTTCTAGATATTTGCGAAAATATGAATAAAAACTTATAATTTTGGGTTACAAGATGAATGCGCTTACTACACAATTTGGTAAAATTTTCTAAGTGTTTCAAAACTTTTTTTAAATGACAATTATTAGCAAGTTTGTTACTTAGATAAGTAAAATAACTTTGGTATATTATTTACGTATGTTCATTAAAATGTAGCATTAAACGGTTACATTGATATTTTTGCTCAAATATCTCGAAAACGGTTAGAGAGAGACCACGACGCCAGAATTCAAATTTAAGTAATAAATGTTACAATGTGAGATCAAATCAACGCTTTGCCAGACGCCTGTTCCAGACTCGTCCAATTTAGACCGTTTTATTTTATTCAGGAGACTAATGGTATATTGTATCAAGTACGGGCATATTTGGTCAATGAGAAGTTATCGGGTGATTACCATTTAAAAAATGCTTGGATTGCTGAATGATCGAATAGAGTTAAACCGAACAGAAAATAACTGTCGAGCCTATCATGCAAATATGGAATGGTAGCACATTACTCTCAAAGTTTATCGTTATAATAAGTGCATTTTAGTACATTGTTAAACAACTCTTGTTAAATTGGAAAACGTCATCTAGAGGTCTATGATTTTATGACATATTCAAAGTAAGTGGACTTTTGTTCCTTCATCCTTTTCTTTTGTGGTTTCAAAGCCAATTAGATGACGTTTTCGAAATAACGCCCCCTACTAGTTGTTTGGACTTTTGGTTGGTTTTTAGAATACCTTTTTTTAGTGCAAAATTATTCAGGATTCCTACTTCATCCTTACAACCTATCATATGACATACCTCGCTCTCTCGGTGTGAGGAGACTCGAGCAAATTAACCCCCTCTCCCAGAAGAATATTAAACTAACAAATTGAACAGATTCTTGGCCTGGTTATGGGTAGGCCAAGTAGGGCGAAGAAGGCTTCAAGACTCCATTTAGAGCTTTAAAAGACATGTTTCCATTCGTTCATAAGACTGTTCTCATTGCGTTCAACATTCAGTTCTTAAGGAAGATCTTCGTCAGTAGATCAATAGATTTGTAAATCTCTGCAATATCTCTAGTTTTCAGTTTTCGTTGAATAAGCCTTCACTGCAATGAATACTGTGTTACTTGATACTTGTTAGAAGAACCTTCAAGTCTTTGGATTCATTGTAAGGTTGGGTGTCCTGGATATATACCTTTAATACTTCCTCAGTTTTCTACAGATGCTCCTCAAATGATTGTCCAAAGATAAATACAGCATCTAGACATATTTTTTATATCGGACTCTGCTTTTGTTTTTTCTTCATTGTTCTTCAGCTCGTATCGTATTTACCCTCGAGGTTAGCTTTTGCTTCAACTTGTTCTTCAGGGACCCTTTAGACGTTTTCATTAAATAGTCTTGAGGGTGGGGGATCTCGATGCAAAGATTTGTAAATCTTTGCAATGTCTCTAGTTTTCAGTTTTCTACAAGCCTTCACTGCACTTGATACTCTTGTTAGAAGAACCTTCACGTCTTTGCATTCAATGTAAGGTTGGCTGTCCTGGATTACCTTTGATACTTCCTCAATTTTCTACAGATGCTCCTCAAATGATTGTCCAAAGATAAATAGAGCATCTAGACATGCTTTTCATGTCGGGCTCTGCTTTGCTTTTTTCTTGATGGCTCTTCAGCTACTCCTACTTACCCTCGAGATTACCTTTTGCTTCTTTTTGTTCTACAGTGACCATTTAGAATTTTTCATTCAATAGTCTTGAGAGTGGGGGGACCTCGTTCACTGTACCATTTAGGCAACAAAGACAATGTCTGACTATATTTCTTAAATGCCATGCAGTCCAACTCAACGATATATAAATCACAGAGTAAGAATGTTCTATCCAACAAACAAGGGATTGCAAAAATCAAAAGAGAACCTTTACTGAGAATCTGTTCGCCTGAATGTCCTTTAAATCTCTATTTTGTATAATGAACGACACCTTGACTAGCATGGAAGAGCATGAGGCCCAAAAAGAGATGGGAAGCAAAAAAATTCAATGCGACAAGTGAAAAATAGTCCTGATAAGTAAAGGTGTAAGTTTGGTCAAAACTTGAAGATGTTCTGACACGTGGTCCTCCAACTTCAGATCGTCGCCCATAATGACCAGAAATTCGCTTGCCATTGCTCTTGGAAAATTAACAGGATCGAGTTAAAAGTGTGTATCACATATGAACGTCGAAATAGTCATTTTAAAGATATTAAATGCTAGTTGGTTTGGGTGTCACACCCACATATCACACTATTGCTTTGTAATGGAAAGTAATCATTTTCCAAAAAAAATAATTAAGAAATAGTAGGATTCCGAGAACCGAGTGCATAAATACTTGCGAAGTTACTTTCAGTTTTGCCCATGAGACTATATTTACAATTACAGGCTGTATTCGCTCATCACGGTACTAGTAAAACCAGTTCTGTAACCCTACCCTTAAACTAGATACTCCAAGTTTCTGCAACAATACTTCGTGGTTAAGGCAATCAAACTCTTTTGTGAGGTTGAAAAAGGAACTCTGGATCTGAGTTCTTTCCGCTTTGACACCGAGATCACTTAACTAGATATATCCACGCAACGTGATTTGGAGCAAATGGAAAAAAAAACCTTGAGAGTGTTAAAAATAGAGAATAAATTTTAATTTTTTAGACGTCATATAATGGGTATTAGAAATTTTTATTGAAACTTAACACATCGACTTAAACAAAACGACAATTTTTTACTTTCCTTATTTTTTTATTTAATATTTATTTTGAATTTTTTGAGTTTTGATCATAAATATAATGGATGTGTTATGAAATGGAGAAGCAGGACCTAGATCTGAAAAAATACTGAAAATAATTTTTTTATGGAATCTTAACAATAAAAATCTACAATGTAATTCAAAGTATTCATCAGCATCACGTCATTCCTTATTTCCCATACCTCCGTTGTAACTTTTAGCATCTTGTTGTCGTTATTGAAAATAGCTGTATAAAACTTCGTTTATTCTAAATTTTTCCACACTTCTCCGAAATGTTGTTCTAACAACTTCCGGACATCGACCAATTTGTTTTTTTTTTAATTTTCTCTCGAAGCGGTAAAACTGGGACAGGACACTTTTATATTTTTTATTACTGCACATTTATGATCTGGGTTGAAGGGTTGGTCCTGATTAAATTGACAGTTTCACGTTCTTGTGGACTCGGTACATATGATGTATATTATGCGTTAATGAAAAAAAAAACTCTAGTAGGCCATGGAATTAGAACAGTAGTTCTGAGATGACATCATAATCGAAAATGTCATCTAATGTTCCGATTTTCATTTTTTTTATGAAATTATCTCACATGAGTTTTCACTCAGTAGTTAAGCAAAGCGGACTCTAGCTCACTTTACGTGATAAACAAAAACAAAGCGTGATTTTGGTCACGGTCTCAGTACATTTAATATTAAAATATTATAAAATGGTTACACGTGTTTCGCCCTATGGCATCATCAGACATAAAATAACAAATAATTGAAACCTAATATACAACGACAAAACTCAAAAACTTCACCGAAAACACGCCACACATTATAAAATTATCCCTCGATACTTCCCAATGAAAGAACGAAGGGCGACTGGTAAAAGTAAATAAACAAATTGGAATGATACGGAATTAAATAGAGATAGCGCTCAAGACCCGGGAATTTATTTGATATTGTTAAAAATTAAATTAGTTTCAAAATTGAAAACATCGTTAACACAGGTGAGAATGGAACTTTTCATATCTCTCGTGATTTCCATCTTTTCCAACAAATCCAACTTCTTGCTCTTAGGACATTCATGAAAAACCTTGGCATTGTCAGGGAAAGTAAAATTGTGGTTTTCAATTAATAGGTGTGTCGCAAAGGCAGATTTTGATTCGGTGGTTTGTAAATTCTTGAAACTATTGAGTTCTTTGATATGTTCGTTAATCCTAGTTTCAATCCGCTTTCCTGATTGACCCACATAAACGCTTGAACAATCTTGGCACGAAAGCTCATACACCCCGGCTATGCTGAACATGTCAGGTGGATATTTTAACCTAACTTTTAAGCGTATTAGCCACTCTGAAACCTATAGAAACATTTTGACTTTTTAAAATATTCCAGGGTTACCAATGTTTTATAAATGGCGGATTTCAAACTTTTTAAATACGGGATGGTTGGGTCTTTATTGAAAGATTCAAACTCATCAGTATCCAAGAACTCGTTGATCTTATTTATATAATCAGATCGTTTCATGAACACCAAACAGGCACCTTTATCGGCCTTAGTGACTATCAAATCGATAATTTTTATCTTTCGTTTGAGTGAGGAAAGATGTCACCTGTTAAAGTTGAATCCATCAGTCTTAGTGTGATGACTTGGTGCACTAAGAAAAGTAATAATCTTAGCTCTGAGCAAATAGCTATTGATGACATATACGGTTTGTATGATACTTTCAGCCGCGAGCCCCAGCGCTTCTTTGTTCTTTCTATGAACCTCGTTTGAAAAATTATATTTTAAATTAAGAACCAATAAGGATTCTTCATTTTGCTTAAAGTTAACTCCCGAGAGATTCAAAAAAACGCTTATGGAAGGGAAAACAAGACTCACTCATTCTTAGCCTATAGTCAACGACGTCGTTATTAAAACTAGTTTGCTGGGTACTACGCATAATGTGCTGCAACATACGATTCAAACGTTCAAAACTAGACTTTCCGAATCTCTCCACTTCATCTCTGGCTGTGGCTTTCCGTGAGCTAGAAGCATCCATGGGCTTCATAATGAGCGTCATACCAGATCGCTGGAAGATGACATTGAAAATCGCGAGCCGTGTGACCGTGAAAAGTGTCTGGAAGGTGACCTTGAAAATCACGAGCCCTGTGACAAAGCGACTTTGGAGTCCAGCCGAGCCCGCCTTGACTCCTCCCGTGATCTCGAAAATTGCAACCTTGAAGCGAGACGAGTTACACGAGGTCGCTTGGAAAGTCACGTCGGGTGACCAAGCTGTCCTTGACTGCCTCCAGTATGCGCTGGTGCCAGACCTTGAGCTCACCGCAGAGCCGATTCGTAAGTTTGCATAGTCGCAAAGATGTCTTCATTCATTAGTGATTTGAACAAAGGGCTTTACGTGAAACAGTTTGAAAACGTGCGGTCACTTCCGGTCGGGCAAAAATTTGAAATGCTATAGAAGCGCAGTTTGGTCCGAAAATTGTCCTTTTGTCAAAAAGGTTTACAGTCAAGTTTACTCCAGAACGTTGTAACGAAGTTTTTCTCTAACTCACAGGTAATGACGTCACAATTAACATTTTCTTTATATTTCATCAGCCAACTCATTACAACACCTTTTATTTAAATAAAAAAAAACGGGAATTCCCCATATAAAAGTAAAGGCAATGGCCAAAACGGTCATAAGTCCGCGGGTGCGCCCATAGATGGCGCCACCTGTTTGTCGCACTTAACAAGCCGACAGAATTTATTAAAATAATTCGAACATTTTGGCGTCGACGGTCGAGCCAGAATACTCGATGAGTTAGTACCGGATATCTGACCTAGGGGGCCGACGTTGTTGCTTCACGTTTCGGCTCCTGACGTCATGGTAGGACTTTACGACACAAGAGGGTTGGATTTGTGATTTTCGGGTGTAGTTGGAGTTGTCGTGCTCCACTGGAGTACCTGTGACGTTCAAGTGACGCATGTGCCATGCTGATTCTGGCCGCGTTCATTTTGTTCATCACAGGGTGCGTTCATATGTAACCCGGGAAAATCGCTAACACACCGCTCACCGTACCGTTTCCTTCAAATCCGATTTGGACCTATCACCGATTCCGTCACCGTCCTGTTTTACATCCTGGGCTGCCCGTAGCACCGATCTTCAAAGCCAGCCTGGATGTGATTAAACCGAAACCGACTATATCTGATTCCGAATTATAAAGTACGCTTCCTCCGAAACCCCAGTCCCAGTGGTCCCAAAGCTCCGTTACCGTTTCATATTGTTGTTACTGCTTGTACGCAATATTGAAGTTTCCGACCCCGACCGATCCAGTACAGAATGTACTGGTTTATTACCGAAACTTCCCGTTTTCCTTGGTTCATCAGAATTTCCTTTACTAAGTAACTAACTGTTTCTCTCCCCCTCTCGCTGTTATTAATTTCATAGTTTTAGGATGTGTTCGTATGTAGTTATAGAGATTCACTAACAGTCGCAGTATTAGTAGGTGTTTGAATGCTGTTTTATCGTAGTTTAATAGACACCCTATTATTGTTCCTTACTCCTGGTGTTTTAATCCAAAAATTCCTGGAATATTTCTCCCCTGTTTAACAGCGGCCCCTTTGTCGCTTTATAAATATCAAACGTGGCTCCCGAGACTCAACGAATTAAGTAAGTATCAGCGGACCTGAGAAAGAGCGTCGCAACGTATTGCAGACATTAATCAAAAGAGTAGTGAAAGGGATGTTAAATATTTTTTGCAAAGTTGTGGAGCTCTGGGTCCATCACCACAAACATTGAATTCTTGGTAGAATGAAGCCATAGATGAGGACTCCGATGAATATAAATTATCAACAAAAATTAGATAGGTTTTCAAAATGTGAAAAAATTGAAGCAAGAAATTTTAATGTATGAACTGTGTAGATATATGAAAAGAATAAATTTTTATTGAAATCTTGTTTTAGATATCGATTGACCTGATAAGACTATGCCACTCAATAAATTCGAGCACTTTTCATGATCAGAAAAGGCAAAAAAATCGCTTTCCAAGAGCGCTTAACGATTTAGAGATATCGACTAAGACACAAAATAGCTGGTTAAGATGTTTTTTTTTCATAAACACCCTTTATCTTTATTGTAATTATGTGTGACATAGCTGCATCTCAATACTGGATTTGTCAAGTTTTGAGAAACAAAGGACTAGATTAGTCGATTTATGATTATTAACTTATATTTTCCAACGCTGTTTAAATGGGATTTGTTCAGCCTTGAAACAGAGAAAAAAAATTGAAAAATGTATCGGTGTTTTACCAAATTCTGCCAAAATCAAATTTTTCATAAACACAGGGCATGTCTGGTTTTGAAGCTCAAGTCTTCATTTATAATGCAGATTACTGTAGAATACAGAAATCAATTTTTAGCCGTTGGTTCTATGTAAACGCTGTTTTCGAACTTTTAAACAACTGACTTATTATACATCGTACGCAACTAAGCCGCTAAGCAAAGCCTGCTTCTTGAAGTCTAGTATACATCTTATTCCATTTTTGGCTTAATGTTGATCCTCTTTCAATCCGTTATGATTGAAGAAAGATAGTAAGTGGAAAAAAAAAGGACATCCAATTATTCTTTGACAGATGAAAGATTAGCATAACCCAGTTTCCAGCATTCGGACATTATGTTTTATTTACATTTTTAATAAAAATAGATATATTTAATCTTGCAGTAAATTTAAATCATGATGGATGGCAATAAAAAAAGTTATACTGTTAGTTGTTCACATATATACTTCACCTGTCATCAACCGTCATTTATGAAGGGTTTTCTCAATCCCGGTTTACATCGTATTTTACTAGAAACTCAAGCCGCTCCAAATAAGCTTATTAAGTTCAAGCCACTTAAGAAAGCAGCTTGACTTGACTTTATTAAGCCGCTTGCAATAGCGGCTTGAGACCTATACATCAACCTTTTTCAAGAGGCTTATCTTCAAGCGCCTTAAATAAGTCTACGATATACACGTAGTCATTGTTTACGGTTCGTCAGTGAGACTTTGACACAATCAGAATTTGCGAAGTTTTTGGTACTCAAGACACGTTTCATAGCAGCACCGAGGAAAGTCTCCCGGTGGCGCCATCTGTGTCCGTTTGTTGAAGTAATGAGAATGCACTCGTCCAATATCAACGTCATTGCCCGGTCTAAGGAAAAATGATGTCGATTACTGTATAATACAAAAATCAATTATTAGTAGTCGGTACTATGAAAACACTGTTTTCGACCTTTCAAACCCCTGATTAACCATCATTTCTTAATCTCTCATTTATACATTTTATATTTGTATCACACATAAATATCTAATTTATATTTATTTATATATTGATAAATTATTTTGATTATATGCTATATTTTGATAAATACAAACACTGTAACCTAGAGATTTTGTATACTACCAGCAATTAACATAAAACGTTAAATTATTTACTAATGATAACCACTACCGTGCACTTTATTTAAAGAGTTTGTGTGATCACTATTATAACAGACTGTCTCATCTGTCGCAATCTTTTCCGTTAGTGATCTGCAGTTGGAGATCCACTCGGTTGGGAAATGAACTGGTAAACAACAATCAAATAATTACACACATTAGTCAAAACGAAGAGAATCGTTGAATGGTCAATGGGGAAAAAACCTGCAGCACTTAAACGAGAAGCTCTGAGATAAGTCTCGTGGGCAACCATTTGATATTCTGAAACAATATCTTCCTTTTCTTCAGGACTTTCTATTTTATCGATATTCCCTGAATATTCGTAACAGATGTTTATGGTCTCTCGAGCTTCATTGGAAAGGTTTTCGCCTACGTTCACTAAATAACAGATCAGCATCTACAAACGTCTCGTATATTAAGATTACTTTAATTACACAAAAATGTCTGGTTTTGGCTACTTGTTTACGCACTTCTAAGAAAGCGGTAGCCAAATAATTGCAATTGATAAAAGATATTATAAAAGAAGTGAAAAGAAGACCAAAAAAAAATATACCAGAATTTTCTAGGGAAATTATTAATTATTTTTTTTTAAAGAAGAAAATGTTTTCTTGAGGCTTATTTTTCACAGCTTTAGTTAATTAGAAAGTATCTGTACTTATATTAAACCTACCGTCTGTCCTAATAGCCACAACCCATCAGACAGTATGTACAATACGCCAGTGCCTCTCAAACTATAAACTATGTTCATGACGCATGTCAAATACACGCTAATGCTTTGTAACACATAGCTGGCAAGCAACCCTCCGTATATATCCTCTATGTCCTTGATGCAATTGAGTAGCATGGTGTAAAGGCGTCGACGTGCCTCTAAGGAATTTCGTGTTATAAACCTTTTAGTAACTTCATTAAATCGTTTTTGATGGCAGATTATTTTAGCAATAAAGCTGCAAATATCTACCAAAGCTAAGGACAATCTGATATGCGCGATTTCTTGACTTGTCATTACAAAAATATTTGCAAAGTTTTCATTCCTGACTGAGCCAAGAGTTGCAAGTGACTTAGTTATAGTGACCATCCAAAATATGATGGAGAAAACATCAATATTACCAAATTTTCTCTTGTCTTTATCAAAAAGGTCACTTTGAGTCCACTGCACTATCTTTCCCAAACAATAGTTAAAATTACTAATTCTCCTAAACTTCCTAAACAAAATCTTTGACTCAAGGAGATTCGATATGAATATACAAGTGGCGTTCATTTGCTGAACGACGTTCAAGGCAGTTGGTATTGCGATGTTTTGCTGCATGAGTCGCATGAATGTCCCATAAGCCAGAAAAGCAATACCATGCATTAAAATAAAATAAATCCAGTACGTCACTCTCGCAGGCGATTTTATGCTAAATGGGGAGTAAAGGCACAACAGAAACTTAAGAAAACGGAATAGTTTTTTGAAAATGTGGTTAAGAGCGTCCATGCTATCACTACACCTGAGACACGTGAAGAGGAATAATTTAGTTTATAAAAACTATTTCTCCCGTTTAACAATCTCGTCCACTTAAGGTAATTACTGCGTAATATTACAGTCTATTAGGGATATATTATAAAAGCTTTAGCAGTTTTTGGTTGCTATGTCGAGGAAATTTTATAGTTGTTATATTACATGTCTGCAAAGAGTTGAAACAAATTAGTGGAAAATATTTCCACTTTTGAATTGTATTAACAGACGTAATGAATTAGTGGGTGTAGGAGAACTTTTTCTGGAAAGCGCAATAAATGCTAATTATGATATTAGCAAAAACGTGTTAACAAAAACAAAATTTTGAAAAGTTAATATCGATTCCTTCTATTGCTATTTGCTTCACTATTAGAGAATCTACTTAAAGTTGTAATAAAGGTTTTCAGAAAATAACAAACAAATAAAATTATTGATATTGATACTTGTTAAAAAAAAATAAATAAATAAAAATTTACTAAGTGACATAGTCCACGTTTAGATAGTTAAGATGGGAACAGTGGGTTCTATTTAAAAATTAGCATCTACTACCAGTCGTCAAGAGCCAAACATACAACGCAGGCCATGTAGAGCTCGAGGGCTTCGTCTCGGGAAGCCATATGACGGTTTTCCAGGTGGAGGTGTCCGAACAGACAGGTGCAGAGCAGGACATTTACATCTTCTAGAGTCACTGGCAGAAACAAAAAGAGCAACGCTGGGATGGATTCCTGGACATAGAGGCATCGAGGGGAACGAGCGTGCCGACGAATCGGCCAAGCATGGTTCCCTGACATGCTTTACTGGACCAGAGCCATGTCTAGGAGTAAGTGAATGGTACGTCTCTCACACTCTAAATGAGTGGGCATGTGAGAGTACAAGGACAAACTGGACACAGTCGGGAATTTGTAGACAGACCGAGGAAATCTACCCTAACCCGGATAGATCCAAGACCTCATGGCTTCTTAGAGAGGTCGGCAGTGCCTGGGAGACCTTATGGGAATCCTTACTAGACACTGCAGACTAAACAGGCACATGCACCTCCTAGGAATGGCTGACAGTCCACTCTGCACCCACTGTGGGGCAGGGGAAGAGTCGTCATACCACTTTCTGGGAGTGTGCCATAGGTGGGCGCGATTGCGTCATAGGACACTTTAAGAAGCATTTCTTCATCAAGAGGAGCTTTCGACTCTGAAATGGAACGGGATATTCTCTTTCATTAGAGGACGGGTCGACTCGTGGAGGGAATGAGGGCCCTGGTAGAGAAGGGTTGGGTGGACCGGGGGACTGTAAAAAGGGCCTCTAAGGCCTAGTCTCAAGGCTTCGTCCCCCTCCCACTCCCCATTGTTTACCACTACTACTACTAGCATCTACTTTTGGTATAACCTGAAGTGCCGCCATCTTAAAAATATTTTAGATTGATAGAGCAAGACTGATACCTTCGTGTGCTAATTTTCAGGAAGATCCTGTTTTGTTTTCCGTAAACGTCTAACTTACTGTCGATCATCAGACACAGTGTGTACTAGGTGTCCAAGATAACGATGCAGTGCACAGGGTAAGAGATACAAAGAAGTTAAATGAGAGGGGGAGAATTCATACAAGGAAATTGTCAAAATGAGTTTCTTATTTTAATCCTTTAAGTATCTAAAGAAACGCAAATTTATTTATTTAAATTTTTGTTTATTTCTTAATTTGTTGTAAGCAATATCTCAAAACAAAAACATTTTCACGTTGCTCCTTTTTACTTCTCGGTGACTACCAAGGTAGTCACCGAGAGACCATCATATAACCACCAGAGTTTCCTGAGTTGGTCGAGAGCTCCAGGTAAGTTAAGCTGGTATTTCAACAGTTGCAAACAGTCACCAATGGTAAACAATGCAATAAGAAAGGCACAGGGTGCACCCAATCCAAGTAGCGCAAGCACCATAGATATTCCAAGCAGCATACAGTACATACAATTGGACAGAGATATTATGGATTAAATTCGTATGGTGTAGATTAGATTGTTATTAGTGGTTGAAATAAGGGATAAAAATCTGATACACACCTGGATTTAGACCGTGGCCTGGGTGTAATTACCTCGTGGTATATACTATAGCAAAATTACTTTTGCTATGGTCAATTCACTAGAGCAAAATTGCCTTGTTTTATAAATCTAGTTTGATATTAAGAATGCTATAAGTCGGCAGAATTCAGTCAGACTATGAGGTGACTCAATTAACTTCGATTATTGAACTTGAAATTCTAATTAAACCTTTAAAATGTACAGAACAGATGCCTCATTACAGCTACCTCTAGTAACAACTTTATTGACCGCCTGTAACTTGAGAACGCTTCGACCGATCGGAGTGAATCCAACTATTTTTCTTCTCCTTGATACCTTCTTTCACCTTTCATCATCGGAAGTTCCGTAGGTGCAATATTTTCGGAGGTAGACCCCTTCGGACGTCGACTTCAGAAGTCGTCAAAGTGAATCTTTTCAGTTTTGCGTTTGCGTATATCAGTTAGTCTAACAATCCCAAACAAATCTAAAAGAAGTAAAGAAAACATTAGGCCCCCCCCCTCTCGCCCCTCCCCTGAATCCGCCACTGGCAACCTCAGCCAAGAGCCAGAAAAGGAAGAAAATTCCAGAAATAATTTTAGGATAGAATCAGAAATAAGGTATTGGGACACACTAAGTGTACGTTGTACACGCGATAAAAGTCATGCTGACATTCGTGCACTACGATACAAACATATTGTGGAAACAGTATTGGGAAAACCGAGCATAAGAAATAAACTTTTGGAACGATTTCAAACAATAAACATCCCAAATGTATCATCTGTTTCTATGCTGACAAAAAGGCAATAAATCGTGAGGAATGTCTTCATATTCAAAGAAAAGCCGTCGTAATAAAATCTAAAAATAGCACAGACCACACTTTTATTACTCTAAATAACGAGGACGTCGGTATGAGACTGCTGATTTCCCCATTAGCTGTGCAACGTCGCGGCGGATAAATGGAATGGATTGCTGAACATGATTTGCTATCCCCCGGGGAGCGGACGAAAATGCTATAATGTTTGGTCTTGTTCGCATTTTTGTACCTATCGGTCCACTGGGTGATGGTTTGGCCGAACTCTTGTGCATTTCAGCCCGCTGGCTAAAAGGAACGGTAGAAGGAGAAAGAGAAGAAAAAGAGAAGACGGCAACCGGGCACGTGAGACGGAGTTGCGGGCTGTCGATTGTTTTGAGGTTTTTTTTTTTCGTGGTTTTCACCGAGTATTAATAGTTAGTAGTCTTAAAAATTCTGAGAGTGTTACTAAATAAATAGTTAGTAGTTTGTACATTCTGGAGTTCTTAATTGCCCGTCCAAGCGATCCCATAAACCCACAATCCGGATAAACAGGTAGATGGCGGCTTCAATGCATAAGTGCATTCGTTCACCGGGATGCTTGATAGTTCAAGTTCAGACTTTTGACAATCGAACTGATTGAGTTGTCATCGAATACCAATCCTTTTGTCTGAAAATCAGCCTTAGAGATCAATCTGATTCGATGGAAATGTCCTGAAAGTCATAAAAAACGATCCTAGCATACGGATCGGATGCTTTTGCATACCAATTATAATTTCTCTCTGTGGTGTTTTCTCCACATAATTGTTTTTTTTTCTTTAGACCACTACGTATTGCAATTGGAGTTTCTAACAATGGTAGATCTCCTTTTGTTCTTTTGGTTAGCTGAGGTAATAATTAGTGGAGTTAGTACTTTTGAGGACCGATTGTTACTTTTTCCTGTGGTTTTCCCCATGTTTCTTCTCTTGAACTACTATATTTTCTATTCTAAAATTCTAAAGTTTTCTACAGAAAATCCTCGAGGGGCTCTAAGAATGGTAGAATTATTTATTTAGGTTATGTTATGTTGGGTGTTGGAGGAATTTTGTATAAGTAATAATGTAATCGTATAAGCTTGGTAGCCCAAAGTCCTAAAAACGAAGCAAAGACGAAAAATAATGGAAATTCTTTCTGAGGCAATCAGCCGCGAATTGACTCGAAACAAAATGTAACATCCACTTTACAAACTCATACAATCGAAATCAAATTAATCTCGAACCTCCCTCGCGTATATTCTATCAGAAACTTCCCCTTTAAGTCCCTTGAGTGTGTGTGCTAATTAGATAAACCGCGGCGGGTATAACAAACCAGCAAGAAAGCCGCACAAAACGAGCAACTCGATTACACGATCCGGCAGTTTTTAAGTGCAAACTGGCAAACATTTTAATTGTACGGTGTAGGCAAAACTGGCCAGTCGATTTCGAGGAGTTTTCAGGTGGAGCAATTACCGACTGCCAGCAGGAAAAGTCAACGAAGCGTGGAAAGTTCTCTCTCTGCTTGTTTTAAGTCGGTTTTTGCCCAGTGTTTGCTAATAAATGTGCGCCAGGTTTAATTATACTTTGCTTAAACGAAGGTATGAAAATTGAAAAATTAGATTGTCAGGAACTTCAATCCAACTAATATGCATTTTCAGTTTTTAATCGATCGAGGCAGCTTAACTCAATAACGGGATAATGGCATAAAATTCAGTATCATCTCTCAATACATATTTTCCGTTTTCCCTCTTTGAGACACTCGATTACCGGGAGTGTAATAATTGATCCTATTAATAGGGATCGGAGATAACGATTAGGTCAAATATCAAAAGAAAAAGATGGAGGTGCAAAAGTCCATTTACTTTGATTATGTCATTCTTTTCTGTCAAAAAATCATAGTCTTCTAGAAGGATAGAACAAGACGTAGTAAGCTGAGTAAATAGTACTGGAATAAAATAATATGGCACCTTTTGTGTTTTGCTATTGGGGATTAATTTTACTTGTATTAAGTTTGTGACGTTCTTAGGGGATTACAATCGTCCCATTGGGGGGGGGGGGGGGAGATTGCGTATGTTTTCTCAATTTTCAACTTTGACCGGCTGTAACTATAGAACGAGTAGACCGATTGGAGTGAGTCCAAACGTCCTTTTTTCAATTTTTTTTGTTCTCTTTCACCTCCCACTTCACCTTCCATCAACGAAAGTCTCGTAGGTACAGAATTTTCGGAGATAGATCCCTTCGGCGATTTTTTAAAAAATTCACCTAAGAACATAACAAATTAAGTTTGTTATGTTCTTAGGGGATTACAAACGTGCCATTGCGATCAAAAACAGCAAAATAAAATTTGCAGATATTTTTTTAAAATAAGTTATAGTGAATTCAATTGCTTTTTATCCTTATTGATGTTCTCTCGGAGGCAGATTACTTCGGTGGTCAATTTCTTGGCACTTTTGGAATGGAGTCTTTTTGCCATTTTTATTGCTATTGGCTACAGCCAATGGGTGGTATGGATAAAAACTGAGTTTAAACTCGAAGTATATACTCGTGAGCATGAGCATGAACTCTGAGCTTATACTCCATTTCGTAGGAATAAAAAAGATTTCGGTTTTAGTAAGTACATACTCCTAGTACATAGAGTAGATACCCAACATTTTATTTTTCAAACTTGTTTAAACCAGCAACGAATGGCTTTCCGCCAATTCCGCGTATTTGGCGCTCAGTCACTTCACACTCGACATCAACATCAATACGCGTGCATTTCTTAATGGATGGAATGAGTGAAAGTAGTGAATAAGAAAGTAATAAAATCTGTGAATCCCAAATGGGATTTGTAAGTATATTACGTGACTTTCCCATTCGTTTATCTAAGTCACAAAAACCACCTGTTCGTCTATTAAAATCAAAAGCAGTAGAGCTGATTAAAAAGCAGTGGGCGTTAAATTATGGTTCCCTAAGTTTTACTTGCACTTGTAAAAGTCACCCTTAGTAGACATAATGGAAGGGAACACAAATCCAGTTCTTACAAAAGGTCCAGGTAAAGTACTTAAACATACATATATTTCAAAAAATGTATAACAAAAAGTATATTTCTTCTTTATTTTATTGATGGCGAATACATGATACTTTATTTTTCATTTCAGGAGCATTATCGGTTAGCGTAGAGTTACCCAAAAGCAACATCGGCTTCTGAAATGTGTACAGCAAATCGAGTAGCAAATACTGACAATGAAGATCATCAACCTACGAAAAGGAAACATAATAAAGTTAGTTCCGTTGAAAAATATGAAACAGACGTTACTAGGCAACTTTCTAATAACGAATTACAAAGACTAGTTTTGCTTAAACAGCTGAAAGTTTTGCATATGAAGGAAGGAAAACTTAAAAGGCAGCTAAATCTAAATGGTAATGAAGAATCAACTTTAAACAATAATAATAGTAATGTCGTTTACGCTGAAGACGGAAAAGCACTCTTCGAATTATAAGAAATATATCAATATTGTATGAAGTGTTTACATACAGTTACAGTTTAACACAGTTGTTCGAATTTGTAAATAAATTGTTAAAAAAATTTACCTAATTAGTTTTTGAAAAATTAAGTTTTCTATTAATTAACTTAATAATTAACTAACTCATTAAGTTTCTTGATAATTCGTAAAAAACGACAACAACCAAATATCTTTTCTTCACAAACAATCAAACATATTCTGTTTGCGAAATTTGTTTTGACAAGTTTCGCAAACAAGAGAAAACTTTACAACAGCGAAAATGCCATGGCATGGGCTAATGTTAAAAATAAGTGAACGGATAATACCTTAAGCACTCCGTACAAAAGGGAGGTGCGACGTTTCAGAGGTTACAATGAAATTTTTACAATCGTCAAACCATTCTAGGTTTACGAAGGTTGTCAATCTCTTAAAACAAGGGATGATTTGATCTTTACTGATTGATTTAAATTCAACAAAATCTAAGAATTCATCGTTGGTGTGGAAAACTGAGAAAGTTTGATCAAAAGTAGTCAGTTAAAGTTGAATTAGCACAGTGTGATGTGTTTTTAGTGAGGTGCATTGAGAAAATTAATAATCCTGGATTAATAATCCTGTCTCTGAGCAAATGATGGTGGCGACATCTAAGCAGGGATGGGTATCTACGCCAATTAGTATTTATTTACTTCTACAAGAATAAATATTTTTAAGTAAAAAATGTAAATAAGTGCTGATAATTGTAAATGACATCAATGACAATTCGGAATGTCAGTTTTGGTATTTGTCGAAAAAAATTGTGTGGCAATCGTAGACTAATAAATGACAGTGACAATATACTACTACTTTTTTTTTATAATTTTTTTGTTATTTTACCAATATGGAGATTGTGTCCCAGAAGGTAGCAAGATGTGTAGTAAATTGGCGGATTGGGACAAGAAGTCAAAACACTGAAAAACTAAGAAAGAACTGAGTTCGTAGTTTTTTGACTTCTTGAAAATTAAAAAGTCACTAATCCATTTAAAACGTTTCCATTTTTTTACTTTCTCTACACTACCTTCTCTAATCGTGCCTGTAGAAAATGAATTACCTCCTCGTATAATAGTGTATTATACAACAAGCGTTTAATGAGAGTTGTTATTCGATCGTTGATTTAACGCTTGATCCCACGAGCGGAGCGAGTGGACAAGTTGCTCGAGAGAATAACGCTCATTAAATGCGAGTTGAATACTATACTTTATCCACGACCAAGATTGCGGGTTTTCTCAAATATGGTAGGTTATAGCTGCCACAAAGATAGTTCACAATTTTAAAACCACGACTGGTTTCGCTAACCGACGGCGCAACGTTTGATGTGTCAGATAGATGACTCTATAATCGCCCGTGCATGTTCATTTCATTGCTACCAGGGTGGACGGTAAATTATTTCATTTTATGGCCCATTTTAAGTATTTTTCAGTGAAAAGTAAATTTTTTAGTAAAAAAGAGACACTGTAACCTACATTTGTCTCAATACATCCTAATAGAGGGATAATTATTTGAATGAACCAGTGGCAAACTACCGATTTATTGTTTAGGGCAGTTTACTTTTTGAGTTAGCCAGTTGCCTACGACATGTTTCGTTTCCTTGACAATTCATTATTCACTTGTGAGTAATGTTCATTATTCACAAATGAATAAAGATTAGCATTAATCTTGAGAATATACAAGAATAATTTGATTATTATAGTATGGTCGTGGATAAAAATATTTGTTTACCAGTAACGATATCATCCCGGCATCTAAAGTGTGTACCTAAAGCGATACTTTCATCCTCGACCGCCAACGCTTCTTTGCTCTTGCTATTGACATTAATAATTAAAAAGTTAAATTTTAAATTGAGGATTAATATAGTGTTAATTTATATTGTGTAAAATTGTGTGTCTAAAAAAGTGCGATCTCGTTAGTTCAACAAACGGACACAGATGGCGCCACCGGGAGAATTTTCTCGGAGCTGGTATGAAACGTGTCTTGAGTAACGAAAATTTCGCAAGTTCTGATTGGGTCAAAGCGTCACTGACGAGCCGTATACGGCGAAACTAGTCTGGGGATGGGCACAATGCGAAATTATGGTTCATCAGTCAAAAGGTCAAAAACAGCGTTTTCATAGTACCGACGGCTAAAAATTGATTTTACAGTAATCTGTTTCAAAGTAGGGAAGTAGTTATAACGACGTTGTTCTGGGACACTTTGACCTCAAAGTCTACGTGAGCCCTAGTGTAAAAGGGCACCTAGGTGTTACAAGTGTCAAGTCTGTCATATGTCACACCTCACCTGTACTATGTCACACAACTGTCTTATGTCACACGTCATCTGTCGTATGTCATCTGTCAAGTCTGTCACATTTGACAAGAATGAAAGCATTTTGGGGCCCCGGGCCTCCCATTCAAGGTCAAAGTGTCCCAGAACCCCGTCGTTATAACTACTTAGGAAAAGTTTTGGGAAAAACAAGACAATATAAAATAAAAACCAAATGGAGGAGTATATAAAATAACCCAGTTATGATTGAAAACACCAAGAAAAATAAAAAAAAAATTATTATCGTTCTCTTGATGTGTTCTTTCAGTAAGTTATTTATTTATTATATTTCCAGATTTAACAACTAATGTCCTAACTAAACAAACTGTTATTGCTTTGTCAACAAACTCTAATACAAACAATTTATTTCTGCTATTCTTGGTTACCTACTTCCAAGCCATTTCCCGATTTTCATAGTTTGTGTAACATTTGATACAACGCAAACATCAGTAGCATTTATTCTAAATAAGAATATTCACATTAATATGCTTAATAACAGCGGAATATATGCATTTTAAAGTTATGATTTTGGGGAGCGAAACAATGCGATGGAAGTAGTTCGCTCTAAATAATTCACATAAAATTGGCCGTTCAAATTTTCCGATAACTCAATTATCCAGATTGCTCCCAAATGGACATTCGAAACTTTATTAAACCCTGCTATGTTGTCAATAAACAAGCAGTAACTACAACTAAACAATTTATTAATAACCTAGAGGGAACTATTAATATTTTCTATTAAACAACCAAATTGCTATTACGTGTTTTCGTAGCGTAAAAGCTGAACGGTCATTATTATGTTCAAAACTAGAACCCAGTTTTATTTGGGTACGAGAATTGGTGTTTGGAGTCTGAAAAGCAAAATCAATCAATGCTGAAACGACTTAAAGTTAAAAAGATTATATCACCGTCATCGCGAGTCTCGAAGGCCGGAACCTGGTAAAAGCCGATCGTGGGGAAAAAGACCCTTTTCATCCAGTTATTCGAGCATTAACTTAAATTCCGTTTCCCTTACGGTTTTAGCTGACCTATCATGAAAGACTAACAAGTTTTTTGAGGTAAAATATTATATTCGTAGCAAAGGGTTCATTTTTAACTTAATTCTTTCTTATGATGAATTGTATCAAAATCATTAAGTTAAGCATAAACAGTGGGAAGCCTCGTTTTCTTAAGTTCCTATACCTGTTCATTATTATATAATATTTCCACCCAGGGGAAATATAAGTAATAAAACTCCCTGAAGCCCCTATCAGCACTCAATTCTAACGACAGCCAACCTTTAAAGCCGCCAATAATTCCTTAAGAGGATTTTCTTGTTTCTGAAGGGCGAAAAATAATTCCTGAGTATAGAGACACCTTGTCGCATGTGCTACAGTTAAGATTTAATCATCACGTTAATATTTAAAATCAGTCAGGAATGCTAAATGCCTCCATCAATAAGTTATCACCTTCTGCAAGACGAAGTTAGCAACAAATTACCGCAAATCGGACACATTATTGCAGTACAAGTGGAAAACCTAGTTTCGAAATATCTCAACAAATCCTCAGAGGGTCGTACATAAATAACCGTACACAAGAGGGCGCTACGATAAGAGGCAAACAGTCCGTACACAGATTAAACAGAAAGTTGCCAGTTTATGGTTTCGGTGCCTTGTAATGTGTTTATCGGCGTCTAGAATAATGTGGTTGTCCGACCGAATAATTCCCAATGAAACATACGAGGGTCAAGAAATTGCTTGTTTTGGATTTAGTATAGAGGTTAAATCAGGCAGGGATTACGTTCCATTAGATAACTTATACGTATCGATTACTTGGTTGGATTTATCTATGTGAAACGGCACCTTACTAGGCATTAATTTTGTTCAAAAGTAATTAATTTCCGGTATACAAAATAGAGATATAACATTTAATCCTAAGGCCAAGAGAGCTTAAATTTCTCATCGGGCTCAATCTCGTCCATGCTCAGTCGGTAAACTGGAAGGGTTCTAATTCAATATTGGCCCTAATGACCATAATTGTCCAGCGAAACCGCAGTTTAATCTTGTCGACTAGAAGTAATCGTCTAGTAGTGAATTGTTATCAAACACGTATGGTATTGTTTGAGGGTGTTTAGGCTTAATTTTGATTGTTCCAAATCATATTCAATAAAAGGACTGAAACCTTAATATACGAAAGCTTAATAAAGAATTAAGTAAAATTATGTCTAAGTCTAGATCAAACCAATTGTCCTTCTAACCGAGTCAGGCATAAAGTCAAAAGCAATTTACAATATAGCATCTAGTACAAGTAATGTCGAAAATTGCACTTTTCACATGACTGTGACGAATTGGACATCAGTTTTAAGATTCACTGCTAATGACAATAACGATTATAATAGGCATAATAGCTTTCGAGGGTTAGAAATTGTATATTGTGTAACTAGTGTGGAATATTGCACTTTTCACACGATTGTGATGCTTTGGACATGAGCCGTAGGCGAGTGATACAACGTCAAAAGAGAGTTAAGAGTGATTTTCGTACGTGTTGCACACTATACTTTTTCTAGGGTGTGCAAAGTGGACTTCGCATACGCTTCTGTATGTAAGTGCACTTTGCATATGCTGTTTGCAATATGCGATTTTTAACGTTAGTAGTATACATTTGTTCATTTTCGATGCAGTCGTAAAAAATATATTGACAGCATTTCCATCTGTTTTGAGATTCCAGGTTGTAATTGGTGCACATGAAAGCCGCAAAATATTTTTTTTTTCTTCGACTGCCTTGGAAATGAACAAAAACGCACTACTAACTACCGTTTGAAAATCGCATATTGTAAACATCGTGCGCAAAGTTCACATCGCGCACTCTCTCATACAGAATAGTGAGTTCACTTTGCACACGCTTCTGATGGCTTTGCACAACGCATATACTTTATAATACGAATGATCATTTATGAAACAAAATCGCAGTCGTAGAAAAAGTATAGTGTGCAACACGTACGAAAATCATTCTCCACACTCTTGTGACGTTGTATCACTTGCCTACGGCTCGTGTCCAAACCGTCACAATCGTGTGAAAAGTGCAATTTACGACACTAGTATACACAAGACACGCGGTTTATAGTCTGTTCGCTATACAGTACGCTGCCATAAGAAACTCACTCATTGCGCAATGCTTTTTCAATGGGACAATACTGATTTCGTCATAAATAAAAGATGGGCGCGAAAAAAAAAATAGCCGCCGTAGGCAGGGTTATTAAAAAATAGTAATATCTCTAAAACCAATAAAGCTACGGAGCTGAAATTTGGCACGTTGGTTCCTTAGGGAATGAACTAGAAACTGCTATGGGTTGGAACCTTAGTTTAGGTACGAAACCCACGGGTTCCATTAACGAAATTTTGCAAAGCTTTTACATGTGTGTTTCAATGTGTTTAATCAATGCATTTTATATGGATGGGAAGTAAATTACATTTAGGGCACTGTTTAGGGCCTTATTACAACAAAATTTGAAAATTCTTCTAAGTAGATAACAACTCGATAAGAGAAGAGTTTCAACAGAAATTAGTGATGATTGAAGATGAGATTAAAACTATAATAACCTACCAACGTGAATTGAATGTTTCAAAAAATAATCTAGAACTAGAATTAAATAAATTAAAAAAAATAAAGAGTGACATATCTAAAATGTTAAACTGAAGGACAAATTTGAAAATATTTCAGCAGATATTCTTTAAAAAATGAAATTAATATAAAAACAAATAATGGAGATACAGAAATGGAGAGATCCAAAGTGCATCAAATCGATATTGATATTCAACCATTAAATCTTCTATAGTAAAAGAAGATAAAAAATTAAAGGAGTTATTGAAAGCAGTTAGTGGTATTGTCAAATTTAGTGAATATATTAAATCATTAAAAAAATATGTCAGAAAGGACAATGAGAAATTACGTGAACTAATGAACACTAAGTTTAAAGATATTACAATAGACGAACTTTTGAAAAACATTTATTTAATCAAGTTGGAAAAAATAGAATTAAAAGGAAATAAAGAAAATATAAACACTTACGAAGACAAAAATAAAGAAACTTAAGGGAGTACGTTTTCAAATAGCAGATATATTAGTGGAAGAAAAATTAGTGGAAGAAGTAATAAAAAAACATGAAATGTTGAATCGTATTAAAATAAGATTCTCAAAATGCTTAAAAGGAGAAGATTCTTTAAATTATTTATAAAAAAAGCTTGTAAATCTAAATAAGTCTTTAACTAAAACAACTAGCTTTGAAGACGAAGAATGGATTGAATTGTATACAAATTATTTGAAAAAATTTGAAGAGTTATTATACAACAAATAATGACAAGCATTAAAGAACAAATAGTAAATGAAATACATAGACTGGCAAGAAGAAACTTTTCTCGAAGGAGGATCATTGTAAGGGGTTGAAATTATCTATTTCAAGCAGATTTAGTTGAAATGCAGCCTTATGCGAAATTTAACAAAGGGAATAGTTATATTCTAGATGTTATTAATGTTTTTTCTAAATATGTATGGGTTGAACCTGTGAAATCGAAACATGCTAAAGATGTTACTAGGGAAATGGAAAAAAAAACAATTAGTGCAAAAGCACCATCGAAAAATTTGCAAACGGACAGAGGTACTGAATTTTGCAATAAACATTTTGAGTAGCTTATAGAAAAATATAACATATATCATTATAGCACATTTTTAAATTTAAAAGCAAGTGTAGAACGTATAAGTAGGACTATAAAAAATATTATGTGGAGACGATTTAGTAATCAAGGTACTTACAAATGCCTTGGAATATTACAACAAATTGTGGATAAATATAATAAAACAAAACATAGTACTACTGGGTATAGACCTTCAGATGTTAATAAAAAAGATGAAAAAATAATTTTGAAAAACGTGGACACTCACAAAAAGACTTTAGATTCAAAACAACCTAAATTTAAGTTGAATGATTTTGTAAGAATATCCAGATATCGGGAAGCTTTTGCTAAGGATTTTGGTCCGAATAATGAAGTTTTTCAAGTAAGGAAGGTTAAACTGACAAATCAAAGAACATATCTTTTAAGAGATCAGCGAATTGAGGATATTAAAGGTGTTTTCTATGAAGAAGAATTACTTTATTATTTGGTTGAGAAAGTGTTAAGTCGCAAAGGCAATAAAGTGTGTGTAAAGTAGTTGAAGTTCGATAAGTCACATAATTCTTGGATTGATAAAACTAATGTTTTGTAATATGTTGGTAATAAAATGCAGGTCATTAACAATAACAGCTTTATTACATTAATTCTAATTACATAAGCTTAGGTAAATTTTATTTCTATGCTCTACACTTAGTATAGTATTAATTATGTAACTCTAGCTAGCAATTCCTTTTGTCAAATCGAAGCAACATGCTGACTCACTATTTGGATTTTCACTTGGATTTAAAACATTACAAATATTGGTGAGCAAGTAGCCAATTTGATTTACAGTTGTTGTTTTGTAAAATTAAAGTAATTTTCAAAGTTTTGTTTTTTATAATAGAAATTGTATATGCTATCAAATCTTTCAGTTTGCACAAACTATCAATGGACTCTTGACCAAGATAAACATAATTAGAACCTGGTTTGTTAATTTTCAGAACTGGAAAGTCATTAATTTTTTGTCAAAACTTAAAGTAATGTTTCCACATTGAATCGTAAGACGTATCAACACCTGGATAGTAGAAATAATTTGCAATTACACCTTCATACTTGCAAAAGTTTATCCACTCATCTTCACTCAGAGTCATGTAGAATCCATTTCTGCCATCAATTACTATTTTGGGTGAAAAATCGTTTACACTAATTTCAGTTAAAACAAATTTTGTGAATGATTGGTTAAGATAAAAAAACTTGGTATTCACAATATTTAAAACTTTGTTGGTTGTTCCACTCACACTATTTTTCTTACTATTTGACAAGTAATCATTATCTTAACTAGCAAATTTAGAGAATGACATTTTTGTAAATAAAACTGTTCCACTATAACAACTCTAAACTTGTTGTTTGTACCACGAATTGCATTTCAACATTTATATAAATAAATGATGATGGTGGGGCAATGGTTGAATATCGAACGGAGGAGGAGCAGTGTACGCTCTCATAGATTTTTGGTGGAGTTTCATCTCTCATACGTTTTCGGAGGCAGAGCGAGATTGGGAGGAGGAGGCTCCCTGACAAACCCTCTACTAATAATTTAAGATAAGGAGTAGAAATTCGATTAAATGGCGGAAAAATGTGGCATTTTGGTGTTACCTGCGAAATTTTAAGCAGCTTCGAAGTTCTGCAAAAAAAAACAAGAATTTTAAAGATTTCGTTTTTAACAAATACTTTTGCTTTATTTTTTATATTAAATAAAAAATAAGAGCTCCTTATACAGGCACTCTTTAACGGTCTTTCTGAAAACTGTAACTGAAGTTTGACGTTGTTTGTTCTTGAGTATTTTTTCTGTACCTACTTAATATTAGAAATCATTGCTATTCTGCATTCAGCCATGTATCAGACTTTGTGAAGTGGATGTAGGTGCTTCAAATGTTATAGTGTTCATGAAAAATGCTAAATGGAGAATTTCGTCAGCACGTCTATCAATTTCTTCTAAAATCATCGCATTTAACTTCTAAACGGATTCATCTGCACACAGTATCTGGGGTAGGATTACACAGTTTTATATCACATCGCTGATATAAAATCTCGATTTTGTGCCTTTAACACTGATTTATCATCTTTGGCATTAGATAATATCACGGCCGAAATACCAATATCCACCAATTTAATCGTGTATCATCATTTAATGGTGTATCAAAATATTGATTTTTTTTCTAAAACTTGTTCAAATCAAAAATGTAAGCAAAATTGCATCATCTTATTTGCGATTCTGTGTAATTTCACCTGAATAACTTACCTTCTAAAAACATGCTTCGTAAATTAGTACAAGGACATGTCTACTTAAATTCGCGTTCGAAGAAATCCATTGGGTCATTCCAGAGTTTTGCTCTCTCAAATTTGGAGCAAAAATCGAGTGTTCCAAGGCTAATTGTCAGCAGCTTATTTGACAACTTATTGTATATCGGCTAAATCGGGTTGGGCAAGGTTTATTATTCTTCCAAAAGAGTGTATCTGTATATATATAAAAAAAACGTTTTTCTACAACCAACAAAATATGACACGGTTTGCGCATTACTGACAGTATGCAAACTGACACATATTGTCATTGTTATCTTTCTCGCACGTCGCCCATAGCAGCGTAAAAGAAAGTTACTGATTGCCATAGGACACGTGCGACAAAGTCTTTCGTGCACGCCGTCAATACAGGGGTAGCAGAAAAGATATGTGAAGTTTAATCAGTTAATAAAATCGTTAAAGATGTTCCATATTAGTGGCAGCTGAAAAATGTTGTTCCTAATTCTTGCGCAAAGTGTCTTTCGTGCACTTGACTGCTGCCCGAACTCCGCTTCGTGTCGTTCGGGCAACGGCAGTCGCGTGCGCGAAAGTGTTACTTTGCGCATTTGTTAGGAAAATAACTAATATTTGCTCTGATTATTGGTGTAAAATATTTGTAATTCCTGAAGTTGTGTTGCGTTAGAGGAAAGAGCACAAACAACAATACAAGCATGGCACATAAACAAAATGGAAAAATTGGCCTTTAGACACAACACAATGAATTTCAATTGATACGAGACACAATACACTGGATAAGCGGGCACAATCGAGCTCTCGCAGTTCTATAACGATCCCAGTATTATACTTGTAAATAGGCTTCCCGTTGAAAACACCTGTCGAAGCTCCATTTTCCCAGCTTTTCCTCAATGGCTCCCCCATTTAAACAATCGACGGCTATTTGCACAAGCTGTTTACTGGGGCTGGTCACTGTGGATAATTTATTTGCAGCTAAAAACAAGCCCGAAGCAAAGAAGGCATAAATTATGGCCTTCCTAGTTGCTGCCGGTGACAACACGGCAGTTTACTAGAGAGACCACAGGAGGCAGCAGAGGGAACTTATTAATTAACGGCTATCGATGAGAGATTTAGTTACTGTGGCATTAACTTTAGGAGACAAGCAAAATGCCACTGATTAATTGATGTTTGCGGCAAGGAAGAGCTATTTGCGACACAGCGACATTATTGGGTTGAGCACTAATCACTTAGTTATTGTTGCAATCCTCTGCTTTCCTACAAAGAGGTATTTACCCAACCCAAAATTTTTGCGCAGTGTACTGTACCAATTTCTTGAAGATGCCCACATAGGGAATTAAAGGTGCCTTATCAAGCTACCGTGATGTCTTGCCTCAAGACTAATAAGCTTAAACTGATTATAAAGTTTAAATAAACTTTTGATGAATACATTTTAAAGTAAATATATTATTTGCTCATTAAATTTCAAATTGCATTAGTGGGTGAATTTTCGAACATCTGAATATATAACACGAATGTAGATTATGATTGCAAAAGGAAAACCTCGTAAAAAATATGCGTTGTTATATTTCATCAGACTGCTTTTGCTTGTCTTTTTAACAACAAGTTTAAGAACAAATTATCTCTCTATATATAATAAGAAAGCAGTCTTATTGTTCTTATTTTCAATTTTCCATATGCACGACATTACAACTAAGTACCTGCCAAACATCCTAACCTCCTGTAGAAGACATCATAGTAAACGTGGAGAGCGAAATTCGACAGCTGCCTATTCAGACCGCTGAATAGACAAGGATAGAGATGTTACGAATTCCACAACGCGCAAAACCACCAAAAAGCAATCTCACCTTTGCAGAAGGGAAAACTTTGAAAGCTTTGAACGAAGACAAGGACATTTTAATTTTACCAGCAGATAAAGGAAACGCAACAGCAGTCCAGTATCCCACCACCTACAAGAAGCTAACTCGTGATCTATCTGCTCAGATTCTGAGGGCCACCAACAATTTAATCAAGGACGTGGCATCGGATGAAATTATTAAGCGTAAAAAGTCAAAAGTGCTACGGTTTGCCAAAGATCCACAAAAGGGATGTGCCATTGAGACCCATCGTGAGCACCATAGAAAGCCCGACCTACGAAATCGCGAAACAGCTCACAAAACTGCTGCGATACTGACGGTTTTATAAAAAAACTCCACTCATTTGGTAAAAAAAATGCAATTTCTGCAATCTTTAACTCTTTCTCCAGGAGAAATGGAGAAATTCTTGTTAGTTTGTGTTGTTTCGTTCTTCACGATGGTACCCATAAGGAGGCCATAGAACATATTAACCAGGAATTTCCACAAGATGTTGCCAAGTTGTTCCAACACTGCCTAACCATTATATATTTTCAATGGAAGGAAGATTTCTACGAATAAACTGATGGTGTAGGTATATGCAGCCCCTTTAGTCGTGTAATAGCCAACTATGTTATGGAAATTTTCGAGGCCATGGCGTTGGCAATAAGCACCGTTGTGTAAGACTTTGTTCTTAACTTAAATATTTTTTTTCTATTTGTTTCATTGTCCACTGAGGGGCACTTGGAGTTACTCCATCTCACCTGTACTATGTCACACAACTGTCATATGTCACGCGTCATCTGTCATATATCAGCTGTGAAGTTTGTCATATTTGGCAAGAATGACAGCATTTTGGGGCCCATTTTGGGATCTCTTTGACAGGGAGCCCCCTTTTACACTAAGGCTCACGTAGACTTCAAGGTCAAAGTGTCCCAGAACCCCGTCGTTATAACTACTGGAACTGATCAATATTTCTTCGCAACTTTCTTCGCAACAGTCCTCATCAATTCATTACGAGGTAAATAATGTATCTTAGTTGTGTCTTATTTTTTAACTTTTCTTTACATATAATGTTATACATTGTAATCCACGGCTATTAGGAACAAGTTCTTCATTCAATTTGTCAATGTTTTGTAAAGTGGTTTTGCCTCTATCTTCGACTACTGATTTTTTTTTGTATAACTACTGTCCGGTTCACTAAGTGCTTCGTTTCCTGCTTATTTGTAATGTAATTGAAAGAAATCGTTATTTTGTCCCCACCCACTGATTCAACTTTTCTCTAACCTGATATTTTAAGAATTTTTTCTCACGTTTCTTTAATAAGTTTTTTTAGCAAAATCCCTGTCAATCAAAACGAAATCCCGCCCTTCAAACGCTACACATTCCATATTAAATATTATTGAAGGCAACTTGAAGGGTCGTTTTTGTTTGCCTAAAAAAGCTCCTTCATCCTTCCATCTCTTTTTGCTTCGTGCTGTGGTCTCGCTTACTCTAAAGATATATCGGGATATATTGGGTCCAAAACTCCAATAAATCGCCTCTCGACAAAGAAAAACCGTAGAAAAACCGTCTTCGTAAATATTTAATTTCAGCTTATATCTTCAATGCTGCCGCAATGATATTGTAGGAAATTACTTGTTTTGTTTAAGTTTTAGATAATACAATGCGGCCACGAAAAAGGAGACAGCTTTACGTGTGCAAATTGCGGCGAAAGGACTGCAATATATATAAAGTACAAGTAGGACTTGTAATTCAAGTTTCAGAGTAACAAAATACTTCCGGGGAAAGTTTCAACTCGTGCAAACTCCCGGGGAAGTATTTTATTGAATTAAATATGGCCCGGGGTACTCCCGGCACGATATTTTCAAGTCAAGGCGTTATTATTTAAGGAAAATCTTGCTTCCAGTTCGAGATGTATGAGAACAAAAAAAAGTTCAAGTTTTCAGTTGGAGAGAAGAGAGAGTAAGGGGAGATCATTTTGAGGGCTTAACATATGGCTTTTTTTTTTAAAAGCGTCCCTCTGTATTACTCCCTAAGGCCTGAGGAAAAGAAGATTTAATGTACCTACCGGTAAACGGGCGGTGTTGACTAAATTTCTCATAGTGTAGGGTAAAAAATAAAATTCGGTGGAAAATAATCCACCTTCACTGAATCATGAATATGTTGTTTCTAGGTCGTCCAAGAACGTCAAGAAGGCCCAGTTCGGACATATAAAGTAATTCTGAAAATATCTTCGTATTTTTAAATGTCAACTATATCAAAAAAAGTCGAAAGTAAAAAATAAAATTATTGTTGTTTAAAAAATAACAAAACTCTTCTCTAAGTAAGAAAAGAAAATAGTAATCTATTAATAACTCAGTCAAACAAGCCTTTGCAACAAAGAACAGTGGTGAATGAAGCAAGTTTCATAAAAGGTAAAAACCTGCATTATCCCCGTCTTAGTTTGATAAGTAGGTTAAAGATGAAGCATCGAAGGCTTAAATACGCCTCTCCAAGCTGTATGCAATTAAAGGCTCACGTCAGCCTCCACCAAATCTGTCAACCTCATGGTGACCATCTCATGAACCTTCACTCCACTGAGATAACTAGATTGGAAAGAACGGAATAAAAATTACTTAGCAGTGTTGTGTATGTTCATACCTGTCTTAATGTGGTTTTAAAGTATTATAAACTCTTTTAATTAACTCAATGTGGGCTAAAAGGCCTGCTCGACTCTTTGCATTGGGCAATTATTTTTGACGAAGTTTAGTTACTGGTAATTGTTTCAGAGTCAACCAAGAGGGATAATTATGAAAAAAGTTCTTGTAAGAAACAAGCACCACATTCTTTACCACCTTCTCGTTGGTCATCGCAGAGAGGATTTACCACTTTAAAGCATAGCGAAATTTTAAGCTTTTTGTGTAAAGACTTTTTTATAATTTAACTCTGTTTAAATTTAACTTTATTAATAATTGTTTTTCTAAATCTACTTTAATTATTATGTTTTCTAGAATATGATGTTTCATTGTCAATATTACTAGATTTTCAGTCTATTATTTCTTAAGTTATGGCGGTTCAAAGTTGGTAATCGCTAAAAAAATTCATCTGAGTTACAATTTCAATCAGTTCTAAGTGCAGCAAACCGAATTTGATTCAGAGTCTTAGCGTAAGTTAGTTTTTTTACCAATAGGTGTTTATAGCTGATTTCGAAAAAGTCCAAAAATCGAACATTTAAGTTCTGTCTCCGAAAGTACTGAACCAATGGGACTGACCGTTTGTGGTGGTTGAAGCAGTATAACAAAAATACAAAAAAAAAGTTGGATATACTCCAATCTGTCTATGATTTCTTGAGATAAAGAGGTTCAAACCAATTCAACTTTTTATTTAGTTGATTGAATCGATTCATTTTTTGTAGATTTGATACTAGACTTTTTAGAAATTTTGCCAAAAACTCATACTACTAAACTTATTGTCATATTAAGTTTAATGTCAATAACATTTTGTGACCAGTAGAATTTGACTCAACCTGACACAAAATTATAAAGTTGCAAATTGTCTAAACTACTATGGCCTTCCCATTGAATGTGTGACATTGTTAAATAGCAAAAGTTTAGAAAAAGTCTTTTTGAGCAAAAAATATGTATGCTAGAAGTTTTTGTCAAGAGCAATAAAATTTCTGGAAAATATCAATGTATCAGATTTGAGAAAATTAATCGATTCTGACAAATAAATAAAATAATGTTCCTAGTATCCCAAAAAAGGTTAAATCACTCCCCACCGAGTGATTCAAATAAATAAAATATTTTAGCACATTTTTAACAAACCACTGAAGAGGTTAACATTGTAGTGGTCCGGAATGTACCTCTAATGCGGTCCTGTGCTTATCGTGAGTGTTTCGCGGGTAGGACGGTCCTGGAAAAGGGTTTATAAAAACGGCCAGAAGGGAGCGTGAGGGACCCGACGAGGTTCAACCGGGCAACGTCAGGAGTTTTGGGTTTTTGTTGTGATTTTTTTGGGGGAAGACGTTTTTCTCGGTAATAAGTAATAAGTTTGGCTAATATAAGCAGTTATATGTTTGTTTGTTCTATGAGACCATTAAGTGAAGAATAAGCGTTAACTTTGTTGTGACTTACCTTATACTTCGAACTTAATCACCCGAAATTCATCCCCTGAGCTATTGCACCATTTGTCTAAAGTGGATGGATAGCGTTCCTCAAGAAAAAATAAATTTTACCTAGAAACAAGTTTACAACAAATATTAATGAAATCCGTCATAACGTAAATGTTACAAAAAACAATTTTTTTAAGAGTTTTTGACAGTCAGTAGCAAGGGAAACATGAACTTATTCTTAATGAAAGTTTTACCTAATTGTTCATAAGTACAGTCATACATAAAATGCCACAATAACACGGTGTCCCACAAGAACGTGGTCAAGAAGGTACTGCAGCATTTCTTGGCTCAAAAAGAGTCGATTTGGTAAAGTGAGTTTTATTAAGAAAAAATTTCTGGTTTTGTTGCTATTGAGGGTCAAGGCTATTGAAAAGAATTGTATTTTTTGTGATGTCTGGAGAATGTTACGATGGATTTCAGTAAAATTTGTTGTAAAGTTGTTTCTAACTATAAGATTCATGTTTTGATGAAAAAAAGGTGTCTATCTGCTTTGGACAAGTGGCAAGTTCTTGCATATTTTCAAAAATTTGTCAATGTAATATTTCTCAGTACGCATTTGCTTATATTTGTTATGAATTACATTTTGCTATTAGTTCTTTATTCAAGTCTTCATTGTTACATTTTGATTATATGCCTTGTGGAGACTTACTCCTGCGGATTTATGCACTGGTTCTCGGGAGGACTTGTTAGTTTCCTCATGGTACCCACTAAAATGTACCTTGCGTTAATTTACTAAACATAAATTCAATGATTCTGGGTTTACCAGTAGATTTTGTTATTAGAATTTACCTCTTTTGTCTTGTTTTTGAAATTTTGGTCAGTTTTCAGCCATAGCGACCTTCACTTCTTCTCGAGGATTAGTTTTGTAACTTTAATTTTGTAATTTCTGGCTAGATTCACATTTCTTTTTTCGAGCATAAGATGCTTCCAGGCATCCCAGATTATCCCAGATTCCCGATTAGCACCTGTTTGTAGTATTTACGTAGACTGTGTGTTTAGCACAGGCTATAATGTTGCTTCGTTTATCATGTATATCATTTTGCAAGTTTGCAAGACCTAGGAGAAGGATATAAGTTCAATATTCGATTGGATTGGAAATAAAAAATAAAAAAAATGACAGTGACAACTGTTTTTCAATAATTTGGCGTAAAACGTCACGACGTCACTTCCACCGGAAGTCGTCATCAATGCAAAGGTTCCCACTGTTAAAAGAAAGGGGGGGGGGGCAAATTGTAAAACAGGAGAGGGTCTCCAGATTAGCTCGATGGTGCTGTTCTATTCTTGTGGTGGTTTAATAAAGCGGCTTAAATAATTGATCGGCTTTTGGCATAGTTTCGTGTGGCATTTTGGTGGCATCCAGAATTTCATTTCTATTGTTTCTGTTGTGTAAAATATCTCCTTTTTTGATAATTATTAATTTTCGATATTATCGAGCTCGAACATGCGTAGTGTTGAAGCCGTTATCGATTGGCCGTGTCGTCCCTTCTCCTATTAGTTTACTTCTGCTTCCTTCAACTAGTGGCAACTGGCAAACGTCTTGTGTCTAAAATAATATATTGTACAAAAAAAGCCGGATGTGATGTGCATATCGCACGCCGAAGGGCGAAATGGACATTCTGCACCCGAGTTTTACAGTCTACGACTGATTAAAAATATGGTAATGTTTAATGGTACTAAATTATTATTTTCATATCTCATAGATAAGATTAGCTATTATTGGTCCATTTTATATCGTACAAATGGCAACGAGCACATACTTATCCTTTTGCAACGTGTGAAAAAAAAACAAATATATCCTGGCAGGAGTAGAAAAAGATCTTTTAAAAGGTGAAACAAAACCAGGAAATTTATGCAGCAGTCATTGTGTTAAACAGTGGAGCTCTTGTCATAAGGATTGTTGCTTGACAGCGTCGTGTATCGTTCTTATACACCACTTTATATTTACCATAATCCCTATTGATTCGGTTTTCCCCGTTTTCCTTTTTGTCACGTGAGATCTCTCATTCGTTCTATTTTCGGATTACCTTATGTAAAAAAATTTCCCTCTATACTCGTCTAGACTATACAAACAGCAGTGAATCAAAGTAAGGTGTATTTCGATCTCCACCAGTGATGGAGAAAATAAAATACTGTCGTTAAACGCATGAAATTGTAAAGTGGGCTATTCGTAATTTATTTCACTTTTCGGAAGTAAAATAATAACTTCGAAGATATGAGATCTGCTGTCTCTTCCTAAGACATTATTCCTTATGAAAAAAAAAGGTTTTGTTATTAGTTCTCGTCCACTAAATTACATATGAAAAACTCTAAAACAGTTCTATTTGCGGCAACGTCCTGTATAGAGAAAACGAATCAAACTGGCTGTGAAATAATTATATCATAAAATTTATCTTGAACATCGAAACAGAAAATGTGTAATCAGATTTCATCTACGTATTAGATTTTGCTAAACAATTCAATGAAAAGGCGCCACCCTGTAATTCCCATAGACTCCCACCTATCCCAAATAAAAAATTTCTTAAACACAAAAATCTTTTTGTTTTTCCGTAATATTCCGTAACGAAGAACATGACAACAATGTAATTTGTTTATCTAACGCACCCTATATATACTCAACTAGCAATAATTGATATAGGCAAACTGATACCAGTTGTTTTGTTTTTCATACACTCTCTCCACCTGCTCTATGTCCTTCTAGTTATGGAAAGCCCTGTATATAATTAGTGAGAATAAAATAGTTAAACCTATTCTATTTTCTTTGCACAAACTTAATATTTTTGGCTTTCAACATCAAATTTTAAGCATGATTAAGCAGTATCTGCGACAAAGCTAAAACATTCCAAATTCCAGAATACGAGGAGAAATTAGACCTTTTTAACTTTCCTAGTAACTTCGATATTTGAGAATTGAAGTATTACTTAGGTATACAATGCATCATTTTACTACAAAAACCTTGTTTTCAACAAGTATTACCCTCGGCGACAGAGCTAGAAAAAACTGTCACGACAAGGCTTCATCAATCAATTTTTGACGTTGTATTGTAGATGATGCACAAACTAATTCTAAAGTAGTTCATTTAGGAACTCACTTTTTATTGTCTCTCTATTGAAGTGCGTGTCACGGTTATGGAACTTTTTAAAACCATCGCTAAAATATTTACAATAGCGTTCAGTATGATTCCATTAGTGTCAAATCCAATTTTCTTCATAAAATTTCCGAAAGTCTGTAAGACAGATTTTTCAAAACGCGTATATTTTACCACAGCTGTAATATTCCAGTTGATTTGTGTGATTTTAGCTTTGTTGTTGTGTTACGTAATAGAAATTGTTCAAGGATCTTTGGAGGTACATGCAGTGTGTGAAGTGGCAACTTCTATGTTTGCTATTAGCATTTGCATTTGCAATATTATTCCAACCATAAATTTGGTCTTCTATAGTGCTGATGTAGTTACAGAAAACAAAGCTATCCATGAGGTTAAGTTATTGCATGTATTGTCTAGCTTATGGGGAATCGTATATATACTAAAAGGAATATTTATGATGTTATACTCTGGACGTAATATCCAAACCATTATAGCTTTACAGGCAATGCATTATTTGACGTCAAGGATGGGGGCCTTTTGTCTGCTACTGTGCTTGCAAATATCTGAACTTAGAATTCAGTTTGATATCCTGAATGACAAACTTACCTACTGGCATACCCTACACGATATAAGACAGTTGAACATTAGGCATACCCAATTGTTAAACAAATTTCAAACTATGCAAAAGACGGGTGGGCCAACCGCAATGGCATATTGTTTTTATGGGATTACCATGTATTTGCACAACACCTTCGTTCTTGTGGAGACAGGCAAAATACCATTTTATGTAACGTTACTTAATGCAGAGACCTGGCTGAGTGTTACTGTGAGCATTTTTAAATTATAAGTCAATGGCAGGTTTTCAGTATGATCATTTCTAGATCGGTATGGTATGTTTGGCACGTGCCGGAGGACGACTGTCATCGGCTACCAAGCAGACGATTAGAGTTTGCCATAAAATGGCCGGAAATTTGAATCAAGCCCTCATTTTGCATGAAAAAGAACAACTTTTGTATGAATATGAGATGATATCTCAAGAAAGCTACCACAGAAATACTAGACTTAGTGCTTCCGGTTTTTTCTTGGTTGATAATTCATTGATCCTGTTTGTTGTGTCCTTTACTTGTACAAACTTAGTTGCCTTGTTTCAGCTTGCAGACCGACGCTTTGATTAATAATGTCTATTCTTTTCAACTGGTAAATAAACTGGATAGTAGGCTGTGAAGATTGACATTCTTGTTAGTGGTAAACATACAAGCTATAGTACTCCGGTTGTAAAAGTTTGGTGTGATTTTTAATATAAAATTTTTGTTATACTGGGCGTTTCTTTGGTTTCAGATAAAATTATGTTCAGTATATATACAGGGTGGACCAGGTTTTTGGTGCCAAACTTTAAGGAGGTATTCTACGTCCAAAAATAACCCTAGTTTGCTATATAAACCATAGTCTAAAAATACTCCGTTACGGAAATACAGGGTGTTAAAGTTTTTTTTGAAAAACCAAAAAATTGATTTTTTTCTGAAACTGCCAGAGATATTTTTATGAAATTTTACAGGTGTCAATAGCGATGAAAGACTTAAGTTTTGCAATACAAAAGGCCTTTTCAGCTTTACCAGTGGCGTGCACTGCGGCTCGTGACTGGCTATTTTTCAACAAAAAAGTGGTACGCTACTGGTTTTTCTGAAGATAAAAAGTATATTTGAGGTACTTGTTCAATTTGAAAGAAAAAAGGCCCCTTGGCTTTTTTTCGTAGAGCACACCGTTTAATAATAATAAAATATTTTTAAATGTTTGTGTTTAAATGGATTACCTAGCTATTTCTTAATTGCATACCACCTTGATGATGTTAGCGGCAGTTTCCATGACAATATTTGACAAATTTAACATAACTAATTTCTGTAAGGTTCATTAGTGTCAAAATGCCGTTTAGATTTTCAAATAGAGAAATAGCGGATATCCATTTTGTGTACGGATTTGCTAACGGAAACTCAAGGGCGGCCGCCAGAGAATACAGAAGGAGATATCCGCAAAGAACGCATCCTAGTCGTAAAATGTTCGCAAAAGTCCATCAGCAATTAATGGAGAAAGGTTTAAGGAATTCGCATGAGGATCGAGATGCAAACCAAAACCAACAACAAAGAAGAATTTCTCAACAGATATTAAATGAATTTGACAGAAATCCAACAACGAGTTCCCGTATTGCTTCTCGTATTCTTCGCACCTCAAAATCCAATATACTTCGTACTCTTAGACGAGATCATCGGCGTCCATTTCACCTACAACCTGTTCAAGGGCTACATCCAGGAGACCAAGAAAAAAGAATTACTTATTGTAGGTGGATCCTTTACGCAGTTCAAGAAAATAGGGATTTTTTGAACAACATACAGTGGTCTGACGAGTGCTGCTTTACCCGCCGCGGCGTAGTTAATTTGCATAATCAACATGTATGGGACCATGAAAATCCTCACGCCATTAGACCTCGAAATTTTCAAGTTGAATTTAGCTTAAATGTGTGGATAGGGGTTTACGACAACCATTTATTTGGACCCTACTTTTTACCTCGACGTTTGAACTCAGAAAACTTCTTAGAGTTTTTAGAAACGGAAACTCCGAATATGTGGGAAGAAATACCGATACTTTTAAGACAGAATGCATGGTTTCAGCTTGACGGTTGTCCCGCTCATTTTGGCAGAAATGTCAGAAATTGGCTGGACAATCATTTTCCGGATAGGTGGATTGGTAGAGGGGGTCCAGTTACATGGCCACCACGGTCTCCGGATCTTACCGTGTTAGACTTTTTTGTGTGGGGTTTTTTAAAAGAGAAAGTTTATGCGACTCCTGTCAATACGGAAGAAGAACTTATGAACCGCATAAGATATGGTTGCAATCAAATATTACCACATCTAGTACATTTAAATCGGTCTATTATACGTCGATGCCAGTTGTGCATTGAAAATAATGGTTCCCATTTTGAACAATTTTTATAACTGTTTTTGTTATGTTTTCAATGATTGTTTTAGTTACTTTTAGTTTTTAATTCTGAAAATAAATATTGTTACAACACAGTTAAAAAAAATAAGCTTGGCTGTTTTAGGTTGCCATGAATAGCTACGCCAACAAGGCGTGGCAAATATTGATTATCTGGCGGTACGCAAGTAACAAAATTAATAATCTATTAAAAGTGTGGTATGCAATTAAAAAATAGCTAGGTAACCAATTTAAACACAAACATTTAAAAATATTTTATTATTATTAAACGGTGTGCCCTACGAAAAAAAGTCAAGGGGCCTTTTTTCTTTCAAATTGAACAAGGACCTCAAATATACTTTTTATCTTCAGAAAAACCAGTAGCGTATCACTTTTTTGTTGAAAAATAGCCAGTCACGAGCCTCAGTGCACGCCACTGGTAACGCTGAAAAGGCCTTTTCTATTGCAAAACTTGAGTCTATCGTCGCTATTGACACCTGTAAAATTTCATAAAAATATCTCTGGCAGTTTCAGAAAAAAATCAATTTTTTGGTTTTTCAAAAAAAACTTTAACACCCTGTATTTCCGTAACGGAGTATTTTTAGACTATGGTTTATATAGCAAACTAGGGTTATTTTTGGACGTAGAATACCTCCTTAAAGTTTGGCACCAAAAACCTGGTCCACCCTGTATAACATATGTTTGGGACATGTTAGGAAAAATAATTTTACTAAAAAAAGGTAGAAACACATTATGGTATGTGAAACAGTTAGTTATGAGACAATATTCCAAAGATACTTTTTACCTTCCTTCTTTTTTACATTCCTCTCTTAGGTTTAGGATGATCGTCTTCTTAATCAAACTTAATTGCAGTAACTGGTAACATACTGCTAGAGTTCAAGTTTTTTAGTTCCGCTGAGCTGTCAAAGCAGGAAGCTTAAGGCAGGAATAAAATCTTGGACCATCAGATGAAAATATGGACAATAGAGCATACGATACCTGTTTTAAAATTTTAATGAAATAAAAACGAGTAAAGCATTGAAATGGATAAAATAGCAATTTTAACAAACATACAGTTTTCAGTTCATTTAACGAACAATAGAATTAACGAACAGAAGTAAGAAATGAAGAAACGCAACCTCAAAGCTATTAAGATAATTACAATCATTTTGATAGCTCTGGCAGTTCAGAGCAGAAACAAGCGATGATGTCAAAAGGATGGGTAACACCGTGGTGCTGGTAGAAATCACTACACAACTTCTAACTTTCCTAGTAACTTTGATATTTGAGAATTGAAGTATTATTTAGGTATACATACAATGCACCATTTTACTACAAAAACCTCGTTTTCAACAGGTATTACCTTCCCGGAAGAGCTAGAAAAAACTGTCACGACAAGGCTTCATCAATCAATTTTTGACGTTGTATTGTAGATGATGCACAAACTAATTCTAAAGTAGTTCATTTAGGAACTCACTTTTTATTGTCTCTCTATTGAAGTGCATGCCACGATCATGGAACTTTTTAAAACCATCACTAGAATGTTTACAATAGCGTTCAGTATAATTCCATTAGTGTCAAATCCAATTTTCTTCATAAACCTTCCGAAAGTCTGTAAGACAGATTTATCAAAACGCGTATATTTAACCACAACTATAATATTCCAGTTGATTTGTGTGATTTTAACTTTGTTGTTCTGTTACGTAATAGAAATTGTTCAAGGATCTTTGGAGGTACATGCAGTGTGTGAAGTGGCAACTTCTATGTTTGCTATTAGCATTTGCATTTGCAATATTATTCCAACCATAAATTTGGTCTTCTATAGTGCTGATGTAGTTACAGAAAACAAAGCTATCCATGAGGTTAAGTTATTGCATGTATTGTCTAGCTTATGGGGAATCGTATATATGCTAAAAGGAATATTTATGATGTTATACTCTGGACGTAATATCCAAACCATTATAGCTTTACAGGCAATGCATTATTTGACGTCAAGGATGGGGGCCTTTTGTCTGCTACTGTGCTTGCAAATATCTGAACTTAGAATTCACTTTGATATCCTGAATGACAAACTTACCTACTGGCATACCCTACACGATATAAGGCAGTTGAACATTAGGCATACCCATTTGTTAAACAAATTTCAAACTCTGCAAAAGACGGGTGGGCCAACCGCAATGGCATATTGTTTTTATGGGATTACCATGTATTTGCACAACACCTTCGTTCTTGTGGAGACAGGCAAAATACCATTTTATGTAACGTTACTTAATGCAGAGACCTGGCTGAGTGTTACTGTGAGCATTTTTAAATTATAAGTCAATGGCAGGGTTTTCAGTATGATCATTTCTAGATCGGTATGGTATATTTGGCACGTGCCGGAGGACGACTGTCATCGGCTACCAAGCAGACGATTAGAGTTTGCCATAAAATGGCCGGAAATTTGAATCAAGCCCTCATTTTGCATGAAAAAGAACAACTTTTGTATGAATATGAGATGATATCTCAAGAAAGCTACCACAGAAATACTAGACTTAGTGCTTCCGGTTTTTTCTTGGTTGATAATTCATTGATCCTGTTTGTTGTGTCCTTTACTTGTACAAACTTAGTTGCCTTGTTTCAGCTTGCAGACCGACGCTTTGATTAACAATGTCTATTATTTTCAACTGGTAAATAAATTTGGGAGTAGGCTGTGACGATGACTTTCTTGGTAGTGGTGGAAGTACAAGCTATAGTACTCCGGTTGTAAAAATTTGGTCTGATTTTTAATATTAAGTTTTTATTAACAAAATTAAAGAAGTACTGCAAATATAACATATTTTTTTGACACGTTAGGAAAAATAATTTTACTAAAAAGGGAATGAAGCACAATATGGTATGTGAAACAGTTAGATATGAAACAATACTCCAAAGTTACTTTTTGCTTTTTTTCTTTTTTTACATTCCTCTCTTAGGTTTAGGGTGATCAGGTTTATAATTAAATTTAGGTAATTGCAGTAATTAATAACATACTGCTAGAGTTCAAGTTTTTGAGTTCCGCTCAGCTGTCAAAACAGGGAGCTTAAGGCAGAAATAAAATCTTGGACCAGATGGATCAGATGAAAATATGAAACATGCCATACATGTTTTACAATTTTAATAAAATAAACACGAATAAAACCCTGAAATGGATAAAATAGCAATTTTAACAGAGGAAAAAATTTTCGTTGAATCTATTGAATGAAGTAAGAAATGAAGAAATGCAAGCTCAAAACTATTAAGAAAATTCCAAATATTTGGATAGATCTGGCAAGTCGCTGGACTAGGACAAACAAAAAACATTAGACTTTGAAAAAAGGCCAACGTTTCGACGTTCAGTGGACTTCAGACCTATTTTCTATGAGCAAGAGATGATGTCAGAGTCAAAAGGATGGTTATCACCGTGATCTTGGTAGAAATAACTACTCAACTTCATCATCCACAACAAACGCTCAGATCCACGCAAAACCTGTGTATCACGGTTTTTTGACATCAACTCTTGTGGATAGAAAATAGCCCTGAAGAAGACGTTGATTGAGAGTCGAAACGTTGGCCTTTTCTCAAATTACAAGGATGTTTTTTATTGGTCCTAATCCTGCCACTTGTCAGATCCATTTAACAGGACGCTACCACTGTTGCCTAAAAGTTGTTTCTGAGATGAAAATGTCTTTAGAACACAGAAAAAATAGTTATATCTCTTTATATATCTAAATATTGAGAATTTCTAGTTAATGTTCATGAAGAGCTCTTTTCCAGCTTTCTTCCGATAGCAAATCAAGTCACAAAACATGAAGTCCGTTCAAATCCAAGCCAGACTCAAAATAAACTAACATTAGACCAAAAGAAGAGGCAAAAAAATGAGAGGTTGAAACATCAGACACACACGTCCGTGGATTCCGCAACGGAATGGGCAGAGATACCTAGATGTAAACCAACACCTTTACGTATGCTTTATAGATTATAGTAAGGCGTTTGACAATGTCAAGCATGAAAAGCTTCTGAATATACTCCAAGGACTTGGCATTGAATACCACGATATCCGAATAATATCAAATCTGTACTGGGGACAAACTTCTAGAGTGAAATATGTCAATGCTTTGACAGAACAAAATAGTATTCGGAAAAGAGTCAGACAGGGGTGTGTTCTCTTTCCTATGCTATTTAATATTTACTCGGAGTTTGTTTTTTGGGAGGCATTAGAAGAGGAGCTGACGGGTATAGTAATCAATGGCAGAACTGTCAACAACATCAATTACGCTGACGATACGGCTGTAATAGCAAGCTGCCTCAAAGGTCTGCAGAGGCTGGTAGACAAAGTCACAGTAGTTAGCGAAGATTATGCTAATATATGCTAAATATGCTAATAATATCCAACAGGAACATCAGTGGTCAGCTGACTATACGCAATTAGATGGTTAAGCAAGTCCATCACTTCAAATACTAGGAACCATCATAAATGAAAATGTTGCACACAAACAAGAAACCTTGCCAAGAACTGAGCATGCGAGGAAACATTTATGAAACTGAGAAAACTGCCCGAGATCTATCTTTGACTTTGAGAGTGAGAATGGTCCGGTGTGACGTCTTTCCAGTGTTACTATATAGTCTTGAAGGATGGACACTGAACAAGGAAACATCGAAGAGACTGGAATTGTTTGAGTAGTGGGTGTATCGCCGAATGTTAAAAATCTCCTGGATGGACCGCATTACGAACGAAGAAGTTCTAGAAAGAATGGATAAGGGAATGGAAATTCTTTTCACAATTAAGAGAATAAAACTAGAGTTTCTTCTAGAATTCAAAATATGAAATTCTGCAGGTTATCATGCAGGGGAAGATCGTGGGACGCAGAAGCGTCGGTCGACGTAGAATTTCCTGGCTGCGTAACCTGCGAGACTGGTTTAACCTCTTATCTGTCAAACTATTTCGGACAGCTGCCTCTAAAGTTAGAATAGCCATGATGATCAGCAACTTCCGAAGGAGAAGCTGAGATCAAGAAGAAGAAGACTCTGGAGATTCATCAGTCATTTTGATCATCAATTATCAGTGGCGCTTGGATTTGTGTATTGAAAGAAATGTAAAAATATAACAATAATGGTAAAGATGTAAACAAATGTTCCAAACATTCTAAAAGTAAATGCTTAGTGATGTTTTTTGAATAACAGAAATGGATTATACGCAAGGTGACCCACATTTTCTTGGCCAGTTATTATTTATATCTAACGTTAAATTCAGAGCAGGAAAATACAGAGTGGCATAAAAAAGCGTGGCAGATATAATTTACATGTTTTTAAAGGGTACTACAATTTTTTTTCTATATTTTTCTTCTCTGTTTGGTTCTAGATACTCCTTTTCTGATTGTTTAGCACTTCCGGATTCATGTTAGTAGTCAGAATGGCGTTGCCAGCTTGGGCATTTGTCAGCTTATTAGGTTGCGGAGCCTGAGACTAGTCTGGTGATTTCATCACCATGCTCAAACTCCATGACATTTACCATTCATTTCTTTACACACAACAATAAAAAGTACATTTTCCCGGGCACATCTGCGACTCTTGAATTTGGAGCTCCTGAATTGATTTGAAACTCTTGAATTTGGTGCAGTATAACCGTGCCTGTCAAGGCCTTGAACCGGCACTTGTAGGTATGTACTCTTAATCGTTCTCCCGACAGTCACCCCAGACGCAACGCCGATCCCAGGCCCCGTGGGAAAATCTTCTCTAGCTAACGCAGTCTTCAAACTCTTGTTTCAACGGTTTGACCTGACCCGTAACCGCCGAATTTGGCAGATGGCCCTGAGAGGCAGTGTTGCCAAAATGTCATGTGAAAAATCCTTAGTGGAAGTTGTTCTTCTTCTCAATCCTTAGTTGAACTAAAATTCCCAAAAGAGCAATTGTTTTCCTTTGACTTACGCACAAGATATCACATCATCCAATCAATGGAATTAACCATTTGAAAATTGACGATGCGTCAGACGTATGCATACTTTACTCAAAGTGCTCTGTTTACTCTCTGGACGTCAGATCCAATTGCGTTATGTATTTTTATGTATTTATAATTTTGCTTCGTATTTGTCGCTTTTCATCAGTAAAGATCTGTATGCAATAGAAAATTCCCAGGTTCTTACAGATTTTACGAAATCTTCCAAAATTCTTAAAAGTTTTTAAAAATTCTTAGATCTAAGGATAAAACCCTTGACTTGGCAATACAGGTGTGAGGTTAGCGATCATCCGGTCCCTGCCCAGGGAATGCGTTGCTCTTTGACGGTCAAAAGAAAAGTGGATACGTGAAGTTAGGTCTGGAGCCCCATTGTTTGAGATTTCTGACGGAGTCCTGCGTCATATCGAAAATTCCATGTAAATGTGTCAATGGCAGTTGTCATTTGTCGTGAAACCCTTGTCAGTTGTTGTGGGCTACTTGTCAGTTTTGTCACTTGTCAAAGTCGTCTATCACTTGTCGTAATGTCTGTGCTAATGATGTCAACTGTACCTGCAACTTGCGGGCAATGTTAGGCAAGATTTTGAAATAAAACAATATTGATTAAAAAATATCAATTTACACTTTTCCGTTTTGTATTTTTTTTACAAGAAGAGACTTGTTTAATATTGTTTTTCAAAACCCTTTAAGTAGTTTCGAAAAAATTTAAGTCATTTATAGAAAATTTCTATTTTTTTTAAATATTTTTGGAGGTGGTTGGATTTTTGTAAATTTAAAAACGCTTTGAGTATTATTTTTTGCATTAAAATAGCCATATTTGTTGAAATTAATTTAATTCGATGAATTTGAATAACTTGTATGCTCTGCGTAATAGTAAAATATAAAGCGCTATATATCACTGAATTTGTAATAAAGAACTCTTCAAATTTAAGGGTAATATTTAAAAAAATTAAAGTTGTTCATCCTCCAGAAAAGACGAATCGTCGGCGATGAAACGAAAAAACGATGAACGAAAAGATGAAAAAGTATATATAATTATAGTAGATTATGTCACTAGGAGTAAAAGTGGGTCTTTTCGTGCTGAGCCCAGAGATTGACGGCCGAAGCGAAGCTGAGGCCTGCAACTGGGCGAAGCACAAAAAGACCTTTTACTCCGAGTAACATATACTATTTTTTTTTCAAGCATGCAGGAAAGTCTATTTCAGAGTGATTCAGTTTTGCAATTTTTGTCCCATACTTTTTAAGCGGGTCTAGGTACTTACCCAATTAGTGGTGTATATAACTAGAATGTGTTAGATCGGTGGTTTTCAATATTCAATGGTTTTAATGGTATTAAATCATAACCAATGGTTTAGGAGGTTTAGGTAAATTATGGTAAACTAGAAATTTGTAGTAGTATTATTAAGACTAAATTAATAAAAATGACATGGACAGATAAATATAATGACGCGCATGACAACCAACGACATTTAACAGAATTCCAGAACCTATGCGATTTCGACTAAAACCGGTTTCGGGTGGTGCTCTCGAGCGCTCTGAGAGTATTCCTATCCTTTGTTTTTTCAACAAGAATGTAAAAATGGCAATAAGATGGTTTATATATGCGCCACCATGACAGTAGCGGTGACTTTTGACTTTACTTTTACGGCCTAGGACTTTTTTGCTACTTTTTTGGTCTCAGGATTAGAAAGACCACTTTAGGAGTGCGTATGGAGAAAACAAATGACGTACTTTTAGTCCGATTGAAAAAAAATATAATTAAGTTAAATATTACCACAAGATAATATTTAATCGACTTTACAGAAAACAACATTAACAAATTAAAACACATGATTCCGCATGAAAAATTTTTTACATAACATGTGCAGAAGTGCCTACATCGCACTTGATTGCTGACCGAATTTCTCCTTTAAAGAACCACTTTCCTCACTTGTTAGGTAAAAAGCTATTATTGTTCTATACATAGTATACACCATGTCCAAGATAAGAACGTTCCTACAATGGGGATTTCAAAAACGGTAAGAGCTGGAGAAGTTCGGTTAAACGGAAAAAAATTGAAAAGTTTGAAGCAGTGTAAAAAGGCATTCTATAATTAGGCTTAAAAACACGAATTGTAATGTATTTTATCCACGAGCATATCATACGAATTACATTATTTTTATCGAGACTTCTACTAATCTTTATTCACTTGTGAATAATGAGTTGTCATGAAAACGAAACATGTCGTAGGCAACTGACAACTCAAAAAGTTAGCCTCTCTATACGTGAAATCGGTAATTACCACTGGATCATTAAAATAATTATTTTTCTATTACTTACTTAGCGGAGACACTTAGCGGTGTCTCTTTTTCACTAAGAAACGTACTTTTCACTAAAAAATACTTAAATAATACACTAAAATAGGCCATAAAATGAAGTAATTGCACCCTCGTAGCTTTGAAATGAACATTCACGGGGGACTAGACCGTCATCTATCTGACGTATCAAACGTCGCACCGTCGAGTAGCGAAACCAGTCACGATTTCAAATTGTGAATTATCTTTGTGGTGCCTATAACCTACCATATTTGTGTATTCTACTCGCATTTAATGACCGTTATTCTCTCTGGCAACTTGTATCACTGCTGCTTAAACGCTTGTTATATAACATACTATTTTTCCGTCACAGGAAGCAGTTTTATGTTTGATGTTAGTAAAAGGCACTTTCTACCGGTACATTTTACCCTACAAGGGGTTTTCATCACAACAACCAACTATCACACTTAATGATTACAATTATAAATAATTAGTGACACAATTATTTATGATAGAAGAACAAAATCTCGTTAGAAGAGTAAAAAGAGTTTTCCAACAATTTATCCTCTGTAGACAAGATCATTTGGTACCATTTGACATATTATTGTCAGATACGTGCATACATTTGTTACTAAGAACAGAATTAAAGAGTTATCCATCCGAAAAAATCCTGCAGCACTCAGCCCCAAATTACGTTGGTGCGCTTCTTTGGCAAATCTAAGACTCCTTCTTCTGATTGCCAAGAAATCTTCCACGACGAAAATTCTATTCTCTTTGTGAGCATTGTTGTGAAATATGTCAATTGTTTTTCTTGCTTCAGTCCAAAGTTGCTCGCCAATTATCGAAAGTATGATGAGGTATACCTGAAAGAGTAGGAACATAAAAATTAAAATTAAAAAAAAAGGAAATAAGGCTTACAACAAATGGTGTGAAATACATCACTTTATAAACTGGATTAAATACTACAACTAAGCTTTTCTGGCGAAAAATGACTGTCGATAGTACATAAAGTACTATGGATATGGTCACAAATGCTGCTGCAGCTAATGGAGGTCCACAAATATCATTAAACATGTTGATATTCCTCAGCAGGATGCGATACTGAACATCTGGAACCTTCCGCTGTAGTTGACTGTTAAAATCACCAAACTGCCTTTTGAGAAGAAAAGCCAAAAGGCAGCACGAAATCATCATTAGCTCCATTTTCTGCGTGGTACTGTTACTTGAAATTACAGTGAAATATGTCATTGGGTGATTTCCTGCATAATCATTCAAGATGTAGTACGACCTCCAGGCAAGGTATATCTAGGCATACCCAATACTCACTAGGAGTGCCAAATTATTTATTTTGTCTTTTTTAGTTAGCATGTAGCAATATTCCAAAAGTAACTGCAAGCTCCTGCTGTGCTTCAAAATGCTTACTGAGCAGAAAATATTGCTCAAAGATAACGTGAGAACGTGCAGGATTGCCGCCACCATAATGGGAATAGCTGTTGGTGATTGAAATTCTAACCAGCTGTACTCAAATTCTGCTGCAGCAATATAGCACGTGGTTAATACTACATAAAAGTAGTACAGCTTTTTCAGTTTGGGATGTTCTACCGGCAAAAGGCCAAATATTGACAACAATTTCTTGGTGGGCCAGATTACACACCTGTTTATAAAGGACATTGAGGAAGTGTAAGCGGTTTGTTCAGTAAAAGTTAGTTAGAGTATCTCCACCCACTATGCTTAATTTGAAGCATTTCTCAGGTCATATTTTGAATAGCGAATTACATTAATTGAATTTTCGATTTACTTCGTAACAACAAAAATATACTATTTTGATCAGAAATTACCAAATTATTTAATAATGGTAATTGATATTTAATGTAATTGATATTGTTTTCTTGTTTTAATAAGTGAGTTTGACTTGCGTTGTTCTACAGAACATATTGATGCTAAATTACACACTGCGCCTCATAACTTTAGATATAGTACACGAACTTGCTTGTATCAAATATTGCTCTTTAAGATAATACTGGTTGCACAAGGAAACGATGACCTTTTCTAATTATTCAATATCCAAGTCCACAACATTTTTTTAATAATATGACAGTTACCAATTTCTATAGGAGCGTTAGGTATTTAATAATTCCTCAAATCGCAAGTGATTTGCCTTCAAGGTCATTGGGCCTAAATAATTTTGAATTTCTATCAAACATTAAAGTGGAAATATTGATATGCTATTTCGAGTCATTTTGAGGCTTGTTAACTAAGACAAAGGAAACCTTGAGAGAGAACAGGCTAGTGATGCAGAAGAGCAGGTCGGTTGGGATTGTTTATTATGGGCGATTGTTTTGACTGGTCAGAGGAAAATAACGATCAGGTTAGTTCAGATTTGGTTTACTCTGTTACTTAACTAGCAAGTCAGAAACCCAGTCACAATTAGAGCGACTCTAGGAGAAGTTTCAATTGAAAAAGTGTTATCACATTTCCAAGAATCATTCTGGCGTAATGATGATCAAAAGTTTTTTGCGTCAATGTCATTGAAAAAAGCAGTTTCAAGTCCAGGTTCAATGACAAGGGTCAATCTTATAGTCGATCCTAGCATACAAAAGTCATCGGCAGATCTTGGCTTGTTCGGTTCGAAATTTTCCACAAACTTGCAATACTACTCGGGCGTTCTAGGCCGGGAAGACAAGTATCAATTTCTTACTTGAATACAGGTGTAGATGGCTTGACAAGTGCCTCATATTTAGCAACAAGATGTCTGATGGATTTGCCATCAACGTTTTCATCCTCAATCGGCTAGAGTTCTTAGATTCACTTTGCATGTGGATGATTTGCTATTTGTCGCTAGAGTAGAGCTAGTAAGGCCACTCTTTATCCAGAAGATAAGTTCAATTGTGAGTAGTGCAGGTTTCAGCTTCAGAAATTAAAAGTCCCGTTGCTGGTACGCAATCGACAGTGCATGTCCAGATGTTCTTAGTGGAGTCATTATTCGAACAAAAATCACTTCAGTGGATGTGGTCATGAAATCTTCCTTGACACCAAGAAGTTGCCAACGCATCTGTTTATATTTATGACAGAAATAAAATAATTTAATCGATCAATGCAGCATGTGATATAAATTTATAATTCCAGTAAAAAATTTAACTGACATACGAGTAAATAACAGTATATTATACAACAAGCATTTAATGAGAGTAGTTAATCTCGACGGTAATGTCTCGAGAGAGTAACGCTCATTAAATGCGAGTTGAGTACTCAACTTTATCCACGATCAAGATTCCAGGTTTTCTCAAATATTCGAAATTTTAAAATCACGACTGGTTTCGCTAATCGATGGCGCGACGTTTGATGCGTCACATAGACGACTTGCATGTTTATTTCAATGCTACGAGCGTGGAAAGTAAATTACTTCATTTTAATTCCTATTTTAGGTATTTTTCAGTGAAAAGTACATTTTTTTAGTGAAAAAGAGATACTGTAACCTACATTTGTCTCAATACATCCTAATAGAAGGATGATTATTTGAAAGAACCAGTAGTAACTACCGACTTCATGTTTAGGGCAGTTTACTTTTTGAGTTTCCAGTTGCCTACGACATGTTTCGTTTCCATGACAATTCAAATGTTCATTATTCAGAAGTGAATAAAGATTAGTATTAATCTAAAGAATGTACAAGAATAATGTGATTACTATAGTAAGGTCGTGGATAAATCTATTTTCAATTTATCCTGGATATAATTAGCAAATGCTTCCGCGTTTAAGGTAATTTACCTTAAATCTTAGTACTTAACCAACACCACATCAAAGCTGTTTCATTTTCATGCCTCGTTCCCTCAAACCCACAAAATCTGCATATTTATGAAGCGAAGCCTAAAACCACCCCGGTAAGCTGCTTTGGGATCGCGGGATTTAGGCTTGCAGGAATCAAATTGGGGACCAGAGGTCTTGGGATTATAAAAGAACTCAAACTGTTTACACATGTAGGTGTGAATTTACATACACTTTCACCTTTTTCAAACAGGAAACAAGTCGGCCTCCTATTCAGGAAATGCGCGAGGATTAATTCGGGGAGAGATACTCGAAACGGGGGCGAACAAAGAAGTTGTTCTCGCAACTTGATGTCGCATGTTAGGAGATTAAATTCCCGGACAAAAGGCTCTAATCTTTCGGAGAACTCTTGTAAGTTCCGGCTTGGAATTGAGAAAGGTTTAGAACCGGTTTAGAGCGGACCGGGTATTTATCTGGAAACGAAATAACCAGTTGGAATTGGAATTTGCTCTTTGAGGAAATGCATATTAGAGTGGGACGGCTTTGAATTTTATCAATGTAGCATTTTGCCTAAAATTCACATGGAAAGCATCATATTAAAGTACTTAACAGTAATAACAACGATATCCGCAATAATTCTAAGTCGTTGATTGCTTCTGTTTTCTTGATACAGATATAGAAGGCACTGAATTAAAATGAAATAGGTTCTAGAGTATTTTTTTTCTAAACGTCCTGAAACTCATGATCTACTAGTGAGAAAAATTGGTAACAAACTCAACGTTTCCGTCCACAGCAAACCCATGCAGTTTGCTGCAGAGATCTAAGCACCTTTTGCAAAAAAGAATAGCAGGTTCTCAATGTTGTGTTCATAGATTGTTTAAAACACTCATATCGACTGAAAATTTCAAAAGAAAGATAAATACTGATAAAGTGATTGCTTATGATAACGGATACAACCCCATCATTATGAAAACGTTAGTGAACAAATAAAAACAAGTAAAACTTTCTAACTTAGCTTACAAGTCTTCTTCTTCCAGTTTCATTACGGTTCCACTAATTTGACATGTCAGTTGACAATGTCATTCTAATATAAAAATTCCCCTTTTAGCAAATACATCACTAAAATCCTCTAATGTCAACTCTAATGATAGACATATCTCATTCAACTTTCGTATAGCAACAAGTTATCACCAATGCTTTAACTAGTTACTGAATGATTTGAAACATATTTTCAAACGATTCCCACTAAATACATAATCCCTGTCCAGAAGCTCAAAATGAGAAATAAAAAATTTCACAATCCTGGGAAGTGTCTTAAGAGAGCACTTCTAACAGATTGACGTATTTGTGATGTATTTAATCATGAGCATTGTTACCCTTATTAAGGAAAAGGAAACTTAGGAAAGCTTAATTTTTTTGTGGAAATAACTAGATGGTTATGACAATTTTAGCCAAAAAATATCGCATATGTAGAGTACTCAAAAACAAAACCGACAAAGACAGCAACCTCTAGAGACGATTTTATGGCGACTTGAACTAAATCGTCTTACCTGAAAATGTCTGCCAAGGAACCTACGACTCTTTAAAGGCGGCCCTTCTACATTTTTTTTAAATTCTTCAGAATGCTTTTAGACTAGACCAAAAAAAAAATTGGTCTGTAAACAAGTGAATAAAGAAAAATTTGGTTTTAGGAAGACCAAATTTTTCAATCGAAACCATAGGAGTGTTGGGCGATACATATAGATATTTTCGAGTAATATAGTTTTTTGCAGTTTGATATCCTATATTTTGTAGATATTTTAAGCACCGACATCATAAGGAATCGATCCCGTCATCCTTAGTATCGATACTTAGATCGTCAGTTTCTAAAATAACCTGTATCTGCAATATCTAGTTTCTGTACTACTCTGTGGCCTGTGCCCATGTAGCGTTGTTTAGGAAGAAGAGAAAAAATTTAAGAATTTTCTTTACCTTTAATTTGGGACGTACGATATCTGACGTACGTCATTTATCAATTGGTCACGTGATCAGTTGATGTCACGTGATTAGTTTAGTCGGTGCTTATTGTTTGTAAATTTTCAGTAAATTATGCATTATACTAAAAGTAAAGTATGGAACGTTTTGGTTGAAACAACTTCAGGTTAAAAGTGCGAATTATGTTACTAGAAGTAAAAGCTTTTGCCAATGCAACAAATTAAAAAAAAAAAAAACAATTTGTAGTGTTTCAAGTGTTGGTTTCAATCAATCACATTTCGAAGAGGGTAGTGGGTTAAGTATTTACCGTTTCTACTAGAGCTAGGGACATTTTATTATCTTCCTACATTTCAGTATATAAATTTGTACTTTAAAGCATTCAGTGGTATGTGGTCAGCAGGAAGCAGATGCAGAGGAGTCTACTTCGTTTACATCCTCAACTGTGTCAACTTTGTCTTTGGAATCCAAGAAACCTCAACTATCTGAAATAAGTAATTCCGATTCTAAATTACAAATGATTATTGACTCTCAATCTGAGACTAAGGCACAAGATATTGAAGATTTATCACATCATTCACAGCAAATGAGTCCTTCAACATTTCAATGTAAATCTGGTGGTCATTTTCTACTGAAATTAATTCAAAGGTATGGTTTGATTTAAAGGCAAATATTAATGTTGAGAGTAATTTATTTTCTGCGTATGTTAGTTATACAGAAAACTTTAATATAAAATATGCAAAAAGGCAATATTTACTAATTGGAAATTGAAAACTTATCTGCTTTCAATATTTCCAAAAATATTGCAGCAGTTAAGAATGAAATAAATAGAAACAACTACTCCGAGGGCTAATAGCCCTACCGGCATTGAATTACACTGTTTGTTTCAAAGCTCATTTTATAAAGCAAAAATATATATTAAAATAAATTAATAAAGTAATAAAAAATCACTGCTAAAAAGCCAAAAAAATATTAAGCCTTATGCAAAGACTATAAAACCAGAGTTTAATTAAGATATGCGAAAATTGCACATGTATAATTACAATTTGGAAATTTGAAAACTTGTCTGCTTTCGGCATTTCCAAAATCTTGTAGTTATACATAAAGAAGGAAACAAATAGAAACAACTACTTCGAGGACTAATACCCGTACCGACATTGAATTATACCACTTGTTTCAAAGCTTAAATATTATAGAAAACATACATAAAAGTAAAGATGAAATACAAGAAAGTACTATAGAATAAAACAAAAAAATATAGCATAAAATAGAAATTAAAGTTTCTTTTTGAAATATGGGTCAAAGTTGCTAAATGTTTAGTTAACCAAAAGTACTTACTACTCTCTTTTAGCAAGCAGATAAGTTTTCAATTTCCAATTAGTAAATATTGCTTTTTTGCATATTTTATATGCAATATAGAGTTTTTTGCGAAAAAGCTGAAAATTCCTGCCACTAGCAAATATTAATGTTATATGAATACTTTTTTGCTTTCAGGAGGTGCAAATACTAATGCAATTCCTTTTATGTTACCTAGATTTAATTAAATATTTAATTCGGCCAAACAGCTTCGAAACGTTTAATACATTTATGAAATTTGAGAAAGAAAATTGCAATTGAAAATTTTTTTTCTTCTCGCTCATCTAATGACCACAACCCAAAAACGCAACCCTGGCATATCATAGATTTACCCCATTTCAGTTCATGCTAAACGATTATTTGAAATTAACCTGTGTATGTATGCGATTTTTGGGGTTTAATCAGATGTTTTATGCTGGTCATTTGTATTTTTGCTTTTCTTATTATTTTTTTATTAGTTTTCTATCATTACAGCTTCATTCACTGTCATCACTGGGCACATAGTTTATGATTGCATGATTTATGATGTAATATTGACAAAAATAATAAAAACAAAATTGATGTGATAATGAGGTACATCTACACCTTAAGTTAAACGACGTAAAATTCATAAACATTACCGGTTTATATTGTACTTATTTGACACAAAGCAGCCAAGTTGGTGCATACATTTGTAATGGCAAACAATATCATAGTGTTATCAACCCGAAAAAAACCTGCGGCGGTGAACTGATCGTTTCTTTGATAGCTTTCCTGGGCAATTAACTTATAGTAGTAAAGAAGATCCTCCCTTTCGCTGAGTATTAAGGCCCTGTCGAGGTTCCGAACCATTTTATGGCACTGGTAGATGGTCTGTTTTGTAGCTAAATGAAGATTCTCTCCAGCGTTAGCCACGCAAAATATTTCCATCTAAAGTGTAATATGGTTGCTACAAACACAGAAATGACACACAAAGCTGACAGTAGACTTACGGCTATTAGACTTATAAGAATTACACAAGAGACAATTCTCGGCATCTCTACATGTTTTTGTTTTGCGTAAATAATGTTCACTAGATCATTGAGAACCAAAATAATTCCAGAGAAAGTACTTATTGCAGCAACAGGTCCCGAAACTCTACGTAGCTCCTGGATATTGTTATGAAGCTTGTGTTGATGAGAGTACAACTTCTGAATGACTTCGAGAGGGCACCAAAGGTCTAGTTGGGCATTTAAGTATTCGAAATTTATAATACATTTCCAAAAAAATCCTGCAGAGTACATCATCGCTGCCTCAGATCGTGTTATTAGAAATTGCATTGCAAATATACCTGGAAGCAATTTTGTAGGAGTACCTTTTAGAGTATGATCTGTTATCACTGCTATTATCTTTATAGCCTGCAGAAAGCTCCATATATGCTGTTTCACGTGGTATTTAGAAAACAATGGAGACATTAGAATGCCTACATCATTAAAAAGTTTTATTGGTTGAAGTAATAATTGGGTGGTAACGACAATATTCGCTATACAGAAAAATAAAGAAATTATAGTCAATCCTACAGATACTTCGTACTTATTCTCATATGCCAAGTATAAAAGGATCAGCATACACAGAGTCTGTAAGAAACTTGAGATGGTGAAGTAACATATTTTATAGTTAGGTTTGGTTGCATTAAGCAAGAATACTTGGCCCAAAATATCATTGAAGCCATTTTGACTGTTCATCATTATAATATATTTTTATGTGGTAGATCTACTGCCACGGGTTTATTATCAGTATATTTTTCCTTTCTTACTTGTCATTAATATCCAACAACTCCATTTGAAATATTACAGCTAATAATAGGATAAACGCTCGTTTCATCATCATATTGATTATTTCGTTCATTATCCTAACAGCCAATTAACTTTGGAGAACATTTCGTTTCATCCAAAGATAGCATTTTTATGTTGATTAAACTCCCTTCCGCATTTACTAAAATTTAAAAGCAATTAAACACTATCAACTATTTAGGTTGCGGTTTTTAAATTGAATTTGATATCAATTGAAGCCAGATTTTCACACACGTATATAACGGTTCTTGTTTTTTGGAGCATACTTGCTTTTATATGGTTCTATAACCTTTATTTTCTTTATTTCTAAAACAAAATAACAATAATGTTGATCATGATGGTTGAGAATAGTGTAAACTTTGATTAACGTAAAGAAATATTACTGCGACTGAACTTCATCGACCGACTAACAGGTGGAAGCGCCAAAACTTCACCCACCGAGTCAGAGGTGGCAGCATTAGTCGAAATTCTTCATAACATCATATTGCCTTTCTTTCGCAGATATTGTCTTCAAATACAAGTTCCAACTGTGAATTTTCAACCCAGCGTACCATGCCTTACTGACAATTGCAAGGTAGACTCTGGGACAAAACGCCAACACCATATACATAGGCTATAATGATCTCAGATCGTTCTAGTGGTTTTTCCCTGAATCACAAAAATCTTTTCTGGGATTCATTTTCCATCTACGACATGTCATAATCGACGCCAAAATTGGTTACTCTCGACAAAAGCAACAAGCATCCTTTCGAGCACAAGCCCGCGACAGGGATCATTTTAACGCCACGATACTACCAGAGCAGCATCTTTCTTGCACCTTCCGCACCCAGCATCCAGCAAACTCTTTCTTCACTTGCTGCACCGCGGAATTATCTTAGACACATCACTTCCTGGTACCATTCTCGGCAATACTGGCACATCCTCCGTCATTCACCTCGCTCAATCAACGGCAACACAATCTCGTCCCCTCAGTTAGCAAAAAGTGCCTCTCTTCTCTCCCATCATACAACCTCCGTTCTCGTTGTCACTGGCAAGTGGGTGGATGAAGTTTCGCCACAATACTCCCCTATTGTGGCGAAACTTCATCCACGGATTCACCAGTGGCAGCGCCGAAACTTCATCCACTGAATCACAGGTGGCAGCATTAGTCGAAATCCTTCATTACATCACACCGCCTTTCCTGCGCCGAATTTGTCTCCAAATTCAATTTCCAACTAACATCGGCGTTTAACGCCTTACTGACGAGTCCAAAGAAGACTCCGGGACAAAACGACAGCACCACATACAAAGGCTATAACGATCTCAGGTCGTTCCAGTGGTGTTTCCCTGAATAACAAAAATCTTTTCTGAGAATGCGTTTCCCATGTCGTCGTTAATCTACGCAATAATTACTCTCATTCGTGTATCAATAGTTCATCAATTACTTCGTATGTATGTCATCTCAACTTATCATAAACTCTTGTATGCATTTCAAACCAAATGTTTTGCCTCTGTATGAACAATTGCCAGTGACAATCGGTGAATTTGAAAAATAAATAAGGTTATAAAAAGTTTAATAACTATCAAACAGTCTATATGGTTTAATTGCGGAATTGGGGCGATGAAAGAAAACTATACAATTATCTGTTCACCGACGTTTCGTTTATTATACATAAACATACTCAGGGATATGTATTAACAGAACTCTCGAAACCTATTATTTACTTTCTTAACTAAGTAGCATACATCGAGAATGAGGTATAACACCCAAGTTCAGTCATTCATGAAAATCGTAAAACAGTTTGTCATGTTTGGTACATTTGGTACGTTTAGTACGACAAAATTTATTACTGATATAATATTTTAATTGAGTTGATTAGCGTCCTTTTGAATAATGATGGCGAATGGTATAGCGGGTTAAGGACAGTCAATATAAAGCTTCTACTTTACGCAGAAATTGCCGACGTTTCGAGGTTTTTCCACGTCTTTTTAAAAGCTATTCTACAGGATGCGCGGAAGTTTTTTCATCATAAGCAAGGAGATATATTTCTTGCCCAAGAACGGATATGGAAGATCGTACATTGACACACATTGGAACAAACACAATCATGAGACTTCGACTGAACGTCCAGACAACAACAGGCACCCGAGCCCCAATTGTATCTATTTCGTATCCATTTAATAGATACAGTTGGGGCTCGTGTGTGCTGAGCCTGAGTTCTTGGGCAAGAAATGTATCTCCTTGCTTATGACGAAAAAGCTTCCGCGCATCGTGTAGAATAGCCTTGACAAAGACGTGAATAAACGTCGAAACGTCGGCAATTTCTGCGTAACGTAGAAGTTTTTTATTGGCTGTCCTCATCCCGCTTTACTATTCGCCATTACAATTTAAGTTTTTCCTAATAAAAAGTTGAAAATTGATAGTCGGCCGATGAATTTGAAATTTGGCATAGAGGCTTAGCTTAGGATTCTAGGCAACGTTTATAAGCCTGAGCCAAAAGACAGCTGAACTCTAATAAAACAAAATTTTAAGTTTGCAATTTTTTAGTTTTTACAATAGTAGTTTGACTTATCCGACGACATATTGTATAATCATATTGCGCTTTGCGTCCTATCAATGATTAGAAAGGTGTTGGATGGATCGCAGGTGTAGGACAAATAGCCACTTCCCTTTCTCGAAATCGCCAACGTTTCGACCTTTATTTTTAGGTCTTCCTCAGGGTTACAATAACAACATACGTATGACAAACTTTAAATATACAGGTAAATTAACGAGACAAAAAAAAGCATCACCAAACTGGTGCATCTTATACATTTTTTCCAATTATTAACAAAACAAAACAAAACAAAAACAAAAAAAAAAAATCGAATGAACTATTTGACTTGATGGCCATGCATCACTAGGTAATTGAATGGCGCGCCATACCCGCAAAATACGAGTAAAAGCAGTTACATATTGGAATGTATACTGCCGCGGGAGGGGACACAGCTTACCTTTTTCAGTCAGTGAAGAATGTCACCAAATCTTATACTGACCGTCATGGCAGTACACAAAAACGAAAAATTTCGTTTTTCGACGTTAAAATCCAGACGGTGCACGTAAAAGACAAGCAACAAACACACGGGCCAACGAAACAAAACAGAGAAATAAAACCAGGAGTCCAAAACGATAAAGTGGAACTCGACCTGTACGAAGTGCAGTATTTTGCCCAATTTTTTTATTTATTTTTTTCCTTTCCCCATTCACATCGATTCATACATTATCTATGTTAGGCCAGATGCGGGCCACAAAGAAGAAGAAAGAAGGCGATGTCTACCTCGACTGTGCATTTTTAATATGTTGTAAAAGATTGCAATACAGCACACTCAAAGAGCGGCATGACCCAGAGGAAAATGAGGTGAGGAATGAGACAAGAGCGCAGTGTATCAACAGCATAACTAATTTTGTCTCTTTTGTTAAAAACAGCAATCTAAATGCCAAAAGTATCATTGTCAAAGACCTGAATACCACCAAATCATTCCTTAAACAACACCAGCAGTTGGTAGTAATGCGCTCAGATAAGGGGGGTTCGACCGTGTTGATGCTCAAGGCCGAATATCTCACTGCAACGATGAGTTTGCTCCAGGATCCACTGACGTACCGTTTGAGGAGTGGTGACCCCACGTCTCGTATACAGACTAAGGCTAACGGCCTTATTAAGAGGTTGCAAAATGATGGCTATATTGACGAGGTCTCTGCGAAACAGATGAAGTCATACAATGGTGTGGCGCCACGGCTGTATGGACTGAGAAAAACACACAAACCTAACCTAATTCTTAGACCTGTGGCTAGCTGTATTAATTCACCAACTTATAAATTGGCTACGTTTGTCCATAACATCTTAATTAATGTCACAACAACATCCCATTATAATATTAAAAACTCATTTGAGTTTATTGATTGTGTTAAGTCAATACAGTTGCATCCTGATAATGTTCTGGTTTCTTTGGACGTGGTGTCGCTGTTCACTAACATTCCTGGAGATTTAGTTTTATCCATAATTAAAAAAAATTGGAAGCACATATCAGCCTATACGACTTTGTCGCGTGAGCTGTTTTGCGAAATAGTCCAATTTTTATTCCACAATAGTTATTTTTTGTTTGATGGAAGGTTTTACCACCAGCTCGACGGTTCCGCTATGGGAAATCCGGCTAGCCCTGTCTTGGCTAATTTGGTGATGGAGAACTTGATTGATCGTGTAATAACGACCATTCCTTTTCCGATACCGTTCATCAAACTGTATGTTGACGATACCATTTTGGCGTGTCCTAAACATGCTCCCCATGAGCTCTTGAATTATTTTAATGATTACAACCCGAGAATACAGTTTACTATGGAAACGGAGGTTACCAGGTTGCCATTTTTGGACACCTTGGTCATCAGGCAAAGGTATGGGACTTTTCTTACGGACTGGTACATGAAGCCTACTGCATCTGGCCGGGTTGCTAATTACTTGTCTTCACATGCTACCAGTCAAAAGTTATCAATCATAAAGGGTATGTTTTATAGAGCTATCCAGCTTAGCAGTCCTGTTTTTCATCGTACTAATGTCTTAAAAGTAAAAAATATTTCAAGAACCAATAATTATCCGTCTAGCCTCATAAATAGGGTGTGGAACGAATACCAGCATCACCTTGCGCCTCAATCTCGCGTTTTACGTTCCTATGACCTTACTTACTGCCGATTCCTATATATCAAGGGATTGTCAGAAAGGATCCAATACAGATTATCACGTGTTAATCCTAGTATTAAACTGGCATATTACAACACTAGAACTTTGAGCCAAATTTATTCGAGGTTGAAGCATCCTGTCCCCACTTCTCTTTCATCTGAATTAATTTATAGAGTACCTTGTGGAATGTGCGATAAGTGCTATGTGGGAATGACTCGGCAGTACCTCAAGAACCGAATTTACCAGCATGAATATGACTGTCGTGAGATCAATAGGGGAAAGAGGTAAAGGACTGCTTTGGCACAACACCATTTCACTTGGGGTCATAATTTTGATTTTCAGAACACCACCATACTGGACCGAGAGAATAATTATCATAGGCGAGTTACCAGTGAAATGATACACATCCATATTAACAATACTGTTAATGATAGGACCGATACTCAAAATTTGAGTGTGCTCTATTGCAATCTTTTACAACATATTAAAAATACACAGTCGAGGTAGACATCGCCTTCTTTCTTCTTCTTTGTGGCCCGCATCTGGCCTAACATAGATAATGTATGAATCGATGTGAATGGGGAAAGGAAAAAAGTAAATAAAAAAATTGGGCAAAACACTGCACTTCGTACAGGTCGAGTTCCACTTTATCGTTTTGGACTCCTGGTTTTATTTCTCTGTTTTGTTTCGTTGGCCCGTGTGTTTGTTGCTTGTCTTTTACGTGCACCGTCTTTTCCGGTGCACGTCCGTTTACGTCCGGATTTTAACAATTTTTCGTTTTTGTGTACTGCCATGGCGGTCAGTATAAGATTTGGTGACATTCTTCACTGACTGAAAAAGGTAAGCTGTGTCCCCTCCCGCGGCAGAATACATTCCAATATGTAACTGCTTTTACTCGTATTTTGCGGGTATGGCGCGCCATTCAATTACCTAGTGATGCATGGCCATCAAGTCAAATAGTTCATTCGTTTTTTTTATTGTTTTTTTGTTTTTTTTTGTTTTTGTTTTGTTTTGTTAATAATTGGAAAAAATGTATAAGATGCACCGGTTTGGTGATGCTTTTTTTTCTCTCGTTAATTTACCTGTATATTTAAAGTTTGTCATACGTATGTTGTTATTGTAGCCCTGAGGAAGACCTAAAAGTAAAGGTCGAAACGTTGGCGATTTCGAGAAAGTGAAGTGACTATTTGTCCTACACCTGCGATCCAACACCTTTCTATACTGTATAATAACCTGAATATGCTATAAAGTGCCTAAATGTTTTAACTAAGGAGCGCTTCAAAGGCACTGTTAATTAATGTTTCTTCCAGCTCATGTACACTTAGTAGACACTAGAAAGCATTTTAAAATAATTAAATTTCTGAAAAAGACTGTTGATCATAAACCCACAAAATTCAAAGCATTGTAGAAGAATTGTCCCTAGAAATATGCGTCCTACCTCAACTTAGAAATTGTATATGCCACTGTTTTCGCTGTTGCTCAGCAACTCTTTTAGCAGACGAAAACGCTGATATTCTGCATTATAAACATCATGGAGGATGGAAATCTTGGAGAAGTGCTAAAGCTTATGTTAAGATTCCATCTAGAGCAAAATTAGTTTTGCAACTAAGATACAAGCAGGAAGATCCAAAGAACATGCCAGCACCCATTATTATAAAAATATCATCGCTTCAAATCTCCCACGTTAACTGTTACACATACGTATAAGCCACTCACTTGTTATTGTTGTCAGGAGTTGAAAAAATTGACTTTGGCATTTTTATCGTATCGTCTCAACATGTACTAAAAGGAGATGGGTATAAAAAAATTAAGGTTTCACAGGTAACTAGATGGCAAAAATGTCTAGATGACAAAAAAAAGTGAATGCGTAATAAATAAAAAAATCTCTAATTTACCGGCGAAATGTTTATTATTAGTAAATTTGAAAATACTTGTCTCATAACTGGTGCTTACATGATACACAGTTATTAATAATTTGTCATAACTCATTCTTGTATGATAAGCCGCTTCTTTTAAATAATTTTTACTACGATTTGTCTCTGATTTTATTTATTTTCAACGTTTCGTAATTACTCTTTTGATTCAAAAACAAACCACTGCTCACATTTATATTGTAATTATTTGACACAAAGCTACCAAGTTGGTACATATATTTGTAGTAGCAAACAAAATCATAGTGTTATCAATCCGGAAGAAGCCAGCGGCCGCAAGCTGACCGCTTCTTTGATAGCCTTCCTGAACAGTTAGCTTGTAGTAGTAAAGAAGGTCATCCCTTTCGCTGAGTATTAAAGCCCTGTCTAGGTTCGGAATCATCTTATGGCACTGGTAGATGGTCTGTTTTGCAGCTAAACGAAGATTTTCCCCAGCGTTAGCCATGCAAAAAATGTCCATCTAAAAATAAAAGATGGTTGCTATAAAAGCAAAACAAACACACAGAGATGACACTAGACTTACGACTGTTACACATATAAAAGTTACACGAAAGACACTCTTAAACATTCCTGTGTTTCTCTTTTGCAAAAATAATGTCAATAATATCGTTAAGAATTATAATAATTCCTGAGAAGGTACATATTGCAACAACAGAACCTGAAACTCTACGTAACTCCTGCATATCGTTATGAAGCTTGTGATGATGAAAGTAAAAATTCTGAATGGACTCGAGAGGGCACCAAAGTTCTAGATGGGCATTCAAAGATTTGAAATTTAAAACACATTTCCAAACAACATTTCCAAACAGCGTCAGATCTTATTATTAGAAACTGAAACGCAAATGTTTCTGGATCAAGAGGAGTATCTGTTACAGTAATGTCCGTGATTACCGTTATTATCTTTAGAGCTTGCAAAAGGCTCCACAAACGCTGTTCTACCTGATATCTAAAAGGCACTGAAGATATTGGAGTGGTTAAGTCAAGAGAAAATGTGATTGGTTTCAGTAATAATTGGGTGGTGGCAACAATACTCGCAAGGATGAAAAATACACACATCATCGTCACTCCTACAGATAATGTGTCTCTATTCACATATGCCGAGGACGAAAGAATAAATATGCACACAAGCTGTAAGATACTTGTGCTGGTGTAGAAAAATATTTTGTACACATTAGAGTTAGATTTGCTGGTTGCATTAAGCAAAAATACTCGGCCCAAAATATCATTAAAACCGTTTAGACTGGTCATCGTTACATTATGATTTATCAGTATAGTGTTCCTCCCCTTACTTGAAATTGGAACCAAATATGTCCGTTTGAAATATTATTGCTATTACTAGACTCTTTACTAATTAAAAAGTTCTCCATTAGGAAAATTATTTCCTTTATTCTACTTATAGCCAATCGAATTTGAAGAACAGTCTAAATTCAACCAATGACAGCATTCTCATATTCATTAATCACCATTTAGTTATCCTTAAATTTTACCATCGATTAAGTATGTCCTAACTTTTATAAGTTATTTAGATAATTTTATGTTAATTGAAGCAGGATTTAGACAAGTAAATGATTTTTGGTGTTGTGCACTTTAACCATAGTAAGGAGGAAGAAAGTCCACTTACTCTGATTATCTACTTTTTTCTGTACCAAAATTATAGCTCTCGGGATGACAGTTTCTAATGAACACCCTGTATAACATAGAGATTGATTTAACTTTTTTACGATATGTCAAGTCAACCCCAATTGTCAAAACATTTATTAGCAATGAAGGTATAGGGAGGGAAGCAATAAGGGAATAAAGTGAAGAAAGTGAGTTAGAAGCACTTCTTTCTTAAGAAGACTTCGTGAAATTTCCCGATTGCGAAAATGCACCGAATGCAAATCTACACTAAAATCCTTCAGCGCTGATAGCGAGTTTAAATAAGTTAGCACCAAGTTATGGTTTATATCACATTTTTGTTTTGTAAAATATACAATGTTGCCGTAGCCATTGCTGCCTGCTGAAGGTCAAAGTGAAATATTACCCTTACTGTTGAGGCTAATAAATAATCTTTATTTGAAAGCATTTAAAATTCATCAACACTACCAATTTATATTGTAGTTATTTGACATAAAGCCGCCAAGTTGGTACATATATTTGTAACAGCAAACAAAATCGTAGTGTTGTAAATCTGAAAGAATCCAGCGGCAGTAAACTGCCCACTTCTTTGGTAGCCTTCCTGAGCAATTAACTTGTAGTAGTAAAAAAGGTCCTTCCTTTCGCTGAGTATTAAGGCCCTGTTTAGGTTTTCAACCATTTTATGGAACTGGTAGATGGTCTGTTTTGCAGCTAAATGGAGTTTTTCCCCAGCGTTAGCCATGCAAAATATTTCTATCTAAAATTAAAAAAAATTTGCTACAAAATCAGTCACAGAAGTAACACTATACTTACGACTATTAAACATATAAGAATCACACGATAGACACTTATCAACATACTTAAGTGTCTTTCTTTTGCGAAAATAACGTCAATGATTTCTTTTAATATTAAAATAATTCCAAAGAAGGTACATGTTGCAACAACAGAACCCGAAACTCTACATAACTCCTGCATATCGTTACGAAGCTTGTGATGAAGAGAGTACAACTTCTGAAGGGCTTCGAGACAGCAGCAAAGTTCTAGTTGGGCATTCAAAGATTTCAAATTTAAAACACAATTCCAAGCAATCCCTGCTAAGTGCATCATTTTCAGATCTAATTATTAGAAAGTGAATCGCCAATGATATTAGGAAAGATTTTATAGGAGTACCTCCTCTTGCAAGGTCCGCGATTACTGCTGTAATCTTCATAGCCTGCAAAAGGCTCCATAAAGGCTCTTCTACGTGATACTCGAAACCCGTTGAAGACATTGGAGTGGCTATTTCAATAGAAAATTTAATTGGTTTCAGCAACAATTGGGAGGTAGCAACAATATTCGCAAGAATTGAAAATACAGAAATAATCGTCTGTTCTACAGATAACTGTCCTGTTCTCTCATATGGCAAGTATACAAGAATAAGCATGCACACAAACTGTAAGAAATTTGAGCAGGTGTAGTAGTATATCTTGTAGATATTAGAATTACATTTATTGATTGCCTTAAGCAAGAATACTTGGCCCAAAATATCATTGAAACCATTTTGACTGTTCATCGTTACATTATGATTTATCAGTATATTTTTCCTTCTCTTGCTTTTAATAAGGATTAAATATTTCCATTTGAAATATCACTTTTATTACTAGGCTCTTTACTAAATAAAAATGTCTCCATTAGACCGATTATTTTCGTCATTCTACTTATAGCCAATCAAGTTTAACGAAAAAGCAAAATTCAATCATTGATAGCTTTCTTTTATTGATTTAACAACTTCTAGCTTTTCCCAAAATTTAACAGCGATTTAATATGTCCTACATTTGGTGTTTTATTTAGATTATTTCACTCATCCATATTATTGCCATGGAGCAATACAGGTATTAATAAGCGGTAATTCGATAATTATATAAGAAATTACAGAGGTAATTTCACGTTGTCATGGAATCAACCATAAAACCTTAATCAGTGTCGTTGTCTGACTGACTTATTTAAGGTGACGTCCGAATATTCTAACACTACTTATTTATTTCTTAATAGTATTTTTGATTCGAGAAATAATCTCACTAAATACCGCTCGAGCTTTAAAATGAACCAGATAATTTTTCACTCTGGCATGTTTTTCTCGCAAATTTCACTTGTCCTAAAGGACTCGTAAAATTATACATGACACACAGTCATTAATAATTCTTCATAACCCATTTTTGAATGATAGGCCGTTTTTTTAAAAAATGTTATTTCGATCTGCCTCTCATTTTACTTGTTACCAACGTTTCACAATCATCGTTTTGGTTGAAAAAAATAAACCACTAGCGGTTGATGTGAAACATTCTTATAATATTTTTTTTCCTTTTGTCGTTTTTTGTGTTGGGATGTGAGGAAATATAAAACCTAGGAAGAACCATCCACCAAGTCGTGGGAGACCCCAAGAGAATTCTTGTAGATCCTTCATTAACGAACAAAATTGCCATTACAAATAAATTTTGAATATTGTCGAATAACTTGTGGTTAAATGATGCACAGTTATCAATATTAATTTTGCTTAATCCGTCAGTTTAACCACAGACTTACAGTTCACTGGGGCGAAATATCTTATAACCATTATCTACTTTTGTTTCTATCTATTTTTGTTTGTGAAATATGTTCAGTTTAATCATGCTATTAGCTTGTATTGGTACATTATTTATGTTGTTATCAGACCTTCTTAATAAAGAAATTAAAAATATTTTTCTCGTAAATTGTGTTTACATGATGCACAGCTATTAATATCTTTTCATATTCATTTACAATCACTGTTTTGGTTGAAAAACATAAACCACTAGCGGTTGGTATGAAACATTCTTAAAATATGGTTTTTCTTTTTGTCGTTTTTTGAATTTGTCCCAGTTCTGTCATCCCCAGAGTGGTGATCCATGTGTCCGTATGTCGGCAACTATAAAAACTAGGAACAACCATCCACCAGGGAGACACTAAGAATATTTTTGTAGATCCTAAATTAACGCACAAAATTTCTATTACTAATAAATTTCACAATATCGTCGCATAACTGGTGGTTACATGATACACAGTTATCAATATTTTTTTTCTTCAATCCGTCAATTTAACCACAGACTTACAGTTCACTGGAGCGAGATATCTTATAACCATTATCTACTTTATTTTTGCCTGTGATATATGTCCAGGTTAATCACGTTATTAGCTTGTATGGGTACGTTATTTATTTCATTATCAGGCCTTCTCCATAAATAGATTTAAAATATTTTTCTCGTAGCTTGTGTTTACATGATACACAGTCATTACTAATTCTTCATAGCTCATCTTTGTATGATAGGTCGTTTAATTTAGAAAATGTTACTTCGATCTGCCTCTGATTTTGTTCTTTTCAACGCTTCACAATCACTGTTTTGGTTGAAATGCATAAGCCACTAGCGGCTGATATGAAACATTCTTAATAAAATCTTTTTCTTTTTGTCGTTTTTTGATATGTCGTCTCCAGAGTGGTGTTCCATGTGTTGGGATGTTGGAATCTATAAAAGCTAGAAAGAACCATCCACGAAGTCGTGGGAGACACTAAGAATATTCTTGTAGATCCTTAATTAACGAACAAAATTTCCAGTACCAATAAATTTCAGAACATTGTCGCATAACTTTTGGTTACATGATACATAGTTACCAATATTTTTTTGCTCAATCCGCCAAATTAACAAAAGACATGCAGCTCACTGGGACACAAAATATTTGGTCAGCCTAATCATGTTATTAGCTTGTATGGGTACATTATTTATTTCATTAGCAAGCCCTCATAAAGAATTTAAAATATTTTTCTCGTAACTCATTAATATTTTTTCATAACTCGTGTTTGTATAATAGGCCGTTTCTTTTAAAAAATGTAACTTTGATCTGCCTCGGATTTTTTTTGTTTCTAACGTTTTACAATCACTGTTTTGGTTGAAAGACATAAACAACTGGCGGTTGTAATGAAACATTCTTAAAATATTATTTTTCTTTTTGTCGTCTTTTTGGGTTTTTCCCAGACGTGTCGTCCCCAAAGTGGTGTTCCATGTGTAGGGACGTCGAGAACTATAAAAGCTAGGAATAGCCATCCACCAAGTCATGGAAGACACTAAGAAGAATCTTGTAGATCCTTAATTAACAAAAAAAAATCCATTAGTGATAAATTTCACGATATTGTCGCATAACTTATGGTTACATGATTTCGGGCTGGTACAGTTGGGGCTGGTACAGTTGAGGGAAGCTATTACTCATTTTTTTTCGAAAATTTTCTTTATGTATTAATAGAATGGACAAAATAGAAAATTATAGGTGGTGGTTGAAATTAAAAATATTTATAATAATATCAGTTTTTAGAATAAATATAATAAGCTTCGCTTAACTGAAACAAACTATACAATGGAAGTTGATTTGAAGGTTATGTTAAAACAGTGTCAGTGAAATATAAATTGAAACGACATTTGTCACAAATATCAACAAGTAACATTTTTAAGAAACTCTGGGTATCCTTGTAATTTATATAGATTAATTTGAAAAATATGGTATAACGCACACTTTAGAGTTTAGTCGTTTCTTATCCGAACTAACCTAACCAAAGGATCCCTCATAGAAAAACATAGCTGAACTAACCTAACCAAAGGAAAACTAGAACTGAACTAACCTGACCAACCTGATCTAACCTAAACTTACCTGAACTGACCTGATAAAAAAATATAACTTTTGATAAAAATTGATATTTTTATAAATGTTTTTAAGTTCTACCACCACGTATAATTTTCTATTTTGTCCATTTTATGAATTCCTAAAGAAAATTTTGAGCCGGCCTGGTGGCACGGGTGGCACCGGTTTTGCCGTCAAACGCGAGTGTAACTTTGACATTTAAAAAAATACATTTACACTACCTATCGATTTTATAATTTGTCATTATTAGACAATGGCCGTGGACAAAGTACAGTATTAAACTCGCTTTTTATGGCCACTATTCCCACGGGAGACTTGTGCCCCTCGCTTGCGGCTCGTGACGCAAACTTCCCCCTAAGGGAATAATGGCTATTATAAAAAGCTCGTTTAATAATGCACTATTATTCAACTGATAGTTGAATTTTGTTTCTTTTTTATTTACACAACAAGCTAAGAAAGAAACTCTTAACACACAAACGTGAAATACTGGCAACTTAATAGCAAAAAAAATAAATAATGGGGTTTTTGATAAATCACCTCGACCTACGTAACTTTACTTGGAAAAATACTTATTCAAAAGCTGACATAGGGCCACTAAATTGGTGCACACACTAGTTATTACAAGCAAAATCATAGAGTTATCCACTGCGAAGAAACCTGCAGCGCTCAGTCTGGTGACCCTCTGGAACGTCTCCTGAGCTATGATTTGGTAATGATAGAGCAAACCTTCCTTCTCTCTTAAAATTAGGGCTTGGTTAAGTTTTTCCACCATCTTATGACAAGCGAGCATCGACTGTTCAACTGTTTTCGAGAGGTTCTCGCCGGCATTGGCTAAACAAAATATCTCGATCTACAAAATGTCGAGAACCGTAATTTGATCCTATATCATGAAAAGCAAAGTTACTCACAAGGAAACAAATGACCACGTTGAGGTTCCACGTCTTTGTCTTACTATCATTACTGAAAATTATAGTGATCGTATTGTGGAGAAGAATCACGATGCAGAAGAATGTGAAAGAAACCACAACCGGTCCTCCTGTTTCGAACAATTCTTGCAAATCGTTCAATAGTTTGTGGTGTTTCAGTTTTAACTGTTGCACTCTATCGAGTGGCATCCAAATTTTCAGTTCCGTATTTAGTTTTACAAAATTTGTCTCCAAAGTAATTATCTGAATATACAAATACAATATGGCAGATTCTATGCGGGTTGTTAGCAAATTGCTGATATAGAACCAGAAGAATGTTCTTAAGGGGCTCCTGCTGAGTAAAAGATCAAGTGTCGTATAGAAAATTCGTATTATTTGAAGACACCAACAAAAAACAATAATAAGCTTGGTGCTAAGTTTCAATTTATGTCGCCTCATAAAGCAGCTGTAGTTGAAACTTTTGAAAAGCAGCTGGACAGTTATCACCACATTTGCCCCTACCATTGTAATGTATGACATTATATTCGACGAAATCGCCTGTATCATCTTAGTTGCACTGAAACGTCTGTAGTAATTATAGCATAAAAAAATCAGTACAGCCAAACAGCCGTGCTGGAAGAAAATAACCAAAGCTAGATAAATAGGCTTGAGTTTTGGAGTTTTATAATAGGTTGGTATATACAGCTGAAACAGCTGGGAGACAGCAAAGAACATTTTATGGAATGGCCACATAACAATTTAGAAAACCTTAGTTAAAGCTAAACAAACTGTTTTAGTGAAATTTGTTAGTCTGTACCAAGCACCATTACAAAAATAGTTTTCTTTTACATTACTACTTAATAACTCGATACTCTATCAACTTGATGAGGGCACAGTCATCAAAGCATAGGATCAATACACTAATGACGTTTTTGACTAACAAATGTTAAAAACTGTACTAATTCAAATAACAGCCTACTAGTTCGAGATCCCAGACGTAATTTGATAGGCTGTAAAGTGGTTCTAGAATATATCCTCCAGAATCCAATAAAGATAAATCCAGAATAAAATATATACCGAGTGTCCAGCAGAACCCTGGACATAGGAGATTAAGGTGGGTAATCGGTTTTTATTTTTTTGAGCCTGTACGGTTGATTTGATTGAAAAACTTTTAAGAGTAAAGTTGTAGAGCTTATGGTCAGCTATTATCCTGTATTTTTTTCAATCCCTTAGTTTTGGCTGTTTTTTGGAAACACGCCTCGAAAAGTGCAAGAATTTGAATTTGGCGCGTCACTCCCGCCATACATGTGCAGTGTCGCCAACATATAAATTTCTAATGTCAGAGTCAGAGCCGATTTTTCCTTTCTTATTTATTTTGAGGGACTATAATTAACGAGATTATGCAGTAAAAATATGTTGGCGACACTGGACATGCATGGCGGGGGTGACACGGCAAATTCATATTTTTGAACATTTCGACGAGATTTTCCAAAAAACGGCCAAAACTGGAGTATTGAAAAAATTACAGGTTGATAGCTGACCATACGCTCTACAACTCTACTTTTAAAAGTTTTTCAATCAATTCAACCGTACAGGCGGAAAAAAATAAAAACCGTGTTCCCATGTTAATCTCCTATGTCTAGGGTTGTGCTGGACACCTGGTATGTCTAAATATCAAGGAATAATAGTTTATTACAACGTGTTTCACTTCTGTCTGTAGTACTCTGTAATGAATCACGTCCTCGTGGAATTAAACAATGCTTTTTAATCTACCCCAGAAGTAATAATATAACGGAGTAAGGTCAGGCTACCGAGGTGGCTAAGTTATCGTCCCACCCATCGTTCTGGATAGGCCTAATTCAACCTCTCTTGTACGAGCCTAGTTGGCTCGTACTCGCTCTGCGCAAGAGCTCCTGGAAATACATATTTGCTCTTACATCAAATCACATCAGCTGGTCTTGTAGGAACGTCAGATATATTTCGATAGGTCGAATTAATCTACCACCAATAATTCCAGCTCACAAGTTAACTGAAAATTTATGCTGGAAAAGCTCCATTTCTTGTTAGCATTGCCTCATTTGACCATAACATCAAATTCCGCAAATTCTTGAAATGCGTGCAGTAAAGAGGTTTTACTGCTCGCAAATAGGAAAAAGGTTTTAATCTAGCATTGTTATTTACTTACTTAAATCAAATTATTGTGCATTATAGCACGTTGGTTTGATATATTTAAGAAAGAAAACCCTCTAAATTTTTCAATAAACACCTAATGCTTGTTTTATTCTGCAACTCCTGCAATATTTAACTGAACATTCTGTACAACAGGTACTCAAAAAAAAAATCTTTGAGGGAGATCTAAGTAATCTAACATTTGTAGTGTGTAGGGAAATATTACCCAGGTGGGAAAGTGACGTCATTTTGACGTAATTTTTTGATAAACATTGTTGTAATTAGCGTCCTTAAGTTATAAGTTGTTGGTGAAGTTATCGGGATTAGGACAAATAATGCACCTCTTCTTTATTTGAAAATGGCCGACGTTTCGACTATTTATTTAGTCTTCATCAGGGCTATTCTCACTTAGAGAGGGTAGTCAGTTAAAGTACGATTTAAGGTAGTTACGGTAGCAAACTCCATTCGATTGTTCGGTGACCCTGGTATCTTGGGCTCGACAAAACACACATCCGCTGCCCAAGGTACAAAATTTGCGAATAAACGTCGGCTATTTTCAAATAAAGGAGAGGTGCATTATTTTTGATAAACATTCAACGACGTTACTTTGTGAGGTTAAAGTCACGTCACTTTGCGACGTGAGAATGACGTTTTACGTTATTTGTTACGAACGGTTTCTCTTCTGAGGAATATATTTTTGGCTACGTCAAAGAGCTAAAAAGCCGCTAGAATCCAAACTTTCTGTTTAGCTGCTTGGGTTTGATTTGTTAAACAAGAAATTATAAGCTATAAAAGTAACAAAAAAATTAAAAAAAATTACTTTAGTAACAGAAAATTTTAGTCTAAAAACCACACAAATTTTTTAAATTCTAAACAAAACGTTTACATTTTTAGGTAATAACACAATTTTGGTCTAAAAGTAAAACAATTTTTTTTAACTTTGAATGTAGTAACCAGAAATTGTAGTCTAAGCGAAAAATAAAAAAAAATTACTTACTGACGAGAAATTTTGATCCAAAAGTAACACCAAATTTTTAAATTTTATCTTTAGTAATACAGAAATTTAGACTAAAGTGCAACACGAAATCTTTTATCTTTGACTTGGTAACAAAAAATTTTGGCCTAACAGTAACACAAAATTTCAAATTAAGTAACAGGAAATTTTACTTTAAACGTAAAACAATTTTTTTTAATTCTGACATCTAATTATAGTCTAAACGTTTCACAAAACTAAAGCATTTTTACTTAGTAACAAGAAATTTTGATCCAAAGTTAACAACAAATTTTTAAGCTTTGTCTTTAGTATCACGAAAATTTAGTCTCAAGTGTAAAAACGAAATTTAAACATTTCTACTTAGCAATGAGAAATTTTGGTCTGAAAGTAACACAAAATTTCAAAATTATGGCTAGAATTGTTACTCTAAACGTAACAGGATTTTTTTTAATTTTGATATCGTAACAAGACATTTTGGTCTATATGTAACAGAAAATTTAAAAATTTTAACTTTAGTAAGAGGAAATTTTAGTCTAAACAAAACACAAAATTTTTGAATTTTGACTGTACGAACGCGAAATTGTAATCTAAACGTAACACAAAATAAAAAAATTTTTACTTAATAACAAGAAATTTTCGATCCGAAAGTAGTATAAAAACTTAAGTTATGACTTTGGTAAGACAAAAATTTAGAATAAAGCGTAACACAAAATTTTAAACTGTTTGCTTAGCAACGAGAAATTTCGACGTTAGCTTTAACTAAAATTTTGGTTGAAAGTGACACAAAATTTCAAAACTCTGACTTGAATTGTTACTCTAAACGTAATACAATCTTTTTAAATTTTGACTTCCTAACAAGACTTTTGGTCTAAAAGTAACAGAAAATTTAAAAATTTTGACCTTGGTCAAAAGTCAATTTTAGTCTAAACGAAACACAAAGTTTTTGAATTTTAACTGTAGGAACGCGAAATTGTAATCTAACCATAACACAAAATAAAAAAATATATACTTAATAACAAGGAATTTTGATCCGAAAAAAGCATCAGAACTCTAAGTTTTGACTTTAGTAAGACGAAAATTTAGTTTAAAGCGTAACACGAAATTTGAAACCGTTTGCTTAGCACTGAGAAATTTTGACTTGGTAATAGAAAATTGTAGCTTAAATGTAAATCGAAATTTTGGTCTAGAAGTAACACAAAAACTTAAAATTTTGAATTGAAATGTTAATCTAAACGTAACAGAAATTTATTTAAATTTGATCTCGTAACAAGACATTTTAGTCTAAAAGTAACACAAAATTTAAACATTTTGACCTTAGTAACAGGAAATTTTAGTCTAAACAAAACAAAAAATTTTTGAATTTTGACTGTAGGAACGTGAAATTTTAATCTAAACGTAACACAAAATAAAAAAATATTTACTTAATAACAAGAAATTTTGATCCGAAAGTAGCATCAAGACTTTAAGTTTTGACTTTAGTAAAACGAATAATTATTTAATAGCGTAACACGAAATTTGAAACAGTTTGCTTAGCAACGAGAAATTTCGACTTGGTAAAAGGAAATTTTAGCTTAAATGTAACTCCAAATTTTGGTCTAGAAGTAATACAAAATTTCAAAATTTTGACTTGTATTGTTACTCTAAACCTAACAAGAATGTTTTTAATTTTGATCTCGTAACAAGCCATTTTGGTATAGAAGTAACAGAAAATTTTAATTTTTTACCTTAGTAACAGGAAATTTTAATCTAAACGAAACACAACGTTTTTGAATTTTTACTGTAGGAACGCGAAATTGTAGTCTACACGTAACACAAAATTAAAAAATATTTACTTAATATCAACAGATTTTGTTCCGAAAGTAGCATCAAAACTTTAAGTTTTGACTTTAGTAATACGAAAATTTAGTTTAAACCGTAGCACGAAATTTGAAACTGCTTGCTTAGCAGCGAGAAATTTCGACTCGGTAATAGGAAATTTTCGCTTATAGGTCACTCGAAATTTTGGTCTGAAAGCAACGCAAAATTTCAAAATTTTGCCTTGAATTGATACTCTAATCGTGACACGAATTTTTAAAATTTTGATCTTGTAAGAAGACATTTTGGACTAAAAGTAACAGAAAATTTTAGTTTAAACAAAACTTTTTGAATTTTGACTGTAGGAAAGCACAATTCTATTCTAAGCGTAAAACAAAATAAAAAAATATTTCCTGATAGAGAAATGAGTTTGATACTCTGCTAAACGTCGCCCCAGACAATATAGTTACGAAAACTCGGCCATTTGTCTATGGGAAGTGACACTGTCGGCAGAAAACTGGTTATTGGTTCACTTCAGGAAAAATATTTCCCTAATAACAAGAAATTTTGAGCCGAACGTAGCGTCAAAAATGTATGCTTTGTCTTAAGTAAGACAAAAATTTAATTTAAACGTAACACGAAATTTGAAACTGTTTATTTAGCCACGAGAAATTTCGACTTGGTAATAGGAAATTTTAAGTTAAATTTAAGCGAGAATTTGGTCTAGAAGTAACGCAAAATTGTTTAATTTTGACTTGGTAACAAGAAATTGTGGTCTAAAAGTATAACAAAATTTTAACTTTAGAAACAGGAAATAGAATACATTGATCCGAAAGTAACATAAAATTTTTAGGTTTTAACACTAGTAACATCAAAATTTTATTTTAACAGAAATGTGTGTCTAAACGTAACACGAATTTTTTTAATTTTGGCTTTGTAACAAGACATGTTGGTCTGCAAGTAACACAAAATTTAGAAACTTCGACTTAGGTAACAGACATTTTTTGTCCAAACGTAATTCTAAACAAAATATAAAATTAAAAAAATTCCACGTGATAGCACGAAATTTTGATTGAAAAATAACGTGAAACTTTTATATTTTGGTTTCAGTAACACGAAATTTAATCTAAAGCATAACACGAAGTTTTTAAATTTTGACTTAGTAACAAGAAAGTTTGTTCTAAAAATAATATTATATATATAAAAATTTTTACTTTAGTGACACGATTCATAATATACAAAAATATTTTTTTGCCAAAGAGGCTAAAAATTTCATTTTATGACATTTTCATCTAAAAAAAATTTTTATTGCATTTAAGTGAATTATTGTGTTACGTGTACACAATAGTAGTAATATACACAAAAATAATTCGTCTAAATGTTACGTTATTATGCCGTCAGTATGAGTCGCCAATATCAAGTCGAAAAATCGACGTCATTTATTTGCCATTTTTCCGTCAGTTGACGTCGAATAACGAATGATCAACAAAAGATGGCGTTATAATGAAGTCTGGGTAATTATGTCACGAAATGTATTAAAAACTGATCTGACCACTGATCAACAAAATTATTCGGCCTTAAAACATTACTGTGTTTCCACTACGTGCAAAAAATGTTATTTTGTTATATATTTACTTGCGAGCTGGCAAAGAGCCACTAAATTCGTGCACACACTAGTTATCATAAACAAAATCATGGAATTGTCCACTGTGAAGAAGCCTGAAGCGCTCAGCATGGTGCTCCTCTGGTAGGATTCGTGAGCTATCATCTGGTACTTCTTTCTCGCTCAAAATTAGAGCTTGATTCAGTTTCTGGACAATATTGTGGCAAGCGAGTATCGACTTTTCGGCTGCTTTCGACAGGTCTTCGCCTGCATTTGCCAAGCAGCATGTCTCAATCTACGAAAGTCTGGTTATATGGAAAATCAAAAATAAGCAACAACATAAAATCACTTTTTTTGGGAATCTAAACACGTCAAATTAACTTACCCAAAAACAAACGACCACGTTTATGTCCCACGTCATTCCTTGGTAGTTATTAGAGAAAATCGAAGTGACTATATTATGAAGGATTGTAATAATGCCGAAAAAGGTGGAAGATGCCACAACTGGTCCTCCTGTTTTGCATATTACTTGAAAGTCATTTAGTAAATTGTGGTGTCTCAAGTGCAACTGCTGCACTCTATCGAGAGGCAACCAGATTTTCAGCTCTTGGTTTAATTTTATAAAGTTTTGTTTCAAAACTAATATCTCGATATACATAAACAGTGTTGCAGTTTCGATTCGTATCGTTAAGTAATTGATGATATTAAACCAGAGTGTTGACGATAAGCGTTTTCTCTCAAGAACAAAATGAGAAGTCACGAAGAAAATACGTAAAATTTGAAGGGACCAACACAAGATAATGATAAGCTTGGTGTTCAGCTTGAATTTGTGCCGCGTCCTAAAGCAGCTGCAGCTCAAACCTTTAAAAAGTAGCTGGACGGTTATTACCACATTGACCATTATCAATGGAACATATATTAGCACATTCCCTAAAAGCCTCTGTACTTTCGTGGCACCATTTAATCGTAAGTAGTAGTTGTAGCACATATATACTAGTGCTGCAAAGCAGCTTAATTGGTATAAAACGCTGAAAATTAGGTACTTAACTTTGGCTTTATGCGATTTATAACAGGGTGGTATAATCAAAAGGTATGCCTGAGATATAGTTCGAAAAATGATTGAAAAACGCCACATGATTTGTTAATGATTCACATACTGTTTGCGGTTACTCAGGGTATAGTTACTTCCTATATACTATGGATATTGAAGGAAAAGTCATTAGTGTAGGTAATCAAGGCACTCACGCGAAATGATGATGTTATTGAGTAGAGACATCAAGTATTATAAACCGAGGTAATACACATTATAGCATGTTAAATCGATTGCGCACTCATAGAAGGATATTGATATGATCCAAATTATTACTCTTATTGGTTTGTTTTCATCACGTGTCAGTAAGTCTCCAAATTATTGGTTATCCAATGTGTGACCCGGTGGTTGGTATAGACATACATCACCATTAATGTATATCTCAAAAGTTCTCGGAATTTTTTCTACTAATACCTACACTAAAAAGGATAGTTGGCGTTGGAAATAAAGTGAGCAAAATTATTAACTTTAAAAATGTCTTGACAGTTTTACCGAATGCAGTTAAAACGATATGTCCTACAAGCTCAATATTAGGCAAGGGATTTATCAGTTGGTTGGACGAATACCTAAGAGCGAAATTGTCAGATTGTATAGGGATCAAAACGTGGCAGTTTCGACAATTTATTAAACAATAAGAGAATGCCAGAAGGGTATACCTTGCACCACTTTACCAAAGAGTGAACGGCCAAAAGTTTTAAGCAAATGATCAAAGAGTGGTTTAAAGCAGCAATGAACAAAGTTGGAATCTCAGTGCGAAAGTTAGATCGAAGATTCCATGTTTCAAAAGCATCTATTAGCAGGACCCTTTCCACAAATGGTGTGAAGGTTTGGAAACGAACAAAGGTACCAAAATACAGCGCCAATCAGCTGGAGGAGATCCAAAGATGCTGCCGTGTTTTGGGACGTGTTCATTTTCCTGGTAGAGTTATCATTATGGACGATGAAAAATATTTTATTTACAACCATATATGTAATGCTATCATTACAAATGGCTTGTACCTACCTCTCTTTCAACAGAATTAAAAAGGTGTCCCTAGTAGCATCGATCTAGATAAGATAGTTAACTGGTAATTTTTAAAAAAGATAGTTAAAAATATTATAAATATCTTATACGAAAAGTATAAATTTATATTATGGAGGTTGTAAATAAAATAGTATACACACCTCGGTAGAAAGTTTCCTTACCGTTTCGAGATTTTATAGTTCATCTCGACGCTGCGCGTCTCGATAAACTATCAAATCTCTCGACAGTAATGAATGACTTTCCATCCCGGTATGTAATATACTATTACGTTGTCCAATGTTGTCTGAGATTAAAGGAAATGATGCTTTCTATACAGATCATGTAGAAAATGTTCCAGACCATGTAAAATATAAATGATGCAGTCAATACAACCATTTACATAGAAAGATGTCTCACAAAACTGCGTAGGTTTATTGATACCCATCATCACAACGACAAAATAATTTTCTGGCCCTACTTGGCATCATATCCCTATGCCAAAAGAACGAGAGATTGGTTAACAGCAAATGGCATCAATTTTGTTCCCTCCAAATGTACCCCAGGCGAGACCCATTGAAGAATTTTTGTCTCTTTTGAGTAGAAAAATGTACGTTGGTTGTCGGGAAGCCCAAAATGAGGAGCAACTAAGACGCAGAGTATAACAGAAAATCCGGAAAGTCGACGTACCTAATGGCTCATATTACTCCAAAATTACGTGCCATAGAAGACCATGGACTTTTATCAACCACTTAGATATTTTTAAGTATAGTTGATAGATACGGTTAGAAGGTTAAGATGTTGAATTACGAAATAAATTAAAAATATTTAACCAGTTTGAGTCATTTTATGGTTGGTGAAGAGAATCCGAAAGTAGTCCAGCTACGAAATGGAATAATTGCTGAAGTTGATTTGCTGGTACAAAAACTAAAATCTTCTAAATGTGAAAACAGAAAATCTACAGCTTATAAGTTACTCACGGAGAAGAATGAAGAAATTTAACAGCCTAAACGGAACCTAACTTTTGCAAGATCTCAAAAGACTGACGTTGAATAACTCTGGCTCGTTACCTCTTTGGAAACCTTAATGCTTGTATAGATCGTGAAGAAATATTACAAGGTCAAAAGGATCACCTTGTAAATCGTTTGGCTTCTTGTAGGAAAAATAAAAAACCTAAAAATAAGCACCGTTGTATAAAACTTTTTCCCTAACTTAAATAGTTTTTTTTTCTTAAACTATTTGTTTAATTTTCCACTGAGGAGCACTTGGAGTTACTCCATCTATACTGCCTGCCCTGTCCGCCCTGCCTGTCAAGCCTGTCTAGACTGTCTAGCCCTTAGAAAAGGTAAAGGTAAACCAGATGAAGTAGGATACGACGCCGGCGTCTGTTACTAGTTTGCTCCAATCTGTCAAGTGTGAAAATGCCAGTGACGTAGCATTGGTATTGTAGCACATAAGAAAATATTTTATTAAAAATAATAGTGGAACTAAATTACTATTTGTAACATTAGTAATATTATACGTAATATTATTAGCAAACATCGACTTACTAATAAATAAATAAAAATAATTGTGAATTAATAATCGTTGATAAACCTGAAATTACATCGCCTGCGCCACTGGAAAAGCTGCTCAAAAATTTAGATAAAAAAACTGTCTAGAAGTTACAGGATTAGAAAAATATTTTCCAAAATAGTATTATTGACTTCACTGCGGTATATACTAAATCATAATTCGAAAATTTGGATGTAAAATAACTGGTTTTAGAGTTATTTGAAATAATTTAATGGTTGCTGAAAAACCTCATTATCTGTACCTGTGAAACGTAACTCCAAGCTCCTTTCTATAGCTTCTGTTTTTACAACCGTAATCTACACATCCCACCATTGTAAACAACAAAATAATTTATAATATTAAAGTCTTGCAAAATGCAATTTATTGTAAAAAAACACATAGCCAACGAAACGTTGGGTTTTCGCCTTAAACATGGCGCCTCATCATTTTTGGTAACAGCTGTCAATGTAGCGGAGAATTGCGCGCGTGGATTCCATTAGTCTACTTATTCTGAGGTCTAGCCTCACCTAGGTGTCATAATTGTCAAGTCTGTCATATGCCACACCTCACCTGGGTGCTCATTTTTAAGGAAGGAGTGAAAGTGAAAGTGAGAATCGCTGGCCAATGGAATTCATGAATAGAATTTTTTGACCAATCAAGGTTGTCAAAATTCTCACTTTCACTTTCACTCCTTCCTTAAAAATAAGCGTCCTGTACTATGTCACACAACTGTCATGTGTCACACGTCATCTACCATATATCATCTGTCAAGCCTGTCACACTTGACTAGACTTCAAGGTCATAGTATTCCAGAACCCCGTCGTTATAACTACTGTTGGTAAAGGGAATCCGAAAGTAGCCGAGCTATAAAATGGATTAATACGTACTCCAAAAATGCTGTATTGATTTAGATATGCTTTTTACCATTGAGAAGACCCTTTCACCCTAGTCTATACTTATGGAAAAGTTTTTTAAAACGACAAGAATGTACAGGCGTGAAAAGAAGCATTTCAAAATGTCCTGTATATTTCCACACCTAATAGTTCAAAATCTTGACTTTTTTGAACCAGAGAACCTAATCACTTGGCTGGTAATTATTGAGTCGCTCGATATATTTATCCAGACATTTTTTTTACCGAAGATTTGTTTACATTTTCTAACTGATAAGTGTTTGCTTTTACTGTTATCTAGAGTACCTTTTTAAACTCAATGCAAGAATATTGCTTAAACATCTTCAGCAATCTAGGAAAACAATACCAAGATAACGCCAAAAAGAAATATTAGTTTTCTGCTTTACAAAACACTCCAATCATATCAATTTAATCCTTGAAAAAAATTCGATAAGAAACTGAAACTCCAACGTAAATCGTGGAAATTTATTCGATTGGTCTTTTGCTTCCCTTCGAGCAAATAAATAAATATCGCCTCAACCGGAAACTTTTAGCGCGGAATTCCGGGAGTTTAGATTTATGGAGGCGGGAAACTCCGGTCTTTAACTTAGCTATAGATTTTATATACGCCCAGGGAAATATATCGCCCTTTATATTTAGAAGGCTTCAATACTGAGGAGAGAATTAAAAATAAGGCCTCGAACAGGTGTTCGAAAACAAGGTGAAAAATGGGAAGAAGAAAGTTTCTTAAAATGTTCTATCCAAGAATTGATGAATACACATTTTGTCCTTCAGCTCTGTGGATAATCAGCAAACCAAATTTTTGTATTGTATTGCATATTCAGTTTATTCAAAAAAAAAATAGATATACAAAAAGTAAGATTATTGCTTGGCATCAATAAGCTAGGAAATAATGAAAAAAAAAATGTTTTGTTTTTTTCTGCCTATTTTCAGCACAAGACTTCGGCTTCAAACTTTTTATAATCAAGCTGACTTGCTAGCACCACACCAGTCCTAGGCCAGTGTGAAACCTCCAAGAACTGATTCCAAATGATATCAATGGAACAAATGCTGATAGCAAATGCAATAGCTTAAGAACATACAAGTTAAACTTTTCTCTATATATTTGCGGTATTTATATAGAAAATTTTAAATGTATCCTTATCTCCAACCGCTTTTCCATGTGAAAATATTACAAAAAGTCCAAAGATTTGCTGTCTTGCAGAAAAAGATACCTTCCTTTAGTAATTTTTTTCTTAGTACTTTACCTTCATCTTCTGCTTACCAATGTTAACGAACACAGATTAGGTCTGCCTTGATTACCCGAAAGTCGCCTAAATCTGCTTCAAATTCTAGCAATTTGATTTAATTTTTACTTTTTTGTTTACTTCCAGCATTGGTGTCATTGTAAATTTAGAATATGGTTAATGACTCTACCACTAGGTCACAGATTTACAAATATTGCTTCATGTGGTTGGATGTTACCAGTTTAAAACAGCTGATAACACTGCTCTTTTAGGTTTTTTTATTTTTAAACACGCAGTATTGATTATCCCATTTGATTCCAGATAGTCCTGAAGTACTCTTGCAGTTGGGAGGCTTGTTGCCTCAGTCTTGAGACCAAAAATACGGAAACATTTTCATTTCTGTTATTGGTGGGCTCTGGTGTGATGTAAGAGCCTCTTCCTATGGTAGTGCCCCTTATTTCGTTGGAAATTTTCTGCGTCAGTTTCTGAGTCTTCATCAACATATTCTGCAATGAGTAGGTGGTCACCAATTGGTCGATCAACCCATCTGCATACTAGTTTCGGTGTATACCCCCCATCAGTACAACTTTGGCTGGTCGACAAATGAGAGACAGTGAGTTCGCGTCTTAGCCAAAAAGTTACGGAAGAACGGTGATATGTTGTACAGAGCAGGTGCAGGCGACATCCACCAGCGTATTAGATCTAATACTGCATGGCAGATGGCTCTCAGTTCGAGAACCGGCCCATATTGATCTGTACCTCGTAGGTTATCGGAAGCAGAACGAAGTGTAAAAAGTAGAAGGTCACCAATTTGTCAATCAACCTATTCGCATACCAGTTTCGGAGTCTAGCCCTCATCAGTACAGCTTTGCCTGGTCGACAAATCGTGAGTTCGCGGCTTAAAGCCGCGTTCCGATAACCTGAGCGGTACAGAGCAATATCGGCTGCTTCTCGAACTGAGAGCCATCTGCCATACTCTTTACACTTCGTTCTGGTTCCGATAACCTGCGAGGCATAGAGCAATATGGGCTGCTTCTCGAACTAAGAGCCATCTGTCAAGCAGTTTTAGATCTAATACGCTAGTGGATGTCGCCTGCTCGTCCTCTGTATAATATATCACCGCTCTTCCGTATATTTTTGGCTTTAGGCCGCGAACTCACGGTCCCCAATTTGTCGACCAGCCAAAGCTGCACTGATGAAGGATAAACCCCGAAACTAGTATGCAGATAGATTGATCGACCAATTGGTGACCAACTACTCTTTACACTTCGTTCTGGTTCCGATAACCTGCGAAGTGTAGAGAGCAATATGGGCTGCTTCTCGAACTGAGAGCCATTTGTCATGCAGTATTAGATCTCATGCGCTGGTAGATGTCACCTACTCCTACTCTGTACAACATTTCACCGATATTCTGCAATGTCAATAAAACATCGACACTAAACCTATTTCTTTGCATCGTGCAAATGAAAACATTAACGCCGGCCTTCTTTTAAGCGTCAGCCTGTTCACCAGTGACGTTACTGTGGTTGAATGTCGAAGAGTGTGTTTTTAAATTTTTGCACCGATCTCGTTAACTTTCCTTTTTTTTCTCGCCTTTCTCTCTGTCTCAGTAAAACATATCCTGTGATCAGAACCACTTCGGTTGTTTCCTTCCCAGATTCAAAAGTTCATTTACCTTCATTCTGGTTTTTTCTCCCATGATCAATTGTGTTTGACACATGCCAGGGAGTCTGCCTCAGTATGGAGTTTTTTCTTTCCAGTCGGTTCTGGCCTTATTAGTTTCTTCTTAGCTCCCTTTGGCTGAGAAGTCCTTCATTCCATTATCTTCGTTGTCTTGATACACTTTTGTTCAGAGAAGTTAAATTTAATTGTATTTGGTTGGGCATGCCAAGGTGTCTACTGAAACGTTCTGAAACTGGTCAAAGAATATCGTTTTAGAAGGTTTCTCTACAGACACAATACATAATGCAGAATGACTATCTGTGGTGATTTGTTGTCAACATAAGTTTGATGAAGGGGAATGAAGGAATGAAAACAACAGTAATACTTCATTTTCCTGACACGTACCTTAGGGTTAAGCTAGGCCTAAACGGAATGCATATGGACGATGCTACAGCATGGGTCCCCTGTTGTAGCATTAGTGTTTATATGCCCTCTGGAGCAGATACTTGTATCATTCAAAGCTGTCCACTGCCAATTTCACCCTGGTAATATCTAACTACTTGCTAACTTCCAGTAGTTTTGTTGTGAGTAGTTTTTCGTAGGTGTCTCTCACCTGTCAGTTTCGTTTAAAACCGGATGGACACGATTCCCGGGAAGTGACGATCCAGCAGTAGGTCTAGTATATCCATCCCAAATTTTGTGCAACCTCCCGCTTAGGTTGGTTCTTGAAGAACTGTCTGGCACGTTTCGAGGTATTTTCTATCTTGTCGTAGTACTACCTTCATGAATCATGCTTTATAGCTTTGATCGAGTTGGCATAATTCCTCTGAGAATTTATATACTCTGACCAAACTTTTGGGTCTCTGACCAAACTCAGTGGTCCACTATACCGTACCCCCCTTAATTTTCCTTTCCCTAAGTGATCAGCTCTCTCATTTATAGTTTGACTTCTTTTCTAGTTTTACTAATGTATTTATATAACTGTGTGGTATCGCGTTTTTCTTAAAGTAGTTAGTTGAGGTTAGCTACTAGCACTAGGCTGCTACTACTTATGCCGACGTTTCGACGTTTACTTGATGTCTTTCTCAAGGCTATTCTACACAAGGTACAGAAGTTTTTATTGTCATTAGAGATGTAGGTACTAATCCATCGATCACAGCACCGAAGGAAAACAAACCAAAAACAATCATCTGGGTCCCATCAAGCACCACAATCAATAAAGCAGGCGTTGCAAAAACGTAAAAGGTTTTTATTTTTGTCCTACACCTGCTACAACGCAACCAAATATATTTATAATTTCACTGATGTTTTCACTCATCAGTTTTATCTTTGTTGGAGTATTTGGTTATGACGAACATTATCCCAGTCCCTATTTAGTTTTTCCTTTAAGAAATTCCAGTTGCTAGTTTTTGAATTTCTATACGCCATCATTCCTGCGTTGTATCGATGCCGAATCCTATGTATTAGTGGTCAGAGAGTGACGGTTCTGTCTCAACCCACCTGTCTCTGATTTCCTTAGTGTTGTTTTGGGTATAGATTGTTAGATTTACTGCCCCCCCCCCCCCCAATCCTTGTTCCAATAACAAAGGAGGAATCATTACCCCCTTCTAAGTTAAGGTTATTCAGATTTTTTTTATACTCACCTCTTCTGTTAGATCCCAAACTAGCAAAAGTTGTACATACCTTTCATTAGAATATCACTAATGTCTAAATCTTCTGCGAAGGTGATAGCCGTGGTTGGCCAAATGGTAGGTACACCGATCGCACCTTCTGTCTCTCTAGATTATGTCCCTTCTATGTCTCCCTATGTTTAAGCACGTCTTCACCACTAGTTCCTAGTTCCCACCATCTGAAATCCCATAAAGGTAGAAATTAGTGTTTTTTCTTGCCAGATAGAACGTTCTGGGTAGACTTCTAGGCTTGGCAGTTCCCAATCCAGTCTAATTCCAAGTTCTCCGATTAGCTTTTTGTTAATCCAAGGTTTCTGTGTCAGGACACAAAATATGTTTTAATATGGAATGTAGTTTTGGAGGGCAGCGAAAGCCTCCCTTCAACCATGCAAGTTGATCTGTAGGCACTCAAAGATTGCCTACATTAAGCAGTTAGGGCTTTCTCTACAACCCCTTCTGCAGGTGGTTTCTCGCAAATTTTGCCTTTGCATGTAGCTCATACTATATGGGTACGGCCTAAAGTGAAAGTAGAAGAATTGAAAGAAACCTATAAAGAGTCAACGCTGCAATTGCATTCGATTTGATGGACAGATCAGGTTTGGTTGAGTTAGTTGATAATTACAAATTTTGCTTAAAGATTCTACAAAAAAAAATTATATATATCTGCATCTCAAAATAAGTATACAGTGACCATCGACGTAGTAGGTTTAAAGGTATTTGATCTAAAATTGATGGAAAATCGGTTTACATCAGCTTCCATCTGCAGAACAATCTGTTTTTTAGACAACCACCTCGTTATTACCCTTAATCGAAAGTCTTAAAACTGATAAAAAGCAATTTAAAAAAAATCATTCTCCGAAGCTATTAGCAAGATAAATTGCTCTAAACTGTGCTTTTTCTTTCATTCGGAGGGGTTAAATTAAAGATTGCGAAGTTTAATTATGCCACTGTAGTTTTTCCAGTAAACGTTATTCGAATCGCAACCCTCCGGGGACCATCAAAATAATTACAAAAATTAAGGCACCAAAAAAAGTCGGAAAATGCAATAACTTTAAAAGCCTCAAGATGTAAAAAGCTTGCTAAACCAAGGGACTCCTTAAGAATATAAAAAATTGGCCCTTTTTAATTCAGCTTCCAAATTAAGGGCTTTTGCATCTCCGATATTGCTTTGCTCCCCGATGTTATTCTAAAATTACTGTTTCACGTTATTAGTATAAAAACAAGTAAATGGAAAGCAAACATTTCCAAAGTTCTCGCAGTGAAAACTTGGCTGGTTTACAACGCCCTTCAATTAAGTTTCGTTTATTGTACATACTAGGCTTCAAAGAAGGCCCTAATTAAGACCAAATACTTACGTGAGCAAAATCTTGATGTGTGTTCAACCAACATCGCGTGTCTGGTTATTTAATTATTTCCAGGTTTGTATTATATTTGAGCAGGTTTTCAGCAGTTCGTGCTCGCCCAAATAATGGCGGATAAAATGTGTTGTTTATTGAAGCGTGGGCTTTGATGATTGTTGCTTTTGCATGCTAAAATATGTATAATAGCTTTTGCTGTTATTATAAGGCTGGTTGGTATAACATTTCAAATTAATACTCAAAGGAAACTTAAAATTATTAAAAAATATTTATTGAGTTTCTATATTTCTTTGAATTGCAGATGGATAGTTAGATAAATAATTTATTTGACAGTTTTCCGTAAAATACTTTACAATTGCAGCAAAGTGCCCTCAAATAGGCTAAATGACCCTTGTAAATTATTAAAAAATGACAGTTTTAAATTTCATTTATTGGAGTTCAGCTCTGCCTGGTGCAAGATTTTGAGCGATTGTGCGAGCGAGCAATTTTTTTCATAATTTAAGTTTTGATAAATCAAAAAGGCTTTGCAAAATGTCAAAAAACATATTTGTAAATAGAATAAAGTTCCTTTATGAGACATAAATCAGAAAATCACCATGAAAAGTGATTTAGAACATCTGCTTAGCCTCTATACGAAATTTCAGGAAAATGCCGACTCCATGGTTCCAACGCTCTGTCAAACATTTCATTTCAACTTGCTAAATCACATCACCCACTCTAAAACTTATCAGATCTTTTGATAGTAAACCACCCATTGAACTCAAACCTTGTAAATTTGGATAATTTCTTTTCAAAGCCCATCATACCTTAAAAACTGGCATGAAAATAAGGTAGCATTTTCCTAATTTAAGTGATAAGGGGCAGTTTTCAGTCTTCTCCTCTCATGCCTTTATGAATTTAGCTCCAGCTCTTCAAGTTTCTGTGCAAACATGTGCTTCAAAATTCCAAGATCAAAAGCTTCCGAGGGACTAATTGATGTAGACTCCTCCTCAAAGAACGGATCTGTTCTCTCATTGTCACTCGTTTGGTCATGATGTGTGCGAGAGCCAAATCGCAAAGGATATGTACAACCAACTGCCCTTTGAATTAGCACGACCAGCCATTATTTTTTCAGTTGATACCTACTCGTAAGCAACGCAAAATAGCTCTTGCAAAACACTTCCATTGGGTCGCAAGAATGATATTAAAAGATGAAACCCTCCCAACCGTACTATGAAAACGCCCAAATAGGCATCTAAAAGAAAGAATGTCACAATCTCCTGTGCCTTGTAAGATGTAACAAAACAGACATTTTGTTTCATGCTTTTGCATTTGTTTATTGTAATGAGAAGCAAGAGTGTCTGTGCCCTCGAGTGCGGTTTAGAGTACGTTACTTGCTCAAAAAAGTCATTCCAACCTGGAGGAAGCTCAATCGTTTTCAATCACATTTCAAGTCAACCAGTTTAATGTTTACTCTTGAACATTTTCCGTAAACTATTCAAACATGATGCTCTTCAAAAGTGCTCCAGAATGTTTTTACTAGAATCACACCGAATGTCAACTGTACTGGCTTGTAATAATAGTATTTGCTCTGACAATTAGAGTAGAACTCGAAGAAGAAGAAGAAAATGCTGGCGTTATAGATTCGATACCACCCTTGGATAAATAGAAATTATTACAGATTACAGATATCAATTTTGTCAATATTGTCAACTACATTGTCAAACACCGATCGGCGCAAGGAATTTGGAAGTTCTGAGGGTGGATCATACAAAGCACCTCAAACATTCTGGACACATCTCAGAAACAGTAGAAAGCAAGCGTACTTGCTATTCGTATTAGTTTCTTTGTGCCTTCTTTTATGGACAGGCGGCCTCCAACTCCAACTTGGATGGATGAATGAAAAGCATTAGGTCTGATAGAAGATACTATTGCATCTTCTTGTGCCTTATTCTCAGTGAACGTGGGCAATTACTATGGCCCAGCTGATTTTATTTGCTGCACTCCGAAATAGATACACAGATGTCATTGATACGATAATCGTCGTCTTCCAGGACCTCTTTTGCCGTCAAGCTTGCCCTGCATAACAGTGTTATGGGATACGAGTTGCAATAATTATCCTCAATTAAATACACACTTTTATTTACTTTCAACTATTACAACACGATTAAAACACAATTACTACACTACACTATCTATTCGATACCATCTCGCGCGGCTCCCTGATTTATAGACCCGGTCTGAACACACTCTCATACTTTCTAGAACAGAGGCGACTGTTCCCGGTTCTCGTTTAGTCTATATGGCTCCCGGGGTGCGGTAGGCGCTCGGCGTTGCCGCTTCAGCCCGAATCTCTGTGGACGCGACGGTCTGGGGTATCATTGCCCCCCTCTTAGTTCTGGTCGTCCCGATCAGAGAAATCTCCACGACTGTAAGTTTTTAACCGTTCAAGATGAACCACTTCCAGCTTTGCTCTAGGGGTACGTTGGATCCTGTATACCACGACTGTATATGAACCCTCCCAACTTGGAGACAACTTGATTGACTTTCCTTTCTTCCCCTGTGGATTATACAGCCACACCAAGTCACCTCCCTTAAATCCTGCAGAATTCGCCTTTAGGTTATATCTGGCTTTCATCCGATCGCTGGCAATCTTTATCTTTGTCCTCACGTTTCGATGGATTTCGAACGACGGGTTCTTCCGGTTCTGGTGATCCGTACACCAAATCTACCGGAAGACGAAGTTCTTTACCAAATATAACCTTGGCAGGGGTATGTCCTGTCGTGTTGTGCACTGCACCTCTGTAAGCCGTCTTTAGAAGAGGCAGAAATTTTTCCCAATTTTTCTGGTTGTCCGCTAGCATTTTGCAGATGTATTGTTCCATGAAACGCTCGACCATGCCATCTGATTGTGGATGGAGCGAAGTTGTCCTTCTTTTGCGAATTCCCAGGTTCCATGATCTTGAAAAGTTGTGATTAAAAATTCCGCCCCTGGTCCGAATGAAGCTCTAATGGTACGCCCAATCTACTGAAGAATTCGTCAACCAAGACCCTTGCCACGGTGTTACTTTCCTGATTTGGTAGTGCATAAGCTTTAGGCTAAGTTGCTAAATATCTCCTTTACAATTTCAGCTTCTACTCTACTTCTACTAGCTTTCTTAGCGGTAACCAAATTTTGTCTTCCTTATCCAAGATTTATGATACGAGACATAAGAACTAACGGTATCACATGTCGTAAAAAGAGCTTTCTTTCCATCAGTTTTCTTACTGCAATTCAACAAAGTTGTGATTCCTTTTGCCATCGCCATCACTGTCTCACTCTTTTACACAGATCTGTCATTTAAGTTGCTTCTTTCCAACATGCAACAATATTAACTCTTTTCGTAGAGCGAATTGCCTCTCCTGTCAATTACCCCTGGAGAGTTATTGCTGTCGACTGTACTGCTTCCATTTGTCTTTTTTGACCCTTTTCCAAAACATGTCTATTATAGAACACGTATCTTTGACAAATTTTCCGCCATCTTTGCTGGGGGGGGGGGGAGCAAAAATTAATCAGTATACAGTTTTTATGACATGTTTGTACCCCACGCCAATATGTTTATCTTCCTCACTTTAACTTAGTACCTTATTCTTTGCTCTAACGAGCAAAACAAGCGTCATTTTTCTTATTCGTTCTTCTCAGAGCACCCTAAAGTGAGTAGCCCTCAGATGTTTGTGCCCCCCGCCAATATGTTTCTTTTCCTCACTTTACCTTAGTATGTTATCATTTGTTCTAAAGGGCAAAACAAGCGCCATATTATATTTTTTCTTATTCGTGAAGGCAAAAGCCTTCGATTATTACGGTGAGGTGGGGAATTTGGGAGATACAAAATATCCTTTCCTCCTAAACATAAAATTTTGAAAATAATGATACATATATAATATATGTAAATATATAAAATTTAGAAAGGTCTCACTTTTAAAATGTTCATTCTTCTTGAAAAATCTCTGAGGTTTGATTGTTTCCTTTTTGGTTTCGTACAGCCAATTCCACCTCAACAGTCCGGTAATGATGGTTGAAAAACGTGCAAACTTTAGAGTCTAAGCAAGCCTTTAGGAGTTTAAGCACATGAATAATGGAGAAGGAAGAACATGAAACGATCAGAGATACTCACAAAGAAAATTTTGCTCTTAAATCCGTTGGAATTTACGTTGGAGGTTTGCACTTAATGCACACAGAGCACTGCTTAAGAGGCTGCAAGGATATCCAGAAGCAGTTGCTGACTTCATTTCGACACTAGAGTCTAATTGAAAAGAGAAGAAGATGATGAACATAAATAATAACGAATAGTGTAAGCACCATTTACTATAATCCAATAAGGAGAAACAAGGATCGATAAAGATAATCGTACAGAAAATATTGCTCTTGAGTCCGTTCAAATCTGCAAACAATAAATGAGTTTGAGGATGCATATATCTGCACACAGCATGAAGAAAAAGGTATTGAAAGTGGAAGTACTGGCGAGGGGGATGCAAAGTTATTAGGTGAACAAGAAAAATCTGCAGGAGCATGTACTGGCTTCGTTTAATCTCTAGAGTCTTTTTGGAGAGAGGATATTATGACCAACATCAATAATGACGAAGAGTATGAGCACAATTTGCAAAAATGCTCAGAGGTACTGATAAACCCAGAATTAGTAAATATTGTTCTTCATTCCTTTCAAATCTGCCAAAAATTAATGTGATGAGTGTTGCATCTTAATGTTGGTTGCATCTTTCATGTTAAAAGTTGAGTACTGTTGGGCTCGATTTTCTTGGTAGGTTTGAATATTGACTGCAAGGTTATTATGTAATATAAGGAACATCTGCAGGAGCACGTGCTGGCTTCATTTCGTCTCTAAACTCTAATTGGAGAGAGAACCAGATGAACAGGGTATCCCATTTTCGGCACTTTTGCGGGGTATCTCCCTGATTTTTAAAGATAGAGGGTTGCGGTTTTCTCGACAGTGTGCTACTTTTTTGTGAAACTAAAGATGGCGCCAGCAGAATTTTTATAGCCCTTTTGGTTTTTGAGATACAGGGTGGAATTGAAAAGTATCGCTTTTGAGGCACCCCCCGCATCACAGTTATCTTTAAACTTATCCAAGAAGTTAAAACGCAATCTTAAATAATTTTTTCCGTAGAATCCAATGGCGTAGTCAGTTCTTTCCTAGCAACTTCAGTTTTTGAGTTACGAAGCAAATATATGTTTTTTTAAATGGAACACTCTGTATATTATTTTTCTAGTTTATTAGTCATAATGTGGGCTTTCCAAAAATATATAATTGTATGCAAATATTTTCAAAACAAAGCTCAGAATTTAAGATTTTCTTAAATTTTTATTTTTGTCCAATTCGTAAGTAGTAGGCTATGGCTAAAATATTATTAGGAACAAAATCGATGTAAGTAATAATTATTCTAATTTATAACATCTTCAAATTTAATACAAAAAATCTTTTTTAAATCTCAGTATCTCAGTTATTAGTTATTTATTACAGCATTCAACATAATTAAGTAAACAGTTTTTAAAGGTGGTTTTCAAAATGACGGCCATTTTCCTGTATGCAAAATTGGCACATTTTCGTTATTCTTCTAATCGCGTTAAAAAGAATCATAGGCCTTCTTTGCAAATTTTGGAAAGTTAAATTGATTGCCGCAAGAAGCTCCGCTCGAGACTGATACTGTGTTTTATAGACTTCATTTTGCATAAAACCCCATAAAAAAAAATCCAAAATTGAAAGATCGGGAGATCGAGGGGGCCACCTTACAGGTCCGTAGGTACCAATCCACCTTTGAGGAAAGTTATCGTCTAAAAATTCCCTTAAAAGGGCAGAGTTGTGGCTTGGGGCACCATCTTGTTGAAAAAAAACGGCATTATAAAGGGCCAAGGGAACATTTTCCATCAGTTCTGGAATAACTTCCTCAAGAATTTCTCGGTAACGATGCGCTGTCAGACCTCCTTCAATAATTCTGTAGACTATGCGTCTTCCAAAAATGAAACACGAGACTCCAACCCCAAAACGTCCTTGTTGTGCCCTCTCAAAAGTTAAATGGTGATTTTCTGTGGACCAATGTCTAGTATTATGGCGATTAAAAATTGCCGCACTTGAAAAATAACATTCATCGGACCAAATAACGAGTCTGCCAAAAGATTCATCAGTATGGATTTGTTGTAAATACCATTGGCAAAACAACATTCTGCGCTCGGCATCGCCAGGGTGTAAACGTTGAACTATGTGGAATTTATAGGGGTGATACCTATATTTTTTCAAAATTCTCTGAGCATCAGACTTGGATACACCAGTTGCTTCCTCTATATGCTTGCAAGAAGATGAAGGCTTTGCTTCTACATAACCCAATACGTTTATCTCTTTTCTCTCTCTATCTTGTTTGGAGTATGAATTAGGCCTGGGCTGGACAAATGATCCGTGCTCTACTAGATTTGATTTAATTCGGGCAAATATGTCTGGGAAAGGTTGCCTTCTCTCTGGATATCTAATAATAGCAAAAACGACCCCTAAGATGGTATCCTAACCATAGCGTGCAAAATACTTTACCTTTGGAAATATACTTCCGAAGCTTCTTGGGGATTTTCATTAGATTGTATAAAACAAACCAACATATCATACTTCTCATAATTTTCGTAAACCGCCATTATTGTAACAAAATTAATTTAATTAGCAGCTAAATAGTAAAATAGAAACACCAAAACAACAAGCATATTACTAATAAAAACAAAGAGTGACAAAACCACAAAGTTTTTGACATATTGCCTTTTGTTTCAAATAAGCTAGCCATCTAGCCATAGCCTACTACCAACGAATTGGACAAAAATGAAAATTTAAGAAAATCTTAAATTCTGAGCTTCGTTTTGAAAACAATTGCATACAATTATATATTTTTGGAAATCCCACATTATGACTAATAAAATAAAAAAATAATATACGGGGTGTTCCATTTAAAAAAACATATATTTGCTTCGTAACTCAAAAACTGAAGTCGCTAGGAAAGAACTAACAACGCCACTGGATTCCACGGAAAAAATTGTTTAAGAATGCGTTTTAACTTCTTCGATAAGTTTAAACATAACTGTAATACGGGGGGTGCCTCAAAAGCGATACTTTTCAATTCCACCCTGTATCTCAAAAACCAAAAGGGCTATAAAAATTCTGCTGGCGCCATCTTTAGTTTCACAAAAAAGTAGCACACTGTCGTGAAAACCGCAACCCTCTATCTTTAAAAATAAGGGAGATACCCCTCAAAAGTGCCGAAAATGGGATACCCTGAACAATGTAAAATAATGACGAAGAGTGTGAGCGCAATCTGCAGGAATGCTAAGGAGTACCGTTAAACCTAGAATCAGTAAATTTTGTTCTTCATTTCGTCTCCAAGGCCTAATTGGAGAGAGGACCAGACAAACAATGTGAATAATGACGAAGTGTGTGAGCGCAACCTGCAAGAATGCTAAAGGGTACTAGTAAACCCAGAATCAGTAATTTTTTTTCTTCAATCCGTTCGAGTTTACCAATAATTAATGAAATAATTGTTGCACTAAATGCACACAGCATGAAGATCGAACAAGATGTTGTAAGTGGAATTACTCCTGCGGGAGGCTCGATCTTCTGTGGGTCTGAACACATGGTGCAAGGTAAATAAAACATGTGAATAAACATTAGACACTGTGTGAATAAAAAACATCTGCAGGGGGCACGTGCTGGCTTCATTTCATCTCTAGAGTCTAATTGGAAAGAGAAAAATATGACCAACAGGATCAATGACGAAGAATGTGAGCACTTTCTGTAAGAATGCTCAGAAAAAATGTAATCAGTAAGTTCCGTGAGAATTCACCATTCACAAGTCAGGTTAAAAGAGGTCATGGAAGATTTGATTTGGTTCTTTTAGCTAATTCCCAAATGATGATATAGATATCTTAGAGTGACCAAGAGAAGAAAAAATAGCACGAAAATAATTAGTAGAAGGAAACCTTACTATCTACACTAGGTCCAAAGGCGCTGAGGTAGGCAGGAGGAGTGACCTCCGACTCCAGCTGCTCCGACAAAGCAGTCTCACGAAGGCAATCCACAATTTACTCATGGTCTTTGACGAGATCTTCAGGAATAGTGCAGTTGATGACTCCTTGGCCAACTTTACCGCGTAATTTTTCTTTCGACTTTAGTAGCGATAATTGTAAGAGATTACATCCTAGGGAACTAAAGTGCTGTTGTTGATGTATTGGTGGATTTAAAGAAACCATTGATTAGACCATTTGTGTTTGAATACGTTATTACTAATTTCTTCTCTTCTTGGTTTTGTCCACTGAAAATACTACGTTACATTTGACTTTTAAAATGGAAGCTTACTAGTTTTAGCTTGCACTGAATTTGGTATAGCACAATTTATACAGGGTGTTTTTTTTTAAGATGGGCCATAGGAATTTCCATGCAATGAAGTTTAATGTTTTTTTTTTTTAAATGAGCCATAGCAAATTTTATAGTAAAATAACCTGAAAGGTAGACCTTTATTGAGTTTGCTGGTATTTTTCACATGATGAGTTGTTATTAAGTTTCAGCAAAAATGTATACGTTAGAAGATGAGAAATTTATGTTTTCGCTATACTCCTCTGGGTCGAGCAGCAGGCCTAAAAAGATATAATAAAAGAATACCAAATCTCTTCATTCTGCAAAATTCATGTCAGACAGCAGCGTCAATTTAAAAACACCACCCACCATTCTCAATAATTGTCTAGCTTTCAGGTTATTTTGTGTAGTATTCGCTATGGCTCATTTAAAAAAAACATCGAACTTCATTGCATGGAAATTCCTATGGCCAATCTTAAAAAAAAAACACTCTGTACCTATCTTTAACCCTTTAAAAACAAAGTTTTTCTTCTACAAAAATGTGACAATTGTCTTTTTTGACCCTTTTCAAAACGTGTCTATTCTAGAACACAACTTTGACAAAATTTTCTCTATATTTGCGGGGGGGGGGGGGGGGGGGGGAGGGGGGAGAAAAAAATTAATCGGTAACCGGGCTTTCTCAGGGCGGCCCTAGGGCGTTTGTGCCCCCCCGCCAATATGTTTCTCTTTCTCGCTTTACCTTACTACCTTATTATTTGCTCTAACGAGCAAAGCAAGCGTCATATTACATTTTTTCTTACAAATAAACCAGAAAAGGGTTCTTTCACTATCAAATGTTTAAAAACGCACGCATTAAACAACATGTCTCATTGAAACATTATTATCTGTATTTTTTTCCAAAATTCACTCTTAAAAATCCGCACGCGCTTACCCCACCTTTCCCTAAAAAAAATTTATGGAGGCTCTGATCTACCTCTGACGAAACTAGTTAAAGTAGAGAATACGACCAATGAAACCACTTAACAATCCCGTTAATATTTTCTAATATCGTGCATGCTTTCTTTATGAAATAACTTATAAAATACAGCAGGAATTCTCTCTTCCTTGGATTTAACATCCACCACATGCCTCCATTCTTCACCCTCATCTTCCGGAATACTCTCCAGTCGCTTCTTTCCTTCGTCACCGTTTTCTTGAGGAGCAGCTGTATTTCTTTCGAAATACATTGTCAGTCTGGAATAAAATGTAAAGCTTAGTCCACATCAGTCATTGCTACAATATTCTATCTAACCTCGAGGACATCTCTGCCAGTTTCCTAGCGCTGCACAAAGGTGTGTCGAAAGGTACTACTTGTTTAAATTTCCTGTAGTCCACCACATGGGTGTTGCGTGCTTCGTCGTAGTCTACGCATGGCAGAAATCGGTGTCCCCACATAATATCAGCATTGCTGTAGGAGGTGCGATTTTGGGACACTTGGCCAGTTATAGTGGAGCTACCTTCAGCTACAGCGACAATTTCGTATCTACGTAAAGAGAATTTTAGTCAAAAAGCTAACTAACAACTACCAATTACACCTAGTATGGAGAAATTCCAAAGGCCGAAACTTCCACAAAGGACTATCTTCATCAATAACATGCTCAATCTCTAGAGGAAATATAAGCAGGCCATGGGGTTCGACAGTTAATTCAACCATTTCGAAATCTTCATCCAATTTGTTTTGCTCCTTGTCGATGTAATACAAAGCTATGTGGGTGCCGCACCAGATCTTTCTGGAAAAATCGTGAATTCGAAATATGAAACACAGCTTGCCGTCTCGCAGACACACCTAAAACACTGCAAGCATCACAATAGTTGAACCTGAAGAACAAGAATTTACCCACCACTGCCCTCTTACTGAAAATATCTGAGGAGTTGGTGAAAGGCTTTGAAGTTTTAACATAGACAGCACTGACTAGGGCTCCTTGGACGCAAGTGTTGAAGATGGCTTGTAGCATAAGCAGTACCCAGCCACCTATACAGTGTTCTGTAGGATACCTGTACCCATATCCTACTGTTGTCATGGTTTCAATGCTTAAAAGGAGATAACCTAAAATATTATATCTAAAAACTCTCTTATGATATGGTTATTATGAGCTCACCAGTAAACGTCCTGGCATTAACAATGCAAGGCTTATCAGTTACTACCTGGTCGAAATCGCCACTAATATTAGCCAGCAGCATCCACAGAAAACTGAACAGCACAAAACAGGCAAAATTTACTAGGCATAGAGTAGTGAGGATCCATCGCCACTGCAATGTGAGAATGGTATTTCCCAGATCTCGAAAATAATAGAGACTTTTATTGGGAAGTTTTTTTAGGAAGGTGTTTAATCGGCCAGATTTTCTCACCACCCGCGAGAGAGAGGCTTGCCTTGCGAAACTTGCCCTTGACTTTCTGTTAGGCAAGAAGCAAGTTCGATATAAATAATTTATTCTTTCAGCCAAGTTTACTATACCTTTTTCTCCGTTGCCTCCTGAGAACAAGTAAAGGCTCCAATGATTTTACCGTATCCGTAGGGTTTAATTCGTCTACATCATCGTCACTATCACTAAACTCATCGAACTCAACTTCAATGTATTGGTCACTTTTCACATCGTATTCTAACATTTTAATATTCCTATATTGTCTTGTTTCTGAGATAGCGTTATCTTTGTCAAAAATTGTGTTTGCGCTACATTAATCAACAGTTTAAAACTTGAGTCAACCGTGTTTCAGCGAAGTACGCTTACTATTGATTTAAGATTTTTGTCGAGGTTTGCTGGTGAATACTTTTATGGACTTTTTAAGATTAGAAATGAGATTATGAGATATCAGGTAAGTTGTCGAGAGGAACATGTGGAATGATCATTTAGTTTAGCCGTGACTTCATTATTGCATTCGCAATGTGCGTATTTTGTTGCCCTACTAGTGTTTATATGCAATGTTTCACATAATGACACTGGGTGCTAAAAGTGGATCAAAGAGCAATACTTTCTATTTAACTCATTCGTATATCGCACTTACGTAGTGAAAGCATGAGTTAATTTATCATAAAACAGTTTCAAATAATTACTTATAAATGAGGGGAAATATCAGCTTAATCTTTGAAAACAATTCCCTAGATTGCCTTTGGTTTTTTCCAAGCATTCACAACTTCAGTGCTTCCAGGGGTGTACCCACCCATACAGCCTTAATTATTATTTCCCCTGAAAATGGTTAACCTCGATTTGTTTACCTAAAAATAAGACTTGACCGACCTGAAACTTCAGTATACTTAATTCCGAGCTTTTTAGCTTGCGTGTGGTCTTTTGGTGGTCATAATTCAACATTTACAACGTTTTTTTAAGCGCAGCTATAATATTTACATGTAGGTACAAGAAGCCATACGTGTACCTATGTATGACGCAAAGCCTTAAAGGTTCTGAAGCTGAGCACGATGTAGATAAAATATGAACGTTAGGTTACATGCTGGAGAATCGATGGTCACGATAAAAAAATGCGTTATTAAGGCGTCATCCATCATATTTCAGCCTTCACCGTCATTCCTGGGACGTCTTTGGAATGGGCAGAAAAAGCGCATTAGATAAACCTTTATCGTTTTTGTTCGTGTAGGAAGGAAGATGTTACAGTTTAATGTGGGTCGTGACAGGGCCGGATCTGGGGTTGTTGAATGTTGAGTCGGTCAAGGGTAAACGGGCACATGATTTTCTATTCCTATGTGAAGAGCACGAGTGGAGAACATATAAGTTTGTTTGTTGTGGTTAAGAATAAAGGCAGAATTCCTGTTGCCCGAAACTTTGAGGGATGAGTGGGAGATTTTCGGGGCTTTCTGTCTTTAAGTGTGTTATATACATAATGTATGTATAAAACCACACATTGAAAACATGAAAATATGAAGATAATACAATCTTTTCATCGATTGATTAGGATATTTGACGCCGTTTCGTGGCTTATTGGTTTTTAACTTCTTCAGGACTAAGAATTGCTTGCACCTTGGTATCGGAGCATAAAAGTATGGAAAAGGTCACAAACAACATCCGAAGTAAATCTCAACAAAAACATTCTAAAACCATCGTTTACTTCCTACTGCATCATTTAGTTATCACAATTTTACGTACTTGATTTTAGTCCGGTAAATAGCTTTTTACAGGACTGTATACCGTAATAGATATTTACCTATTGTTTTGTATTGTATTCAATGTGAGTGGACTTATACAGTCCTCCACGGCGACCTGCGGTCTATTATTGGGGTTCACTGGAAGTGCTTTCAGCAAGGTTTGCTACTGCTATTGTCGCATCGGTTCTTAACTGGCGAATCCAAAGTCCACTAACCATATGAATCAAATCAGAAAACACAGTGACTACCAAAATGTTTCCTGATGTAAACATTTCGAGGTTAGCTTGTCATAGTCATAAGTTGTTATATCAAATGACAATTAAGCATTTTCGGAATGTTATTTGGTGTAACATATTAATTCCGGAATTTCCTTTTACTTCCGACTTAAAAATACATCAGATATTAGAAGAATTTGGTCAGTTCGTGTTACTACGTTCGTACGTGTTCGATGCTACTAGGGTCACCTTTTTAATTCTATAAAGACCTTAAATTTTAGGGTCCAAAAAAAAAGCATGGAAAATGAGGGTTGAAAGAGAGGTAGATAATAAGACATTACCGCCCTTGGGTGGTAATGAATACCCATTACCTACGTTTAATTTAGAGGTAGGTAATAGGTAATTTCCCACCCTCCTATGACGTTTGTAATTATAGCATTACATATATGGTTGTAAATAAATATATACAGTGTGAGTTTCTAAAATGGAACAAATTGGTAAAATAAACTATTATACAGGTTGTCCCAAATTCAAGATATGACTTCACCAATTGTTTTTTTTAAATGACAACTGATATTTTTTGTCAGCTATTTTCATAGTGTATACATCAAGTTATACATAGTTGCCAATTGTCAAATTTTTATAAACTGCTAGTCGCAAGATAATTAACAACATTTATTTTATTTCAAACAACAATTCATATTAATAAATATTCTATCATCAATGCTCAAAATGATGTCCATTCACTAGCTGGCAATACCCTAAACGTAACTGAAACTCGTTTTGCACGTTTGAAATTATTTCGGGAGAAATTAGTGTGCATTCATGCCTAATTAGTACTTTCAACTCCTGAACATTTTCAGATTTCGTTTGGTAAACTTTTCTTTTTAAGTAACCCCACAAAAAAAATCCAATGGAGTTAGGTCTGGTGACCTGGGTGGCCATTCAATGGGGCCTCTTCTACCAAGCCATCGGTCCGGAAATACTTCATCCAGATATTGGCGAACAGGTCTGGCAAAATGGGGAGGAGCACCATCTTGTTGAAACCAGACATTTCTGTTGAGGACATCTTCTATAGGACAAGGAAATAGAGTAACCAAATTTGGAATTAGTTCCTCTCCCAAAAATTCTAAATATCTCGCTCCGTTGAGATTTTCTTCAAAAAAGATTGTTCCTATAACTCGATTATCGACAATTCCTGCCCAACATTGACTTTTTCTGGGCGTTGACTGTGACCTTCTCTCATTCAGTGGGGATTCTCGTCTGTCCAATAACGAACATTTTGTCGGTTTACCTCACCATTTAGCGTAAACGTCGATTCGTCAGAGAACACAATGTTGTTTGTGTTCACAACGTTTCTGTTCAGGAGATCCATCATTTGCTCGCAAAGCTGAAGTCTATCAGGATCATCTTCGGTCAATTCCTGGAGAACTTTTAGTTTGTAAGGATGCAACTTTTGGGCTTTTAGAATTTTTACTGCTAAAGTTTGGCTAATTTCCTCTTCATTAGCTAGCTGTTCATTAACTTTGACATCCTCCCTTAGTGCACTCTTGCGATGAATTAATGTTTTCCTCACATGTGCGTTTTCCCGAAACCGTTTTTCTATCTTACTTACAGTAGTTTGGAGATAAGAGTGGCAAATCACGATGTTTGTCTCTGAATAATTAAACTACTTCATTTTGTGTTCGTGTTTTATCTCCGTATCCAATCATAATTAAAATTTCAACTTTGTGACTTTCAGTTAAATGAGATATTACGTTGAACGAGTTATTAAGTTATTAGTATCAAGTATTTAAGCAAAGATATTTAAGAAAAGTAAAACGCTGTCAATTGTACATTTGATATTGACATTAATGAAACGTACCTAATGCTGGTAAAAATTATCGTTACCAGAAAGTCAAAGGTAATCTATGAAAGGGTAGCTTGGGGTAAATTCAGTACGTAAATGACTAATAGGAATTGATGATTCAAACAAAATAAATTTTGTTAATTATCTTGCGACTGGCACTTTATAAAAATTTGAAAATTGCCTACTATGTATAACTTGATGTACACTATGAAAATAGTGTACTGACAAAAAGTAGCAGTTGTCATATAAAAAAACAATTGATGACGTCATATCTCCAAATTGGGGCAACCTGTATAATGGTTTATTATACAAAAAGACGGCAATCTGTAATATAAATCGACGGGTCCTAGCGTTTTTCCAAAAAATAAAACGGTTTTCTTTTACTGAATTTGTTCCATTTTAGAAACTCGCACTGTATAATAACTTCAACCTGTTACCATAAACAGGTGAATAACTACGACTGCTTTCACAAATTATTGGTTACCAAAAACCAAATAATATATTATAACTGTGTGAGTATATTTCGTGAAAACCAAACTTCATAAAATAAGTGGGATCCCTTGTTAATTTATTGGGTTGATGCGTGATATTATGGTAATAATGTAATCTGCCTAAAATCTACAAGAAAGAGAATGTAGTTACGTTCCCATTAAAATGCTACATTGCAGTTCTAATCAAGGATTTCCTAGATTTCTCTCGTTGCAGCATCAGCAACATTAAACTTATAAATATATGTTAATCCTAGTTTTAAGTTCAGTTATTATTGTATCCTCCATTTGAAATAAAGTTTTTTTAAAAACAAAACTCTCAAACTCGAGAAAGTAACTGGCGCAGTCGGTAGGATTTTGTCAACGGTTTTTAAGTTTACGTGCATCGAGCATAAAACGAGCCGTTTTCGTTTCAACGATTCGTGGCAAAAATCGAACTTTCCAAGTGGTGGTGCATAGTAACTCATCGACCAGGGAAGAACGGGACAAAATTGCCCAGCAGTCCTATTGGTGCGAGAATTGGGAACAAGCATCGTCCCAAGACTCATTGGTAACTCCAGGGAAGAGACAAGCATCGCTCAACCTTCTGGACCTTAGACCTAAGACGAATGAAGATAATCGAAGTTTTAATACTGTAAGTGCATCCTTTTAACAATTTGTCCTTTATCGATTGATATATTGTTTATTTCTTTCTCGTATATACTGGAAGATCTAATTGCACTTCGAAATATTTTATTTTATTACATTTATATTGTAAGTTAAAATGGCAAACCCACAACCCCCTAATTATGCGTTAATTAAATATCAGGCAGGAAATATTCCACAATTTGATGGAGATTTTAAACAAATCAATAGATTCATAAACGCTTGTGACAATTTCTATAATAATCATAAGGATGGGAATCCTGCGGCACAAATTAACGTTTGCTTATTTGACACAATTTTGAATAAGTTAATTGGTAGAGCTCCTGATTTAATAGCATCTCGTGTAGAACTACATACTTGGGATCTAGTCAGGGAAGCCGTAATAAATACTTTTTCTGATAGGAGATCGATAGATTGCGTAATACAAGATATTATTACTCTAAAACCGGAAAAAAATGAAAATTCGCAACAATTTGGTCTTAGATTACAAGATGCAAGAAGCTTATTATTTTCCAAAGTAAATATGTCTAACGACACTAGGGAATTAAAATTGCTAAAAATAAACGAATATGGAAATTTGGTTCTAAAAACATTCATTAACGGATTAAATTATCATATGCAATTAATAGTACGTTTAAAAAACCCTACATCTCTTGAAGAAGCAATGACTTTCGCTCAAGAAGAGGAAAACTTTCTTTACTACAAAAATCGTGGCAACTTAAATACTAAAACCACAATAATGACTTCTAATCCACAAAGACCATTAAATAATAACAATAATCGCACGCATTATTCTGCTAATGCAAATAATAACAATCACATGCATTATTCTGCTAATGCACAAGCGAGCAATAATGATATTCCACAATTTAACCAAAGAAATGCAATACCTTTTGTAAACCGACCACAATTTTTAGGTTACGGTAAATTTAACTATAACTCGCCAAATTTTGGACAACAAAACAGACCTTTCCAACATAGACCAAACTTTAATAATTTTTCCCAAAGACAATTTCCAAATAATAATTTCAGACCCCAGAATAATACTTTTAATAATTTTAACCGTGGTGTTAAAAGACATGCAACTTCTACAGTTGTAAGAGCAAATCAACAACCTGAACCCATGGATACTTCTTCGGGAAATACATTATTAAAAAATGGACAACAACAAAGACCGAATTTTCACATTGCAGAATTATTCAATCAATCTGTTGAACCTGTAAATAATTCCTTCGAAAACCACACGGAACAAATTGACTATGCTGCTAATCAATTTAGCGATTACGAATATTATTACCCTGAATTTGAACAAAATAACCAAGACCTAGAACGTGATCAATATGAAAATTTTTATTTCGAAAACAACGTAAATGAGAATAATAATGAAAATTTTCAGGAAACTCACGATTTAAAACCCCCAACTTAATCCTTTTAAATAACTATACAATAACCGATTTACCAGTCATTACATTGCCAGAAATAAATGCAAAATTTTTAATAGACACTGGTAGCGGTAGAAGCTTTATTAAACCTGACCTAGCTTATAAATTATACCCAGATCATATTGCATCAGAATCATTTTTCGTGCGTACCGCACATGGAACGTCAATTCATAATGAGGTCATATATATACCTATATTTCCTTCTTTTAATAGTGTAGGAGATCATAAGTTTTATCTATTTGATTTTTCCCCTAAATTTGATGGACTTTTAGGTATAGACTTTTTAACACAGATAGGCGCTAGCATAAACTTAAAAGATTTATGTTTAGAAACCAAAAATATTGTGTTACCTTTACATTACCAAAATAAAAAAAACATCTGTATATAATTTCGAACCATGCGAAATAATAATAGACCCCCGAATTAGTCAAAAAGTAAAAATACCAGTTAACAAATCTAATTATAATATATATAAAAAATATACCTAATGGTATAGGCATATTAAAATATAAAAATTTCGATAAAGCTGAAATGCCTGAAGCATTGGTAAAAATTGTCGATTCTTACGCATTCACAATTATTACAAACCCTCAAGATAATCCCGTAAAAATAACATTTTTTGAACCTTTAGATATCGAAATAAAAGACGAAACAGAAATCAATTTCATAGAAAAAATGGAAACCGATTCTGAAATAAATCAATATTTTGATAATCTGCAAAAACAAAATCTAAAAAATGTACGTTTACAACATTGTAATAAAGAAGAATACAAAGCTATTCGAGACTTATGTTATGAATATAGAGACATATTCTACTGCGAAAATACTCCACTTACTTTTACTAATCAAATTAAACATAAAATCAATCTAACTGATGAATCACCAATATTCACTAAAACATATCGTTACCCCCATATTCATAAGCAAGAGGTTAATTCCCAAATGTCTAAAATGTTACAAAATGGTATTATTCAAGAATCAACATCTCCTTGGAGCAGTCCTATTTGGGTTGTACCCAAAAAGTTAGACGCATCAGGAAAACGCAAATGGCGGATAGTTATAGATTATCGTAAACTCAACGATAAAACGATTGACGACAAATTTCCACTCCCTAATATAACTGACATTTTAGATAAATTAGGAAGAGCCCAATATTTCACGACACTCGATCTAGCAAATGGTTTTCACCAAATAGAAATGGATCCTTCTGATATCCCTAAGACAGCTTTCTCAACGGATACGGGACATTAAGAATTTCGGCGTATGCCTTTTGGACTTAAAAATGCACCGTCGACCTTTCAGAGAGTAATGAACAACGTTTTACGTGGTTTTCAAAATGAAATCTGTTTAGTTTATTTAGACGATATCATAATTTTTTCAACATCACTTCAAGAACATATAGAGAGGTTAAGAGCAGTTTTTGAACGCCTTAGACAATCTAATTTCAAAATTCAACTAGACAAGAGCGAATTTTTACATAAGGAAGTAGCCTATTTGGGACACAAAATCACTCATGAAGGTGTTAAACCAAACCCCGATAAAGTTACTGCAGTTAAAAACTTTCCAATCCCAAGAACCCAAAAAGAAATAAAATCTTTCTTAGGATTAGCAGGATATTATCGTAGGTTTATCAAAGATTTTGCAAAAATCACAAAACCCCTCACTTTATGTCTTAAAAAAGGAACTAAAGTTGAACATTCACCAGCCTTCATACAATCTTTTAAACATCTTAAAGAATTGCTCATTAATGCACCAATTCTTAAATATCCAGATTTTTCAAAACCTTTTGTCCTTTCTACAGACGCCTCTAATGTAGCCCTTGGCGCCGTATTATCACAAGGTGACCCTCCACACGATCAACCAATAGCATTCGCGTCTCGTACTTTAAACGAAACCGAACAAAAGTAGTCTACTATAGAAAAAGAACTTTTAGGCATCGTATGGGCCTGTAAGTATTTTAGACCCTGTCTCTACGGTCAAAAATTTAAAATATACACTGACCATCGTCCTTTGATTTGGTTATTTAATTTAAAAGAACCAAATAGTAAACTAGTACGCTGGAGATTAAAACTTGAAGGGTACGATTACCAAATTATATATAAAAAAGGTAAACAAAATACGAACGCAGACGCACTGTCAAGAATACAACTAAATGCTTTAGAAACGGAATCAATTGCTAACTGTCCTGGTGATATCGATGACGATATTAGTCAATTTTTAAATAATAATTTTGATCCAACTATATTAACCAATGAAGCTATTGCCGAAACTATAGCGGAACTCGAACAAAGTACAATTAAACCACAATCCCCGAAAATAAAAATCCTCGAAAATATTCAAATTCGACCCCCATTCACAGATAACACTGTTCACACAACTAATGCGACAGAAAATTATTCTGAAATGACATTATTAGACGAAATAATTAACAACAAACCACATCAAATAATTGTTAAAAAATCACCTTACGATACTTATGTCAAAATAGACCATGAAACTTTTGACGGACATCAAATTTTAAAAGCAACATTGCCCACAAATTACACGAGTTTTAAAGGAATATTTAAATAATAAAACAACTTATATTTATTTTCTTTCTAAAGAATTACGTCCTTATTTCCAGCAATGCATGACTAATCACTTTAGAAATTTAAAACTTATTGAATGTACCAAACTAGTTAATAATGTCGATGAAGACGAAAGAACAATGATTATTAAATTTCGTCATGAAGGAATAACAAACCATCGCGGAATAGAAGAAACATTAAATTTTTTTAAGATCTAACTATTATTGGAAATCTTTGAAAAAAGATACCACAAATTATATTAATAATTGCGAAATATGTCAGAGGTCAAAATATAACAGAAGACCACCTGATCAACCCTTAGTACTGACTGAAACACCAAGTAAACCCTTCGAAATAATACATATCGATACATTTATTGTAGGAAAACAAAAATTCTTAACATTTATAGATACATTCTCAAAATACGGACAAGCACTTCCATATTCAGGAAACGCTGTATCATGTTGTGACCAACTAATAAAATTCTTTTCATTCTTTGGTGTTCCGAAACAAATAGTATCAGATAACGGTACAGAGTTTCGAAACGAAGTAGTAGACGGACTTTTAAAAGCTCACAATATCAAAATACACTTTACAACTCCTCATCACCATGAGTCAAATTCACCTATCGAACGCCTACATTCAACATTGATAGAACACATAAGAATATTACGAGAATCTGACCCAAATTCGGATATAACAAACATTATGCCGTATGCAATTATTGCTTATAACAATACAATTCATTCTAGTACGAATTTTACCCCACAAGAACTTGTATTAGGACACACAGATTCGCGAGACCCCATGAATCTTATACCATCTCATGTATACACTGAATATATCAATAATCATAAAAATAACACGCAAATTTTATATGATAAAATTACGGAAGATTCAAAACAATTAAAACAAAAAATAATTGACAAAGTCAATCAAAGTAAAACTAATCAGAACCTAATAATCGGTTCTCAAGTATATAAGAAATCTCAACAAAGAACAGGTAAAAGTAAAAAGAAATTTTTAGGACTCTTTGTACTAACAGCGGTGTTAGAAAATAATAAAATTGAAATAAAAAATCCGAAAAATAATTATACGGAAGTTATTCATATAAATGAATCTAAAATAATGCCCATTGTTCCAGATGGACCTGGACCGTCCACGCGACAGACATAAAATACCATGACCTGAACAATTACCCAGGGATACTACCCTTTAAACTAGGAACAGCTAAAGTTACATCAAACCACTGGTCCTTTGTACAACTAATTGACTTAAACCCACTAGTCGACCAATTTTATACCTTAAAACGACATTCTGAAACACTTGCAGCTAGCTTAAAAAATGACAGTGAATATTACAATGAATATCATAATTCTTTTATATCTTTACATACCCTAGAAAAACGCATAGAAAATTTAATTATACAAAACGCCCCTTCTAGTGCAATTTCTAGACGTAAACGAGGTTTATTTAATCCTTTAGGATCATTCATTAAAAGCATAACAGGTAATTTAGACCAAAATGATGCAGAAATAATTGTCGAAAAAATCCGAAAATTATCGGAAAATCAAAATAAATTAAAGATTGATGCTATTAATCAAATAATGATAATAAATTCAACAATCAATGCATTCCAAAAAGTAATATCTAATATTACAAGCAATGAAGAAATCCTAAAAACCAGAATTTCTCAAATAGAAGAAGCTATTAAAACGGTAGATTTACATAATACCCAACTACACGACTATTTTCAAATACATACAGTTATTAATCAAATAACTTGGATGTATCAATCAATCAATAACATATTAGATAAAGTCGAGATTTCAATAACTTTTGCTAAAGCAAACACTCTTCATAATTCAATAATAAATCCAAACGAATTATTAAGCGAAATAAGAGAGTTAGAATCGCATTTAAACGCAGATAAACTACCATTAAGTAGCAATATTCAAAATATATTGGGTTTCGAAAAAATAATTGAAATTAAAAGTTTTCTTAAAGGCTTCAATATTGTCTTTATATTAGAGCTTCCACTTGTCGAGACTGAGGTATATCAATATTTTAATCTATACCCAATACCAATCCCTAATAACGGTTCATTCATAATTAATATACCTTATAAACCTTATCTTGCACTGAGCAACTCCAGATACTCGTATATGGACCAAAGATGTCTCGAAATATCAACCAATGAGTACCTGTGCAGACACGCCCACAGTATCCTGTTAGAAGCTAATCCACCATGTGCTGTTCAACTAATCAGTCAAGCACCAAATATTACTTCTTGCCACCCTTACGAAATCCAACTGCACGAAATCCAATCGACAAACATTATCGATGGAAAATGGATCGTTACCGTACCAAATCGGATAGTTAGTACTTCAACCTGCCAAAATTTAAGAGACAATCTTCCTCTCTTAGGCTCCTATCTAATAGAAGTACCCATTGAATGCAAAGTTCAAATAAAATCAATCATCTTCCAAACTTATAAGCCAAGTCGCCTGTCCTTTAGCGAAACTAATTTACCCTCGCTAAAATTGACCAGAGCCAATCAGCATCGATCAATACCATTCAACCCACCTGCGATTGACCTCAACTTCGTCAACCTACAAGAGACCAAAGAGATCCAATCCAAGCTGGAGAACCAAAGAAGAAACCTCGAAGAAATGTCTACCACTGTCTACGTTACAAGAACAAGTGTTTGGACAATTTTACTTTATATTTTTATTGTATTATCCATATTAATCATATTGTTTAAATATTTTCAGAAGCGATTTAGGAAAATCCAATCCATATCCAATAATGCAAATAACGAACCGATGGATTTAAATAATAACCAAATATTTTAATAATTTTAATTTAGCTTTTGAAATCACAACCACAGGATGTGCTTTCATCTACGTCGGGAGGAGTTACGTTCTCATTAAAATGCTACATTGCAGTTCTAATCAAGGATTTCCTAGATTTCTCTCGTTGCAGCATCAGCAACATTAAACTTATAAATATATGTTAATCCTAGTTTTAAGTTCAGTTATTATTGTATCCTCCATTTGGAATAAAGTTTTTTTAAAAACAAAACTCTCAAACTCGAGAAAGTAACTATGTTTATATTTACGTACCTATACTATCTGTGTTTATGTTATCGGTCTGATCCTCGGCGATAAGACCAGCTGAATCATTGTCAGCTGTAAAAATCGATAATGTTTTCGCATGGTAAGAATTGAAAAGGTGGAAACCAGGCACCTTGCAATGCAAGCACCACAAGTCACAAGGCAAAAACAGGTGATCCAATAAATGGGTAAAAACCCAACATTTGGCGACGATGGCGTGGTATAAGTACACGTGGTTTGATCGGCACGAAAACGAAGAATGATTCTGAAGCGAGCAGGAAACCCGGGAGACCGGAGATTTTTGTTTTGTTTACTTTAAACCTCGTGGTAATTGGTACAAAATGGAGATACTACATATTAGTTATTTACAGAGAGGAGACCGTAATATAATTGCAACTAAACACCTTAATCTTTTCTGCTCTTTCTTACTTTATTTACCAAATTGAAAATGCTTCTGATGCACTCTATGCATTGCACTTTCTTCAGTGACAACCTTTATGCGATCTTATGGACGTAATACCAGTTTCGCCTCAGGAAAAAGCTTGCAGAGCCCACTTTCTATGGGGAAAGTACTTAAAATTTATTCCTATGCAAAGAGTTATCTAAAGAAAAGTGTTCTGCATAACTGATACATCTGGCGTAAAAGGCTCTCCCTGGTAGATAGATTCAAAACGGCAATCAAACAAATATTGGGAAATTATGCATATTTTCGTAATTCTAATTTTTCTCCATATTCCTCTTTCCGTAGAGGCAACTGGACTTCAGTATCCTAGCACTAATAATTCTATCTTATATAATAGGGTGGTTAGAAACTTATATATGGCTTGTCGCGTGATAAGCTTCTAAAGTAAAGCTTTACAACTCAAAGTTCGAACCTTAACTACATTTCTCACAAAAGGCTTACAAAAAGAGAGAATTTGGTTTTGTAAAGTAAATATCTTCAACAGTCTTTAAAATTAACGAGCAGCATTTGTATTGTGGAGAAAGTCATCCACCGACTTACAGGTGGCAGCATTAGTCGAAATCCTTTATAATATCACGCCGCCTTTCTCATTCTCATTCTTTCTCAACTCAAACTAGGTGTATTTAACGTAACCGTTCAGTGTAAGTTAATATGTTGCTTATTTTACGCAATTTATTTAAAAATTACCTATGACCGGTCAACGCTTTTGTTTTTCCTCAAAACACTGTTTATTTCCATTATGTGCATCATAAAATTAATTGGTCACATATTTACTAGCGAGCTGGCAAAGAGCCACTAAATTCGTACACACACTAGTTATTATAAACAAAATCATGGAATTGTCAATTGAGAAGAAGCCTGATGCGCTCAGCCTGGTGCCCCTTTGGTAGTTTTCCTGAGCTATCATCTGGTACTGATAGAGCAAACCTTCTTTCTCACTCAGAATTAGAGCGTGATTCAGTTTCTGGACCATCTTGTGGCAAGCGAGCATAGAGTTTTCGGCTGATTTCGATAGGTCCTCGCCTGCATTTGCTAAGCAGCATAACTCAATCTAAACAAAAAAATTGGCTATATGGAGTATCACATTTACATTCTAGCTTAGAATCTTGACAGCCTTGACACTACAAGACACCTTGGGACTTTAAACGCATCAAGATAACTTACCAGAAAACACACTACGACGTTAAGGTTCCAGGACATACCTAGTTGATGACTATTAACAAAAATCAAGGTGATCATATTATGGAGAATAGCCACAATGAAGAAAAAAGTGGAAGATGCCACAATCGGTCCTCCTATTGTGCATAATACCCGGAAATCATTTAATAGTTTGTGGTGTCTCAAGTTCAACAGTTGCACCTTGTCGAGAGGCAACCATATTTTTAGCTCCTTATTTAAGTTTACAAAATTTTTCTTCAAAGTTAGTATCTCGATATACAAGAACAGTGTTGCAGTTTCGATTCGTGTCGTTAGAAAATTGATGATATGAAACCAGAACGCGGCCCCAAAGCGATTTCTGCCAAGCACTAATTCAGATGTCATGTTGAAAAGTCGTGCAAATTGGAAGCACCAAATCAAGATAATGATAAGCTTGGTGCTCAGCTTCAATTTGTAGCGGGTCATAACGGAGCTATAGCTAAAACCTTTAAAAAGCAGCTGGGAAGTTATCACCCCATTGACCCCTACCATTGCAAAATTAATTGGCACATTCGCTGAAAGCCTCTGTATCTTCCTGGTCGCATTTAATCTTAAGTAGTAGATATAGCACATAATTACTAGTATACCAAAGCAAAATAAATGCAATAAAACGACGAAGGCGAGGTGTCTAAGTATGGCTTTTCGCGATTTATAACAAGGTGGTATACACAGTTGGAACGTCTGGCATACAACTCGAAAAATATTCAAAAAACCCCACATTGTTTAAATTTATTTACTTAAGCAAGCTGTTGGACAGACAAATTATAAAACCGTACTCTTATTGAGAACTAATCCATAACATATACTTTGCGTAGTGCTTCATTACTTACTATATGGTTAAAATATTGAAAGGAGGGTGATTAATCAAGGTACCTACGATAAACAATAATATTGAGTAGAGACATCAAGAAAGGTCTATGACTCGTCCATATCACCGGTTCTCACATACGGTCTTGAAACAATGGCTATTACACGCAAGATGGCGAACAGGCTCCAGATCACGCAACGAGCCATGGAAAGATCCATGCTTGGAATCAGCATAAGAGACAAAGTACGAAATGAAGACATACGGAGAAGAACCCAAGTAATGGACGTACTAAAAAGAACAGCCCAACTTAAATGGCAATGGGCAGGGCACATAGCAAGACAAACCCCAGATAGATGGACGCACAAAATACAAACTTGGCGACCAAGAGAAACAAGAAGAAGCGCGGGAAGACCCCAGAAGAGATGGCGAGACGATATCCAAAGGATAGCAGGGAGAAACTGGATGAAAACAGCGATAAACAGAGAGACATGGAGAAATTTGGAAGAGGACTACATCCAGGAGTGGATGAATGCAGTCTGAGGAGAAGAAGAAGAAGAGACATCAAGTATTATAAGTCATCCACGAAGTAATGATATTATATTAATCATTGATTCTATTGGTGTTCTATTAATAAGTCACGCTTCCGTACGGCTTTAAAATTATTATATAAAATTTGTAGTTTCGACACCAGACTGGAACAGTGGCACCCGAGATCCATTTTAAAACAGTAATCTGTCACATCCACAGAGGTACCCTGAATATTACTTTTAGACCAAATGACCACTCCACCACGAATGAAGTTCCAGTGACAAAACGATGCACAAGGAGAAACCCCCCTCAAACGGTAGAAGATCAACAGTATTGTTGTTCATCCATGTATCAGTAAAACAATAGAACTTTATGTTTGATTGAGAAAAATTTACTGTTGAGTAATTTACCTTTCCGGTCGTTAGTCCCCTAATGTTCAAAAGTATCGCTCTAGGGCTCGTCACTGCGATGAATTTCTTGACCTGTAGGTATATCTACCTACTCGATTGGTGACCGAACTCCGCTACGCGTCATTCGTTCATTGCAATCAGCGAGCGGTAAAGCATCACTTCCCGCACTTGTTAGGTAAATAACTATTATGTGGTTTCCTTTAAAAATATGTAGATTTATCTGCCACGCTTTTTTGCGCCATCTGTATATTTGTCTACAAATAGCGGTGTCACTAGATGCTAACCACTAGTGTCACCGCTAGTTACGTGTGGTTACCAGTGTCACCACTGGTGGTTGGGATACTCTCGATAGCGACACTTCAAAGATTACCGTCAGGAACATTTTCTTCAGGTAAAGAAGTTTCCTCAAACGAGATCAGTTCATCTCTTTGTATCTCTGTGACGTATCTAAGTGGTCTAACTAGTCTAAATGAAGTGGGCTGGCTGATAGTTAAAGTAGGTGTTCCTAATCTTGAGCCACCCCAAAGAATCAAACACACGTGACTGGTAAAACCATAAAACAGGGCAATACAAGACGTCTTGTCTTAAACCAGCTTATCTTGTGCTGTCTCATCGACTTTTTAACAAGTTTGTCTTGATGAAACAGAACAACATGAGTCAAGGCAAGACATGTCTTTAGTTGTTCTGAGTCATTTAAGCGATTTTGCCTCTAATTCTAATTTGCATTTTTCGGATTTTTTCAACAAACTACAAAATTTGTTTTGTTAAACGCTTTGAGTCAATTTATTTTGCCTCTGCTTCTAATTTAAGCCTTTCAATATTCTTTAAGTTGGCTATTTTGGAAGCAGAATACCAAATTTGCATTATGAAGCAGTTTGAACCTAATGCCCTCCGTTTTGCCTGATTTTTTCCTGTAAATGATGTTACTCCAACAAATCAAAATTTTCATTTTTGGACAATGTGGTTTATTTTTAACTGATTTTTTTCCCAATTCTAAGCTCAATTGTGACTTCATTTTGGTAATTCTTAACCTGAATTTTTTATAAGCATTGAGAAAGTTTTCATTAATTTTATTCTTGATGCCAACGTAATTTTCGTCCTAAAGTCGAGTTTAAACAAAAACATACAAATTTTCATGTTTAGAGAATGTGGTAATTTTTAATTACTTTTAGTCTTAATTCTAACTTGCATTTTTTTTTATTTCTTGTACAAACTCCAAAGTTTGCATTATTAAATGCTTTGAATAATTTTCAAAACATTTTTGTCGCTAATTCTTAATTAAATTTCTCAAAAAACTTCAAATTGGCTATTTTAATTAAAAGCAAAATACCAAAATTGCATTATGAGTTTTAAACCAAATTTTAATTATATTAGTTTAAAAAAGTAATTTTAGCAAAAATCGCTAAATAGAAAATTTGAGTCACTTTTACCCTCATTTTTGCCTGATTTTGTCCTAATTATTATGTTTAGACCTAATTCTAACTTGCAATTTTTTTGAATTTTTCTAAACACCCCAAAAATTTGCATTATTAAACACTTTGAATAATTTTCAAACAATTTAGTCACTAATCCTTACATACATTTCTCAAAAAACTTCAAATTAGTTATTTTAATATAAAGGAAAATATCAAAATTGCATCGTGAGATCTTTTTTAATTATTGAAATTAAATTATTAATTTTAATAATTAAAAAAGGCCTTATTAAATTATTTAATTATTAAAATAATTTACTTTTTATTTATAACCAAATTTTAATTATTTTAGTCCAAAAAAGTAATTTTAGTAAAAATAACTAATTAAAAAATTTGGGTCACTTTTGCCCTTATTTTTGCCTGATTTTGTCCTAATTATTATATTTAGACCTAATTCTAATCTGGATTTTTTGTACACACTCCAAATTTTGCATTATTTAACGCTTTGAATAATTTTAAAACAATTTTGTCACTAATTCTTACTTAAATTTCCCAAAAAACTTCAAATTGGTTATATTAATTTAAAACAAAATACCAAAATTGCATTATGAGGCGTTTTAATCTAAATTTTTATTATTTTAGTCAAAAAAAGTAATTTTACCATAAATAAATAATTGAAGAACTTGAGTCACTTTTTCCCCAGTTTTTGCCTGATTTTGTTCTAATTATTATTTTTAGACCTAATTCTAAACTACATTTCTTGGATTTTTTGTATAAACTCCAAAATTTGCATTATTAAACTGTTTTAATAATTTCAAACAATTTTATCACTAATTCTCAATTATATTTCTCAAAACACGTCAAACCATTTTAATTTATAGCAAAATTCAAAAATTGCATTATGAGGCGTTTTTAAACAGATTTTAATTATTTTAACCCAAAAAGTTAATTTTACCAAAAATAAATAATTAAAAAATTTTAGTCACTTTTGCCCTTGTTTTTGCCTGATTTTGTCCTAATTACTAATTTTAGACCTAATTCTAAACTGATTTTTTTTTCTACATACACCAAAATTTGCATTATTAAAAGCTTTGAATAATTTTCAACCAATTTTATCACTAAATCTTACTTAACAATTAAAAAAAACTAAGTTGGCAGTTTTAAATAAAAGCAAAATACCAAAATTGCATTTTGAAGCGTTATAAACCAAATTCTAATTATTTTAGTCCAAAAAAGTAATTTTACCAACAATATTTAATTAGAAAATTTGAATCACTTTTGCCCTCGTTTTTACCTGATTTTGTCCCAATTAGGTTTAGACCTAATTCTAACCTGCATTTTTTGGATTTTTTCTACAAACTCCAAAATCTGCATAATTAAACGCCCTGAATAATTGTCAAACAATTTTGTCACTAATTGTTACTTAAATTTCTCAAAAAACTTCAAATTGGGTAGTTCAATTAAAAACAAAATGCCATATTCCATTATCAAGCGTTTTAAAAAAATTTTTAATTATTTTAGTTTAACAAAGTAATTTTTACCAAAAATAACTAATTAGAAAATTTGAGTCACTTTTGCCCTCGTTTTTGCTTGATTTTTTCCTAATCATTATTTTTAGACCTAATTCTAACCTGCGTTTTTTTTATTTTTTCTACAAACTCTAAAATTTGCATTATTAAACGCCCTGAATAATTTTCTAATAATTTCGGTACAAATTTTTACTTAAATTTCTCAAAACACTTTAAATTGGCTAGTTTAATTAAAAGCAAAATAACAAAATTCAAAATGAGGCGTTTAAAAAAAAAATAATTATTTTAGTTTAAAAAAGTAATTTTACCAAAAATAACTAATTAGAAAATTTGAGTCACTTTTGCCCTCGTTTTTGCCTGATTTTGTCCTAATTGTTATTTTTAAACCTAATTCTAACCTGTATTTTTTTTGATACTTTGTACGAACTCCAAAATTTGCATTACTAAACGCTTCTTATTTTTTATTAAACACTTTTCCATTAAAAAAACTTCAAATTGGCTATTTTAATTAAAAGCAAAATACCAAAATTCCATTATGAGGCTTTTTAAACCAAATTTTAATTATTTTGGTCCAAAAAAGTAGTTTTACCAAAAATAATTAATTTAATCATTTGAGTCACTTTTGCCCTCGTTGTTGCCTAATTTTGTCCTAAAAAATCTTAATTTGCGTTTTTGAAAATTGTGTTTTATTTTTAACTGATTTTATCCCCAATTCTAATCTGAATAGTGGTCAGATTTTAGTCATTCTTAAACTGATTTCTTCAAACACTCTATATTTGTATTTTTATAAGCATTGAAAGAGGTTAAATCGATTTTGTTCTTAATTCTAACGTGGTCTTCTCGAAAACTACCTACCAAATATGCATTTTGAGCCACATTTCATTTATTTTAGTCTTAAAGGGTAATTTTACAGAAAACAACAAATTAGATCATTTTGGCCTGATTTTGTCCTAAAGTCGTGTTTATTCAAAAACATACAAATTTGCATTTTTAGACGATGTGGGTAGTTTTTAGTTAATTTTAGACCTAATTCTAACTTACACAAACTCCAACATTTGCATTATTACACGCCTTGAATCATTTCTAAACGATCTTGTCCCAAATTCTTACCTAAATTTCTCAAAAAACTTCAAAATACCAAAATTGCGTTATGAAGCGTTTTGAATCAAATTTCATTTGTTTTAGTCCAAAAATGTAATTTTATCAAACCCAACTAATTAAATAATTTGAGTTAGTTTTGCCTTAATTTTTGCCTGATTTTGTACTAAAATTGAGGTACTCCAAAAAAAAATCTGAAATTGCATTTTTAGACAATGTGGGTAGTTACAAAAAAACTAATAAGATTGGTTTCTATTAGAAGGTAATCGGAAATTTTTCAATAAACTTTAAAATTTAATTTTTACACGCTTCGAGTTATTTTTGACTGAAAAAAGTTCCTCGAAAAAAATAAATGTTCATTTTGGGACGTCTTTAGTAAAATTCTATTTATTTTGTTTTAAAATTAAATGTACCAAAAACAACAAATTAGAAGATTTGAATCAATGTTGCCAGATTTTGACCTAAAGTAGTATTTCTTCGAAAGTACCAAATTTTAATTTTTCTGTCATTTTATCTTGATTTTAGTCTTAGTTCTAACCTTATTCTTTTCAAAGGCTCCACATTTGTATTTTTTGATAGGTGTGTACGTTTTTGTCCTAATTCTAGCCGAAGTTTTTGCTGCAAACAAAGAAATTTCCTTTTTTTTAATTACTTTGAGTCATTTTAAACAGGCTTTGATCTTAACCTTAATCTGTATTTTAATGTTTGACGTTGAGGTATCATACATATAAAAATTATTATACGGGGTGTTCATTATAAAACTTAATCTAGTTGGCTGTGAAATGTCAAATGAAAAGGATAGAGAAACAAAAGTCTATTTATTTTGATTATGTCATCCTTTTCTGTCAAAATTTCATAGCCTGCTAGATGAAGTTTTATAATGAGCACTCCGTATAAAAGTGATGGATGCGGCTTCAAGCCCAGCATATATAATTTACCTCTCTTGAGATATCTTAAAATTATTGCTATTTAATAGGGCTTTACAAACTAAGATACGTAAGTGTCTTAGTTTTGAACATACAACCCTTCAAATTTGGAAAAGGTCAAAGTTTCAACGCTTTTCGGTAGCAAAACTTTTGAAGATTGGTATAAGAAATCATATAATTAACAATTGTAATAATATCCAGGTCGAAACTCAATAGATACGCATGCGCCAGCTGCCAAGCTCCGCTCCTTAATTTGAAAAACTCTGGGAGTAAATGCCATCTTTATATTGTTATTGAGAGAACAAAGGAAGGAAATAGTGTCAGTGCGCTCTAGAGCCCTTATCCGAAAACTCTGGCGTGTCATTTTCATAATCCTTGCGCATTATCAAAAATTTGACTTGGTTTTGGTTTCCATAAGACACGCGAAGCTGCACTTCAAATACGCGGCAAAAAATTGACGCTCGTCGGAATCTGTGGTGGAAATGATGGGTTATCAGTCCTTTAAAAGGTCGAAAACAGCGTTTTCATAGACCCACGGCTAAAAACTGCTCGCCGTGTTTTACAGTAAACTGCATCATTTTTCCTTATGGCAATGACGTTGATACTGGACGAGTGGAAACTCATTAGTTCAAGAAGCGGACACATATGGAGCCACCGGAAGACTTTCCTCTGTGTTGCTATAAAACGTGTCTTGAGTACCGAAATTTTGCAAGTTCTGATTGTGTGAAAGCCTCTCTGATGAGCCGTATTCGGCGAAACTAGTCTGGGGATGGGCACAATTAGACCTTGCGATATGATGATTCGCCAGTCGTTTAAAAGATCGAAAACAGCGTTTTCAAAACCAATATTACCTGTTGCTTTATTAGAAATACCTACTTCGCCCTTAATGTCACTGGCAATCAAAAATCTGCCCTATAGCATTTTCCACAAAAAAAATGCGAAAAGCGACCCTTCAATTTTAATATGTATAAGCTTACGATCTTTAGGGTTCCCTTGACCCTTGTTCGTAATATGTATGCGAATTTTTCCCGACGATACACAAACATCAAGGGATACATATTCAGGCACGTTTGCTAGAAAGAAACCTTTTTGACATTGACATTCCTCGATATCCTAGCTTACCATTCACCTTGTTGTTTTTCGAAGCGTAATCAAAATGGGGTTTGTTAAAGCTTGTACCTGATAATGATAAATGACCTAATCTGAAGGTATTTTTCAAAAAGGTTTTAATTTAACGTTTGTAGGGACAATTTTTCCATAACGTATAAAAGATTTATTAATGGACTTGTTCAAAGGTTCATTAATGTTCGTTTTTCCGCACAAATTTCCTTTATTGCCCATAATGGGATGGAGAATCAATCATTTGATGAATTCTAAAGGTTGATATTAACCAGAGTTTGAGAAGTAATGTCACCGATGAAACCTCCTTAATAAAGTGTATAAGAATTATTGACAGAACGTGTTGAGAATCTCAGATAATGTAATGAAAAACGTTACTCTGCATGGCTATAAATCAAGCACCAAATCCTCGAAAAAATCCTTCCAATAAGAGCAAACCCTTGTTCTACTTATGCACAATCGTGTCTTACTCGAGAAAACTTCTGGAAACTTTTAAAAAGCGTCTGCATATTTCAGGACGACCTGTGCGGCTCATCTTGTTCGACACCCACAAGTTTTAGCCCTTAGACAAACAGACTCAAAACCGAAATTTATAAAAGTTTTCTCCTCAGAGTACCTAAAAGTTGCCAGCGGAAGTTTAGCTTCCTTGCAAATTCCAAGTTTTTACTTCCGGTAATTCTTCTGTGACTGGTCGGAAGTTTTCCAGTTTGACTTCTGATTTGCTATCTAATATTAAATGGTTAAAAGTCAATAAAGTGAAGGCTTGAAAATGAAATGTTTCAGCTTTCAATTTAAAAGTCTTCATACCGAATTATTGAATGCCATGCGCTAGGCTGTAAAGAACGCAGAAGGATGTGTTGTGATGTTTATCGAATACAAAAATTATTATTTAAAGTTCTCTGCTAAGAATGTTACAAAAGGGGGGTTTGAATCGTGTATTATTACAGTACTTTCTAGCATAAAGATTTAAGCAGTAAAAATTCGCAGTAAATACGAAGTAACGAATTGTCTTGCTAGTGAAGGACAAAAATACAAATTTTTCTATTCGCATGAGGTAAAGGCTTTTAACCACGACCATACTATAATAATCACATTATTCTTCAACATTCTCAAGATTAATGGTAACCTCTATTCACTTGTGAATAATAAACATTATTCACAAGTGAATAATGAATTGTCATGGAAACGAAGCATGCCGTAAGCAACAGGCAACTCAAAAAGTAAACCGCCCTAAACACGAAATCGCTAGATACTACTAGTTTATTCCAATAATTATCCTTCTATTTGCATGTTTTGAGACAAACATAGTTTACACTATCTCTTTTACACTAAAAAATGTACTTTTCTAGACCGACTAGAGGATGACTAGACTAGACAGTCATCTATCTTACGCATCAAACGTCGCGCCATCGATTAGCGAGACCAGGATGGTTATTTTAATGGGAACGTGAGAAAGTTCCGCGTAAATTGGTGTACTGTGGGTTGCGTAAAAACGGTGAAAATCAATTTATCTTGGTCTGGTCTAGGAGAAAGTGAATTCCCATGTGTGAAAATGCTCATGACATGTGCGAAAGCGAAGTCGAGAATTCTTGGGATAGATTTAGGCAATTAGCAAATTGCACAAAGCATCAAACACAAGGTTTAATTATTATTAATTCGTTACTTATTGATTCATTCTTTAAGTAATCCTAAGTGGCCAATTGCCAGTTTATTGCTTATTATTATATGAACCCATATTTTAAACAATGTTTAAAAAGCGAATATTTTGTATTTGGAAGTAGATTAGATTAATTAGACTATTAAGTACCTAATAATCAAAAAATAAATAATTGAATTCATCTAACCTAACCTACAAAGCACAAAATAAAATAAGAGACGCAATGTTGTCAGTGCCGTTTCAATATTCATTTGTCCCATTGAACTTTCGGCGTCGGCCCCGTATCTCAGTGGCGCAATGCTGTGGTTGCACGTTCCGGCTAGACGCCTTTGTTACACCTGAACACCTACTTGCCTTCGGCTGTTAATCAAGGCAAATCAAGTGGTTGGCAGTACCTTCCGTTTTTTGTTGCTAAGAGAGTGGAGCAATCGCTGATCGAGCCTTCCGTGAAGTGGGGGTAGAAAAAAATTACGCGAAAATTTTTTGAGGTGCCACGCCCACTTTTCCTTCATGCATAAATTTTGCAATAAGAAGAGTGTAATTTTCAAAAGTTTCAGCGGAAATTCCACGTTGTCTAGACAACAGTTAATTTCCGCTGTCACCTACTAATCATTTTGACTGAGAAAGTCAGTAACAACTTCATTGACCGCCTGTAACTTGGGAACGCCTCGACCGATCGGAGTGAATCCATCTGCTTTTTCCTCTTCCTGATGTCATCTTTCACCTCCCACCGTCGGATGTTCCTTAAGTGCAACATCTTCGGAGATAGGCCCCTTTGGAGGTCGATTTTTAAACACATTTAGAATCGCGTTTTTTGACCATTTTTTAAAAAGCTTTTTTAGTTTTTAGGGGATTACAAGCGTACCATTCCGGTCAAATCAGCAAACTAATTATTCAATTTTTTTTCAAAATGTCCAAAGGGGGGGGGGAGGGTCATTACAACTTGTTTCTCATTTCTCAATTTTGGCCGCCTGTACCTTGAGGACGCCTCGACCGATCGGAGTGAATTCAACCGTTTTTTCTGCTTCTCGATGTTCTCTGTCATCTCCTTCTGGAGGTCAATTTTTAAACACATTTAGAATCGCGTTTTTTGACCATTTTTTAAAAATAGATTTTAATTTCATTCGAATTGAGTTTGTTACGTTCTTAGGGGATTACAAGTGTGCCATTCCGATCAAAAATAGCAAAAAAATTTTTCCGAAAATGTCCTAAAGTGGGGTTTACGTTACAAAAATGACGTCCCTTTTCTCAATTTTCAAATTTTACCGCCTGTAACTTAAGAATGCCTCAGCCGATCGGCGTGAGTCCAACTGTTTTTTCCTCTTCTTGATGTTCTCTTTCACCCCCCACCATCGCAAGTTCCAATATTTTCGGTGTAATATTTTCGGAGATAGACCCCTTTCGACGTCGATTTCAAAAGTCGTCAAAATGAAACGTTTCTGTTGGGCGTTTGCGTTTATCAGTCAGTCAAACAAAAATCCCAAATATTCTAAAAAGAGAATAAAAAAAGACCGCCCTCCCTCGGCGCTCCCTCCTTGGATGCGCCACAGGAGTGGAGCGCTAAGCGTTGGCGCGTTTCAATCGGAAACGAAATTACCGAGTGTTACAAAACATTACAAGTTACAAAACTTGAAATGTACTTTTTTAGATTTTAAGTATTTCTTGCATATTTTTTTCTTTTTCAATTAATTTTTTTTATTTTTCCTTGAGCCAGTGGAAGAGGGGCATGTGCCCCACCCTGCCCCAATATGCTCATGATAAAGGCATTAAAATTTCAACTTTTAACACGCTAGCGAACTATTAAAAATTGCATTTTGAGGCAGTAGATTTAAAAGTAATAGCATGTTACAATACGAGACGGAAAGTGTTTTATTAGGGTCCAGAGATTACGTAATTAATATTAACAAAAAAAGCAGTAATGAAACTTTGAGTACATCCCATTGAGCACATGTATACTATTTTATTTTTCACCACTAAGTACTTTCTGAATAACGTTAAAAAAAGTGTTCTTCAATACTATTTTTAATGTATTTTATTCTGACTGAAACCTTAACTCAATATGTTTAATTTTGATAGTAGCTATGGTTTAGAGCAGAATTAACAATCACAACAATAGTCATTACTGGTCTAACCCAGTAATTGGACCCATTACTAGTCTAGGCTAGTAATGAGATTACTACCCGTCCTAGATCAGTAATATTTTTACTTCATACTGTATTATTTAGGACACTTTTACGTACTTGATTTTAATCCGGTAAATAGCTTTTTACAGGATTGGATATTGGAAAGAAATTTTACAGTATTGAGTACTTGCACATCTTCAATAAATCCATTGTATCCATAGTAACCTGGAAACCGGTACCGGTACAGGATACCGTAATGAAACTATTTGTCAAATTGGCAGATTTGTCAAAAATATATTCGCCGCGCATAAAATTATTTTTCTAATTTTGACATATAAAGTGAGTAGTGAATATATGGGGCACTCCTCCTCATTTTGGCACCCTATGGGGGAGCAAACTCCTCCGAATTTTAATGCACATGCGTAGCACCCTATGGGGCAGCAACCTCCTCCTCCTCCTCCTCCTCCTCCTCCTCTAGGTTACTGTTTCACACTTATCCCACCACCACCAACAAAACCACCACAACTACAACAAAACCACCACCGCAACATAACCACCACCACCGCAACATAACCAACATCATCTAACTAAGTACCGCATCGCATTCGCTGAATTTGCAAAGCCGGACTGGGTCGACTTATTTAATTTTACGCCAGCGAGACGGCATTCGACTTCCTTTCGCCCAGTTCGTAAATCTCGGCAGTGAAATACTTTTGGACCGGCTTATTAATTTACAAAGTATAAGCAGAGGGAAATTATTAAAAGTAGTATGAGTGAAATAGTTCAGTTGGCGCCAATAGTTGAAGAAGATGAACCTATAGAACCCCCAACTCAATTTATGGAATTGACACCATTAATTGAATTAGATTTGAATTTACCATATAATGATATAAATGATTTGAACAATGAAGGCATAGAGAGTTTTTTGTCTACAGCTGATCCAAGTGTAGACCTACCGCTAATGCGAAATCATTTTATCAATTCGATCACTGCAGATATGAGCATATTTTCCTCTCCCCCTTATCCAAGAGAAGAAGACGATTTTGAAATGGAATATGCAACTAAAGAACAACAACATGAAGAAATAGTGACTTGTATTATTTGTTTTGAAAAAGTGAATGAAGTTTGTCACCCAAATAGTTGTAATCATAAATTTTGTTTGCAATGTATTATAAAATGGACAGATAAATGCTGTTTGTCATCGTTGAAATCAAAAAAATGTCCATATTGTCGCCAAAGTTATTCTTATTTGATTGAAACTACAAAAGATGTAATAAGACATCATAATATTTTTACGGTGAGAAGGCATAATTAGTTTTAAGTTTTATACTATAAGGAATTTGTGAAATAAAACATTACAATGGTTTTGACTCAGTATATTTTTAAAACCAAACACGAATTGCTCTTAGCTACTAAAATTATTAAAAAATAACCCATCAATTGCACTTCGAACATCTCTTAACTATTAAAATTAAGTAAAAAATAAATTAATCCTAACTACTAAACGTAACTAATGCATGAAAAGAAACTAAACATCGGCATGAATAGACCCATCAGTTTTTATATGCCTAATTTCAGCTGTGCCATAATTACAGTATATGCAGGCTTGCGGTGGTATTACAAAGAACAGCTGTGTGTAACACATCGCACATTTTAAGTCTATGCTATTATATTCGAGGGCACGTTTGTAATGGCAATTAACAAATTCAAATGTCCCGCCATAAAGTCCAATTGAGTGGTTTTCATTGCACTGAAAACACAAGGCATAGGTACCCCCGAATATTGATGTTATTTGTGCATAGGATTGTAATATGCAAAAGCTTTTCCTTTCATACCACAATTGGTTCACTTCCTGAAGTGTCACTGCACTTACTTTCACTTCACCCACGTCTGCAATCTCTGACTGAATCTCCATAGCTAGTCCTTCATCTTCACTTTCCTCATCATCAGAAGTTTCCACTAATGTGTTAAGGTCTATGTTTTGCAAAGCAAACTCACGTCTTTCCAAATCATTGTTATTTTGTTTATATTCCACCACTTCAGTTTTATCGATGGAAACAAACCGTTCTAACCGTTGTGCTGCACCGGGTACGTCAGAATCGTCACCATCACTATCAAATTCAAGAAAATAGTAGTTCTGCATCGTATGGCAAAATTACGGCGAAGTGGAATACAGAGTCAAAAACAAGAAGCTCTAACGTCGAACATCTTACAGTCAAGAACAACTCGCAGTTTGTTTCAAAAATACACTGAGTACAGAAACGAACAAGGCATTGAAATATATAGCACGTAATATCTCCAAAAGCATGCAGCAGGGAAACAAGTTTTGTTTTTTTTTTGTAAATTGGCTGAGGCAAAATTGCATTTACCTTGATTACATATGCACCACCATGTTTGCAGTTTCTAAAGAAGTCACAAACCAGCGGTATAACATTAAATAAATTAAGGAAAAAGTTTAAGATTTGCTTTTTTTAAAAGCAGACAGTTATACAATGACCTACTTACAATATAGGTTTGTTTTGAACCTTCATTTCGTCTTTTGGGATTCTGTGCATGTGACCGAGGCCTATTGTCTCAGCAGTTTGTTTTCGGTAAGCGGCAAATTAGAATATTCTCATTTTTGCATAACTTACATATTCCTTCCCTGATATCCCTTTTCTTGCTTCATGTATTGTCTTTCATGTGGTGTCTCTTCCATAATCCAAAACCTTTAAATTTGGGTCGTTTAAATTAGTTTTGCTCCCATTCGTTGTTGGTATACATAAAATTATAATAGCCGCTCCTAGATGTAACCTCAACCTTGTATCTACCTGGTGTTTACCCATCAGTTTTGTCTTAAGTAAGTTTGATGCATTCTTACCTAACAGTTATTTGTCATTACTCACAATGATCTCATCAATGATGTCGACTCCTAATAACAAGTTAATATTACCAGGCTGATCGAACATTCTATATCCTAAGGAATTATAACATGGTTTGGATTAATGTATGTCGTTGACAACTGATCAGTAATTGCAGGCAACCCATCTATTTTCTTGGAAGTGGAAATAGAACTCCTAAAATGGTTAAACTGTAACGACATTCAATCTTTTGCACCCAGCAAAAATACTCAATGAGCTCGGGTCCAATAACGCCCTAATTTTCCTGTTGTTTTTATGATCACGAATAAAGTCTTCTTGTCAAGTTTGTAGATGTGGTTTGTGTACTACCGTCTTGATAGTAATTGTTTTAACATTGTCTTGAGAGGAAGGTTGAGTTATATGATTATTGTACCTTGAACGTTACTAGCACCAGACAGATTGGGATGTGTTTTGTATTGTTAGCATTTCCAGATAAGTCTTAAGTCTCTTGCTTGTCCATGAACAATCTGAGCCCTATGGTCGAAATGTAGACAAATGTTGCACACATTTAAAGGTTGCACTTCTTTCACCCTATCATTAATATTTCAGAATTTTTTTTCAGAAAAAGTTTGTGAATTTAATGACAGTGGCTATAGGATCTGTAAAGAATGCTTCTCTTTTAAACGAATGTGGATATCTTTAAATTTATTGCATTGTACAATATTATCATGTTGGGTGAAAGCAATAATTTCTAATATCTGACTTTTACTAGAATTCAACAAAGCGAATGTTTTGATGTCTTTGACTATACTTTTCCATCATGCGTCTGATAATAATGCATAAGTTCACACTGATTATAAAAAGTAATAAGATGTCCTGTTGAACTACCGACTAACGTAAAGCTTTAAGCTCCTTTAAACGTTAAAGTGTTAGGTTAGTCGGTTAACTTTCGCAGTGGATTTCCTGCAAATTTTAGACATGTTTACTTTTGGTAATCGGTCAGATAGTTTGAAAAATCAATGTTAATTTATCCAGGATCGGTTCGTTGTATAAAAAAGGGGGGGTTGCACTAGGGTAGGTAGGAAAGAAAGCGCCGAAATTTTTTTTAGGTCTTCTACGAGCACTTATTTTTGGTCGAAAATTGTCGAAATTGTTTTTCGTATTAAAGAACGTTTACATAAAGCGAAAGCCCATTTAATTAAAAAACAAAAAAAAAAAACGAAAAACAATCAAAACATAGCAGATAATTAATTCTCTGTAGTAGTTTTGTTGTTACCATAGTAAGGCCGAGGAAAGGGTCGTGTGCATTCGAGTGGGATAACACAACAGCTGTGTTCTCTATGCATTATCGTGGTAGTTTTGCAGATAATTCTAGTGACCATATTATTGTGTATTATTGTTTTATTGTTACTATAAAAATATAAACCGACTAATTAATAAGTTAAAAGAATAATATTCGGCAGCTCAAAATCTTGGGGTTGCGCAAACCTGCAAACATTAGGACGAACAGCCGCTGAGCTAATCTCATTAACCTCCCAATAAGCATGCAACTATAGTTGCTATTAATGTAAAAATGTTGTAGTGGATTAGATGAGGGCGAATGAAACGTATGCTAGTTTAAACATAAGCAGTTACAAATGCGAATATAAAGTCATTGCAATAAGGATTCGTAGAGATAAAACCTGTATAACAATAAAACGCCAATTACATTAATAATTACTCTACATTACAGACATTAAACAAGATACTAAACAAGATACAGACATTAAACAAGATATTAAACAGATATTAAACAATAATCAATCTTGTGATTCACATAAAAAGACACATCGCTCTCTCGCTTCAACAGATGTCCTTTCAATGCACGTTCTGTTTTTACAAATTCATCATTGCGCCAAGAAAAACTTGGTAAAGTGTCCAAAAGGTAATACTTGCAAAACTACCTCTCTCACGAAAAATAGGTGAGAGTACATTGTTCTTACCAAAAGGCACTGCGTGTCCTAAGGTGTTGTTGCGCAAAAATATCATTCATCCTTCTGAGATAAAGTGGGAACCGTCTTCATGTAAAAAATTTCTCTAGGAGCTTCCAAATCAGTTATAATGAGTGTTGTCCGAAATCCGAAACGGCAGATTGAAACTAGGTTTGTTAACATATACAAGCTTGACATGGTGAAAAGATATTCCCTGTGAAGGAACACAACTGGCACTTATCGCTGGCAAAAGCAAAAAAAATAATATTAACATGACTGCAATGTGGTGAAGCAACATTTAGACCCCTGCATTTAAAATCATACATTTAAATCTAATCTTCATGAATACACGTGAATACACTCGTAGAATTGCAAATTTAATTAAATACTTTAATGAATCTAGTTAGTACACTCGTATATGTGAGATGTTCTACAGAGCAGGAGCGGGCGACCAAGCATCGGCGTATTTTAAATCCAATTCTGCATGGAAGAAACAAAGTAATACTAATATTTGTCCTACATTGTGAATATAATATTAAGTTTGACAATATTTTTAACTTCAATTATTTTAACATTTATCCAATACAACTTTAAAGCTCTAAGTTCCTAATCTATCTTCCAATCTTTAAAAATTTCACAACAAATTGTTACAGTGGACAGACAGGTCATCCAATTGGGATCCGCTTATTGAATTTGATTTATCTATTAATAAATAAAATAGGTACATTTACCTACGATCACCAAGTGTTCAAAAACACACCGTATTCGATCAATGTAAGATATTCATTATGCAGTGTAAAAAAAATCGCACAGCTTGGTAAAAAAGAAATTGCACCGTTTCATAAGAAATACATCCAAAACCATGCAAAAAAGTCACACAGCTTTGCTAGTGTGACCTTAACTTAAAAGTAATTAAAGCCTTAGAAAATGTGTTTGTGTTTATAATTATGTGATAAAAAGTAAATCATTAGTAAGCTAGTTGAATTTTAAAGCAGTGATATGAATTCTTAAGCAATAGTTTGGTCATTCTCCAGATTCAGTTGACTAAAACTAAAACATACAGAGAGGTAACAGATAGAAAACAAACTAATATAACTTTGTGTGAGCAAGGTCGTAGGTAGAGTGTAGTTTGTGTTGTAATGCATTTACGTACCCACGGAATCATGCTTAACCAGCTTCATGCTTAACTTTCTCATTTGTGCATTGTTCCTAACAACACTTGTTTCATAACATTATATTATCTACAAACGTTCAATAATGACACATTTTGCGCTTCTAAAAGTTGACCTTTTTTGAGAATTATTCTTTAACGCGTGTTGCCATGAACAGCGAGCGATAATATTATACTTAAGGCATGTACTGTTTCCAATCTTGGTTGCGGTTAGTCGTTCCATTATTTCCATTATTCTTGAAAACGGTATGCGAAGAGGGTCACCGAACCAATCAATCATCTCCGATTTTCTCGGTTAATCTGTCAACATTGTGAATCTGTTCTTGAAAATTTGATTGTTTTTGGAGGTTTATTATTGGTACCAAGTACCACATACACAAAAAGTAAACAATTATTTGCTGCAAAGAGAATCTGCTACCCCATTTTCTTTCCCTATTTTATGATTCTATGACAGCTGTTTACCAGTTTTGTTCCGAAAATAACCAGTTTTCAGAAACCATCGTACATCAAATGTCAATCCAATTATTTACCAGACGGTGAACCAGGTTTGGAAGCGGTACATGTCCTAAAATAAAAGTTTCATAACACTGGCGCATGAATCCAAATTTGCAGAGCGCATAGCGAGGCGACGGCATGGATTCATGGCATTATGAAACGCATATCTTAAATTTTTTTGAAAAGAGAGTCATTAATTCGTAGGTAGTCATCAATTTGTCGATCAACCCATCTGTGCACTAGTTTCGGGGTCAACCCCTCATCAGCACAGCTTTGGCTGGTCGACAAATTAATGAACCACTATTCGGCTAATTTAAAGCAGGAAACGTAAAGAGTACCGGTGAGATGTTTGTACAAAGCAGGCGACATCCATCAGCGTGTTTTAGATCAAACACTGCATGGCAGATTCCTCTCGGTTCGAGTAGCAGCTCATATTATTCTATACCTTTTACATTTTTTTTTTTATTGTAATGAGGTAGACAAAAGTGATTAAAACTAAACATAAGTTATTATTTCAAACGTCTAGTAATTTTGGTTCCTGTAATTATATTTCTTCCACTTTTTACTGTCATCACGTTACTGTACGATCATTTTTTTGCCATTAGTGTCATTTCTTAGTTTTGTTAATATTAACGTACCTTAACTGTTTGCTTATGTTTCTTTATTGAATTTATGCCTCACACATTTGAATTACTCACTTTCACTTTAGTATCTATCGGATTTTGCTGCATTTGCTCTTGCCATTTATTTACTGAAGGAATTCTTTCGGTTTTGTCTTCCTAATGAGGTCTAGTTTCCGTTGGCCTGGCTGATTTTTATAAAACTTAGTCTTATGTACTACAGAGTGCCTTTTTCTTACTTACTTTGTTAGCTTTGTTTACATGCAACACAAGTTGTGGCACCGCCATTCCGAGTATATTTCTGAGGGCTTGAATGGTGATTATATCATTTTTCCAGGGTTTCTGATTAGTTTTTTTTTTATAACTGGAAGAGAATTAACTGTCTTTGTCTTTGTTAATTTCATTATTTTTATTTTGATTAAATAACAAACCGATCTAATATATATTCGCAGCTTTCGTTTTGGCCGACATGACAGTCCTTGATCCTTGAGTAATGCCTTTGTCCTGGTGTTGGACAAGGATGCATATTTCTTAAAGTGATCTCATTTTGGCGTAAATGCGCGGCACCTCTAATTGGTTTGTTAGTTTAAATCAATAATTAGTTAATTCCTTTTGCTCTTTCTTGACCTGTTTTATATCTTATTTATCGACTAGGTTCAGTCCTGATTTATTTGCTATTTTTGTTAATTTTAACTTCAGTAATTACCTATTTATCTTTAATTCCTTGATCAACTTATTTGCTACATGCGTGACGTCATTGTTAATTCACCGTTCTGATTGAATATGTGACATGTGACACCTTCCTCCCGTCCTTACCATTGACCGGTAATGGTACTAAAATCGATAATTTCGTTTGGGAATTTGGGTTTTTCTTTTTCACCTGAGACAGCCGCGGATCCGAGTTCTACCTTCACCACCCTTCATCCGTCCATTAATTAACTGTTCTCTAGTTTTCTTATTGCTTCTTGTACGGGGTGTTCATTAGAAAACTTCATCTAGCAGGCTATGAAATTTTGACAGAAAAGGTTGACATAATCACAGTAAATGGACTTTTATTTCTCCATCCTTTTCTTTTGACATTTCACAGCCAACTAGATGAAGTTTTATAATGAACACCCCGTACCTTACCTTCAAGGGAACAGTTTATCTGCGTCGGCAGGATTTCAACGGCCAGTGATTAACTCCCACTGGTAAGTTTCACGTTTGCCCTTTGACGCCGCCATTTGCTAAATGGTTTTGGCACGTGTTTTAGCTCAAGTTTTGAAGTCCTTTGGCTATTTCGGTACCGGCTTTACTACCTTCTTTGTTCCTGAGCTGCGATATCCAGGATTTTTTCCTATAGAAAAACCCTCAGCGAGGTAATTATACCTTTATTCTTTTTTTAGTTTTTATAATAAATCTGCTTTCTTTTTTTTTTATTAAATATAGTTTGAGGTTTGCTAGTCAAAATTGCTAGATCATATTTAATTTGATTTGTTATTATTGAAGTGTAACTTTACTTGTAATTTTTTTATTCATTGATTTATTTCATTTTTCTAAATGTATTAATATCTTTCAGTAACTATTACACATTACTAGGAAAGCAAATAACCTGTTTTAATTGTTATAAATTTGATCAGATTTTTTTCCTAGGATTTTTTCCTTTCAAGTTTTTCTTCAAGTCATCCATTGCTAACGGCCACTGCAGGCTACACACAGTTACTGCTTTCAGCTGTGACCTCTAGGAACACTCATTTACGACTGTATGTAGACTGTAGTCTTAAGCACTAACACCACTATAATAGAGCAACTAGTAAACTACCAGGTTGAATTTTTTTGTCCTATCTTGTGTATCTGTTAGTTTATATTTTGGCTTGATGTTGAGTTCCAGATTACACCTTTGGAGGTTTCCGACTTTACTATCAAAGCCAGTGGAGCTAACCTACCCCACTCTGCGAATTATCTGAACTGGGGCACACTTCATTTGGCAGGCCACTAAACAACTCACACCCATTTACTAAACTTGTTTTGCTTTCACTCTTTGTTTATTTTTTTATAGAGCTTTTTCCTATATTCAGGATTTCATCCTGAAGAAAGGGTGTGGCATTACCTTTGATAATTTGACTTTGACATTTTTATCCTATCTTCTCAACATGTGCTGAAAAGAAATGGGTATAAAAAAATTGAAGATTTCAAAGATGACTTGATGGCAATAAAAAATGAATGAGATATGAGTTGAAACTCATGTTGATTTTGATTGAATATTACTTAACATTTCCATAAACCGGCACTATGTAACATCTAATTTTACCTATACCATCGAAACAGAGCTAAAATAACTAGACCGTTTTTAAGGTGTGTCTGTCAGCGTCTTAATATCGAGCTGAACGAATCGAATTACATAAAGGATTAGATAGCTCGCTGTCAATAGCAAATACCACCGTCAAACAAATATTAATAGTATATTATGTACTAAGGTTGTGAAGTACCTACATTATTATGACCCGAACGTCAAGTTTAAGCGCGTATAGCTCTGAGGGATCTAAGACGTGAGGGTCATAAGTAGTTCACAACCGCGGTGTATATACGATTCTTTCCACTACTAGATTCAATAAATCTACAACAGAAAATTGCTTAAATTAGTAAGATAGCGCTCCGCACATTTTATTCCTAAGAACAGGCGCGTCTTCAATCCATATGGAGGCTTCGTTACCGTGGCAACCGATAAACACAATCGCCGTATGACGATATCGCGGCGCCTAATGCGTCTGACAACTGACAGCTTTATCTCCCTAGGGAGATAATCGACCAGAATGTTGTCATTATAGACAGCTTATGTTCAATTGTTTTATAAGCAAAACGAGAAAACCTACTTCACGGTCTTTATGCTGGCCTTTAACGGTCCGTATTAAAGCTAGTAGTGGAAAAATGTATTATTTGGTAGCATTTGCAGATAAAATGTACATATTATGAGAAGAATTTACTTTTTTGCTCTCGAGTGAAACTTTCCTTCCGAATAAATAAAGCTGTACTTCTTGCTATTACTACATAAACAACTATTATAGATTTCAGTGTATTACTACCTAAACATTTGTTCAAACAAATAATAGTATATTATAAACCAAGGTTGTGAAGTACATTATTATGACCCGAAGGTCAAGTTTAAATCCCGAAGCGTGTAGCGCTGAGGGATCTAAGACCTCGGTTGTATATACGATTTTCCCACTACTAGACTCGATAAATCTGCAACACAAAATTGCTGACACAAAAAACAGAGCTAATGCGCCTGACAACTGACAGCTTTATTTACCAGGGAAATAATCGGCAATAACGTTGTCATTATAGACCGCTTATGTTCAATTGTTTTATAAGCAAAACGAGAAAACCCATTTTACAGTCATTCTGCTGGCCTTTAACGGTCCGTATTAAAGCTAGTAGTGGAAAAAACATTAAATGATGCACAAACACATGATGTCTGTTGATGGTAAAAGTAGGAAAGACCCATTTGTTTTATAGCTCTCTTTTTCTTGGACGAACTTCCTGGAAGAACTAAAAAACCCCTTTTTCCTTTTGTAACTGACTATATTATAACTCACATACGTCTTCATGTGATACGTGACACTTTAAGAATTAACTTTGAGATTTTCCATAAGAGGTTTTTACAACCCTTCCTATCAGCCGCTGAGTGATATGTCTTTTTCTGCTGTATCCTGTTTGTTCGAGCTCCATCTTAACGATTCGTTTATTTCTTTTCACAATAAATGTGATTTGTGTGTCTGTTTTTCGGCTAACAATGCAATGCTTGATATAACCAGTTTAGACGCCCCTCGAGAATTTCTTTATTTAATACATTAAGATCCACCAGCAATCCCTAGCACTTCATACTTTCCTAGAGGACCAGTAAGTGTAGTAAATAGGAATCGCAGCGCATCTTTAAAAATTCATTGTCTTTGGCATACAGCCATTCTTGAGTTTTAATTGTGCTCATGGGTCCGCTATGGCCTAAGGGAATCGATTAACATCATCAGAGTTTTACAGTACTTGTTTGCAGATCCACATTTTTTGACATTTTCAAAACCATATTCTATAACATGCGATTCATTCACTTTTTTTAAAATGTTATGGGTTTCTTTAGAGCGAGTGTCAAAAGAAAATAATAGTTCAAAAACATTATTTTATTTCAATATAAATTTAAAAAAAATTAGGTGTCCAAGTTGGTAAAACAGTCCAATTAGTATTGAGGGTTTTCTTCACAATTTCCATAGTAAGTGTTCACCACCTTGAACTTTATTCCTTTTCATCTCACCCTTCCTTATTTTCCTAAAATCCTGTCTAAGCCCTAAAAGAGGCCGACTGGAGTTTCAGGTTACTACTCTGGACCGTAAATATATACCGCTATGGCCTGACACAACAAATTTATGCTACTGAGCCACACATTTTTTCTTTAGTGCCAAAATGCAAAGTAAATAGTTAAGCAAATCTTTTCGACAAAGCAATAAAGTTCTAAAAAAACATTTTTTTTCAGAACTTCTAATAAAAATGTGTTAAAAAGCGCTGTCTACTTTGGATAGATACGTAGAAGGGCAGGTATAAGATTTGTGGAACAACGTCTAAGGACATGCAATGCTGTTTGGAAAACGAACTTTACTGTCGCTTGTGCAGATGTCATGCAGATATTATCCGATAGCCACAGGTACTAGAGTACCTATCATTTTCCTGGTGCAATGTTGAGTTCATAGGAATGGAAAAAGATTGAAGACTTAATCCTAGAAATTAGTAGAGGGAGAGTTACGAGTTTCTGTGAGGCAGAAGAGTAATTGTTAGGAGATTGTGTGTTCTAAAAACTGCGTTATATTATTCCGATATGCACACAATATCGTATTAAAGAGTCAACTTTCCAAATACTATGTTTATTTTCTACTATTCATCCGCTACAACTCTTTCACATTAATATCAACTTTATAGTTGCATAGGTACTTATTCAGGGGTTAATGAGATTAGTATCGACGGTATAAAGTGAGTTACTTGGACCTTAATAGTGAACCGCCTTGAGTGTTTTATCCCCAAATTTGTCTTTTAAAAACCTAGCACAGGTACAGTAAGTAACACCATAAGTAAAAATCCCACCTCCCCACTAGTCTTCACGGTCATACCAACACGAACGTTTTCATATCAAAGAAAGTCCGATGGAAATAGCCAGACTTGGTTAAATTTGCATACCCATAACCCTTTAAAATAACAGGAAATGGCTTGTTAAAATTGTCTTAATGTTTTCTGTTACGGCAAAATGCGCCTCTCCTTATGGCAAAATGCCTCTCTCCAATCTCAACAAAATAAGATGTTGGCTTAGAAACATTGACTTATAACTCTGTTCAGCGAGGGTTAAATATTATGTCATAAATACATCTGTATCTGATAAAATGTCAGTTGAACAAAATGTCAAGTTATGTTTGTGGACATGTGCAGGTATCAGCTTAGCCTTTTGTGCAATTATTCCAAAATTTTCCCATTTCGGTTATTTTTTCAGAAGGAATATCCGCAGCAGCTTTACCATAGACACTTGCTATGATTCACCCGGCCGCCCGGCCATGGATGTAGATCATAAGATAAGGACAAAATCGGCCCAAGATATTTTGAGTATTTTTGTGTACTTACTATACCTAGTAGTGCTCACAACTTGCGTTGTAAAACTAATAAGCAGAAACACTTGTCGTCGGGTCGCCAAACATATTTTTCCTTTGTTCGTTCGAATGCATCCTTTTCTGCGGAATAGTTCAACACGTGTCCACATGAATTCATTCCTTTGATAAAAAAAAAACTGCTAGGCATTTATTGTATATTCAATTCTTGAAATTTTTCTTAGAATTTAATTAATGATATATTTGATAATAAGACATGCAACATAAATAACTTAAATTAAGTACATAATCTAACTAAGTGTGGGCAATTTTTTTAAGACACTTAACCGCGGTTTTGCTTTTATCTGTGTACATGCTTGCATCGTTCTTCCATATTTTTTCTTTAGTTGATTCAGTCGAACACCTCGCTAATTTTGTTTAAAGTTTTATTCATTTCCACAGAAGCGGATCTAGCCTTTAGGTGATACCAAGGGAAGATATTTGTGTGGACCAGTAGGTGCTTGTTCAGGAACAGGGGCTTCTTTTCCACAATTGATAGTTCCTTCGGGACGTATGTTGATCGAATTTCTTCCGCCGCTTCGTCGATTCTAAATTCTAACTCCTTGTTTCTCCACTATCTTGGAAATTTTCTCCGGTTTTTCTTCACACAGTGGCTTCTTCTACATGATTCCTTAAAAGCGGTTCTTTCGTTTCTGTCTTTAGTTCTTCAAAAGCTAGACTCGGATTTCTAAATTTTGACGACATTTTGAAATTAAGCGTCAAACTGACTTTAGCTGGTGGTTTTATTATTAATAAAAACTAAAAATACGCCTGTTTTTTTTACGATCTTTTTTTAATGAAATGAGGTGAGTAATGTGACGTCATATTGAACTCTCGCTGAACAGAGTATATGTTTTTAAATGATACAATAACTAAACTTAGTTTTTTTTCATTTTTGATATCTTTATACTGCAATTATCATTGCTGTGATTACAATAGTATCATAGTATTTACGTTGCATAGTATGTCAAAATAGTCATTTTCCTAATAAGCAAAGTGATCCTTTCGCACATACACTGTGCACAAAATTAGGATCAACAATGTTCAGGGCACAGTATAAGGAATAATACATTATATCAGTAACGTCAGTCGGTCGAAAAATTGAAACTCTCCTCCCCTTGCCCCGTCCGCCGTAGGCCGGAGCACCACCAAACCGGTTTTGGCCGGTTTTAGCAATGCTTTGGCAGTGCATCGCAAGTGTTTGTCTCCTTGTAAATATTCGAGAAAATTGCCGGGCGCGGCACGCTTTAGTTTTGGAAATATCAAAAGTGCCGACACGAACTGACGATACTGATATAATTTATTATTCCTTATACTGTGTTCAGGAGCTACGTATAAGTAATATCTTGAATTTATGGTGAAGGACTTTTTTCATGATGTCATTGATGGCCCCGAACATTCCCATTATGTAATACACGTTCAAGTATGTCTAATAAAATTGTTCTTTCTTATAGCTTACGTTTATTTCTTTATCTCTTCTATAACATTTCCCAATTCAGATTTAAAGTTTTCAAAATTTACTTAGATCATTTTTACACATTTTAATTAAAGTGTTATATTTTAACTACACAAAGACCTATGGCCTTAGAATATTTGTTTCAAATTTTGTAATCATCATATGCATTGTTCAAGTAGATTCTTACATGTCTTATGTATATACTTTTGTGGACTGAGCTGATGCCTTGTTTTTGTCTGTTAAATGACGTAACAAATTATCTTTGCAATTGATGCCTTTTAAATGAAACATTTCCCGAAGCGGAAGCTTGTCCGGCTCCAGATTTTTTAAAATTATTCAAAATAGCCAAATTACTTCAAAAATGGTTATAAGACATTGAAATTATTTATCTTTAAATCTACTAATCTAAATATTGAATATTGTATTAAAACATAATTCAAATATTATAATACCTACGTCTCGAGATATAAAGTTGACTCCTGTTGCATTAGAGCAATTGTCCCAATAAAGCCATTATGTATTATGTTTCCAAGGACCCTTTCTGAAATGCAGGAAAGGTTTTTAAGTCAGTTGTTTTGTCGGAAATTTAAAATATGGCTTAATATAGAACTGCCTTAGCCGCTAGAACTTAATATAGAATTGCCTAAATAACTTGCGCTACATTGACAGGTATTGCCGCGACAATTAGGCAATTCACCAACTTGTACTTACACGAGAACTGTATTGAAAAACTTGCACAAAATGGACGGTGAAAGTGCGTTTATTTTACTTCATTTCTTGAAAATAAAAAAGAAGAAAATTAAATGAATTTGGATGAGACCATACCTCGCCAAGCGAGATTACAGTTTACCGCTGTGCAGAGAATTAGATCATGCTTTGTTTAAAAATTTTACCAGAATGTCCCGAAGCGATTTTGAATTTCTTGTCAATAAAGTGAGCCCCATGGTTACAAAACAAATCACTAAACTCTACCCAGAAACGAAACACCGACAACAAATTTACCCCAACAGACCGAAAATGGGGCTATAATTTATAAAAAGAGATAAACAATTATGTGCGAAAACAATAGAACTACGAATTGCTCGGTATTTTCTACTCGACGATCATACAGTAACACATGATAATCACATAAGAAATATATCTCAATATGGATCAATATGGACCAACATGGAGCAATATTGTCGAAATAATTGCCGTATATTGATAGACATTGCTCGACTGTCGCCCGACGATGCCGAACGATTCGTGTTGAGCAATTAATTGCTTTAAAAGTTGCCTGTATAAAAGCACCTTCAGGGGGACCTTCAGAAGAAACTTTTAATGAATGGAACCCAGGTCAGCTGAGATGACGCCACGACGTGCGCCAGTTATCTGCATCAAACGCAGTGAGAACAACAAGCATGAATTCACAACGCAATGGTTACGCAGTGTTGACAAGCTTGTACAAAAAATTCCCATTACAGGTAAGGCATGAAGAAAAGTATGGGAAAACAAAACATGCTCTGTCATTTATTGATATGCCGGTTTAAAATGTAGCATAAATCCAGCCTTTCATATCCTTGATGTTAAAGAATAAACCGCATTCAATTTTTGTTTTTGTCTAGTTATCTCAGGATTTCCCATGAGTTGGCAGCACTAGTGGCACATATAAAACATTGTATGGGAATATACCATCAAAAACGAGTTATTTCTGTCTGACCACTTTCAAAAACCGAGGTTGGTTCGAATAGAGTTCAAGTTATTTTAATTATTAAGTTTTGTATCTCAAACCGGCACAAGCCAATGGCGCCCATAATGTATATTAATATGTATGTTGGCTGCTATTGGCTGTAATAAATTGATGTACTTCTAAAATGACTTATAGTAGACCATAGACAAATTAGTTTTATGTTATTTTTAAGAATGCATTGCATAGAGACAAAAAAAAATGTGCTCTTTATTGACCAAAACTTGTACCTAAATGGACATGAAAGCCGTCTAGCTACAATAAAATGAAATAAGACGACCCAAAAGTGTTCCGTTTACTTTTTGAAAATGTCGAAACCTTGAAGTCGTCCCACATGGTCATTCGCCGCGCCGTCAGGAAATTCAATGTGCGATTCTTGTCCTCTGCAGAGAGAGCAGTACACTGAAGCCTGAAATCAGTGTACCTATAGGGTGTGACTTCGCAAAATTTGTATTAAACATGATGTTTATTTCTCATTAGTAAATTGTTACAATACGTGGTCAAAAGCCACGAGGTTAAAGATTGATCTTATTTTTTCGAAACCTTTCGCGATAAACGACATATTATTTTTACTAAGGCTCCAGCCCAATATTCCATTTTTCTGCACCAGTTTGAGTGCCATAGTATTTTAGTTTCTTGTGACTTTCCCCTGTTTGTGCAGCACCGGACGCCTGAAGGCGGTCAAGATGATATATAGAATTAATTTATGATGAGTTTTTTGATGGGCTCGAATATAAGAGGTTTCCTTTTTTAAGGCTTTAGGGCTGGTAAAGTTTCTGTTGTTTTTGATAGTACGTGTTACAATTCAATTTATAACTTGAAGAAATTAACTTTCCTGTGTAATCATTACTAAGTGGTCATAATTTCTTTGTTTACTAAATTAACTTTACCAAGGGGAAAAAAAACTCTTATTTTCAACAATTAAAATAAAATTCAATATTTTTTTGTAAAATTCAGAGGTTGAAAAGTCCAAAGAGTGAAACTTCGAAAAATATTTATAGGGCAATAAACTTAACAAATTCTGAAAGCCTAATAAAAATATTAAGTTTGGCTTTTCTTTCAATTTTTTTATCACCCTTATTTCCGAAAATTTTCAATTTTTTGTTTCTGGAAAACACCCAAGTTCTAAATTAAAGTGTTCATATCTAAACAACCTTTTACTTTGGACTTTTTTTTTTCACAACAATAAAAAAGTTTATTTTAGTCTGGACCATCATAATTTGGAAACTGCTCTCTTTTTGTCTCTAAGCTCCTATTTTTTTTACCCTTATTAAAAGTATTCATGTACACAACGCCATAAAAAATGTAAGCCATGTCTTTATTTATCAACTTAAAGAGGCTGTTTATTATTAACTTTATCAAGATTTTTTAAAATGTGAAAAACTCGTATTTTAAATTAACACACTCTATTCTAAAATTTTCAGTTTTTTTTTTTGCAAAATTCATAGGTCGAAAGTCCAAAAATTTCAATTTCGAAACAAATTTATAGGACAATAAACTTAACAAATTTTGAAAGCATATTAAAAGTAATAAGTTTAACTTTTTGTTTCAATTTTTTTATCAACCTTATTTCCAAAGATTTTGAATTTTTTTTGTTTCTGAAAAAACGCCCAAGTTCTAAATTGAAGTGTTCATATCTAACAACCTTTCACATTACAATTTTTTCACAATAATAAAAAAGTCGGATTTGAAAATGATTTTTAAAAGTTTTCTAAGTGGTCATATTTCCTTTATTAACTTTATGAAGAGGAAAAAATCTCTTATTATCAAATATTTCATATCTAAACAACCTTTTACTTTAGGAATTTTCACAATAATAAAAAGGTCCTATTTTAGATTATTATGATGGCTCAAACCATCATAATTTCTAAACTAAAAAGACAGATAATTTTTTTTTTTTTTTAATTTTCTTTTGAAATTTCTTAGAAGGTTCTCCATTCTTTCTGTTTCTAACGTCCTATTTTTTTACCCTCCTTAAAAGTATTCGGTGCACACAACACCATAAAAAATTTAAGATATGTAAAAACTGTCCTTACTTAACTATCCACTTAAAGAGGCTATTTATTATTAGCTTTATCAAGATTTTTTCAAATGAGAAAAATTCTTATTTTAAACAAACTCCACATTCTAAATTTTTTTTTTGGTGTCTTTTTCTGACCTGAAACTTTTTAAACTGCAATCAAAACCTAATAAATGGAAGCCGAATGCAAAGCGGTCTCGCGAGCTTAAAGCGAAATAAGCCGGTCCAAAAGTATTTCACTGCCGAGATTTACGAACTGGGCGAAAGGAAGTCGAATGCCGTCTCGCTGGCGTAAAATTAAATAAGTCGACCCAGTCCGGCTTTGCAAATTCAGCGAATGCGATGCGGTACTTAGTTAGATGATGTTGGTTATGTTGCGGTGGTGGTGGTTATGTTGCGGTGGTGGTTTTGTTGTAGTTGTGGTGGTTTTGTTGGTGGTGGTGGGATAAGTGTGAAACAGTAACCTAGAGGAGGAGGAGGAGGAGGAGGAGGAGGAGGAGGTTGCTGCCCCATAGGGTGCTACGCATGTGCATTAAAATTCGGAGGAGTTTGCTCCCCCATAGGGTGCCAAAATGAGGAGGAGTGCCCCATATATTCACTACTAAAGTGGCACTTTTCAATACTGATGACAGTGACGTAACGTCCTACTTTTCGTAACTAGTTACGAAAAGTAAAATCTTTCGTAACTAGTGATGAAAAGTTGGTGTCACCACCAGTTGCAGGTTTCGGCTGTGGCACACCGTTGCTATAGTTTTACGGTATTAAGTAGATACAAAGTGGTTTAAAAGTAAATATTGAAGTTTAATAATAATAATTCTCTCTCTCTAACTAGGTATTTGTAGTCAAAATTAGAAAAAATCTTGTATGAAACACGTGACGAAAAACCTTTTTTGGGTATCTCATTCAAATTGCGGGAACTCGCTGCGCTCGTCCCGCAAACATTCATTCGTTACACAAAATCGGACTTTTCGTAACTGGTTACATAAATAGCTATTTTTTCCTGTTTTTAATAAGTATGAAGTAAAATCTTGTACATCAGACGTCCGGTAACGTGTTACAGTAGTAGTTTCGAAATTCCATACTCGGCTAGCGCCTTGTCCGGAAACATCTTACTCCTACTGTAAAACTAAATTTACCGGACTTATAACGTAAATAACTAAAAATGACAGTAATATTATCATTACGTATGTCGTTGAAAATAAACTGGTTCATTATTAATATCAACAAATTTCTGTTGGATTGTTAACCAAAATCATTGTTTTCGGTATAAGACCATAAAAAGAAATCATAGGGCGTTAAAACCCAAGACCTTGGAGACCATATTACTTAAGTTATTTGACTAATATCCCTTTCAAAGAAGCATATAAGCTAATAATTAATTATTTTTGACTCATGATTGCTTGATGTGGATCAATGGAACTACAGGATCTGGAAACGCTGTATAATGTCGACGTATCGCAACTGCTCAATAAATAGTTCCATAAATTCCATTGGTACTTTTCTGCTGTTAAAAATGTGCCTTCAAAAAATTAAAATAAAATGTGTCAGATCACGTATCCCAGGACGTTTATTCTATAGGAAAGAGTGAAAGTGAAAGTGAGAATTTGCTGGCCAATGGAATTCGTCAACAGATTTTTTTGACCAATCAAGCTTGTCAAAATTCTCACTTTCACTTTCACTCTTTCCTATAGAATAATGCCCCAGTGATCTGACTCCTTCAATGGAAATTGGGCCAATCAGTAGACGAGCTATAATTCCCGCCCAAATTCAAGTTTTCAGGATGTAGTCCTTGCTCAATGATTCGATGGGGCTCATGACTACTGCAAGTTCTCATGTTTTGTGAGTTCACATAACCAATTACCTCAAACCATGCCTTATCACTAAGTACGGACTTTTGTGAAGTTTTCTGATTATTATCCAAGTCAATTGGAAAATTGAAGTCTTTGGAGAAAGGCAGTTTCCTGCAATTCTTTCACTACATGAAGCGATATCGATATCGCGAACAAATTATAAACCGCGTGGCAGGGCCTCGATGTCATCAGCCATCATTAATCCCGACACGACATTTTCAAATCGCAAAAGGTTTTCGAGGACCGACCATTTGCCAATATACTTCCTAGATATGTTCAAATTTTCATCTGCCATACTTTTTTCCAAGCTTTTCCGCCCATTGTCCTTGGTGTAAGTTTGATCTGTCAATTGAGAAATTTCCGGAGTTGAAAAAGGGATCGCAGCACAGAGGTTTAACCGTTTTTTGTCGTGGCAGTTTCGAAAACTACTGAAAATTTGGACAAAATTCAAAAATTTGCAGATTTTGCTTCGAAATTCTATTAAGAACATTTCGCGACGTCCCGGTGAAAAAGTGGCAAAACCTAAAACTAGGTGCCAAAAAGATAACATTCCAAGATATATCCTGCGATAGAAAGCCAGTGGATTGGATGCATGGTCTGCGAACAAATAGACCTCAAAGTGGCAGTTTGAAATTTAAGGTTTAAACATTCCTCAAAATTTCAAATTCAAAGCTATTATTTTCGACCAGATCAAAGGCTCATGGTTCCTTCATCTAGATGATTCTATTTGTGTCTAACATGGATTCAAATTCAAAGATGTAGTAACGAAGTTACTAAATTTCTGGCGAAATAGAAACGAGGTCCTAAAGTTATAAAAATCAAAGCCAATTAATTAGAATTAACCGAGGTGTTAAACCGAGATGTTAACCATGGTTGCCAGCTTTTAAAATGTGTGTATTTCCTTCCCTTCAAATTTTAGTGAACGACTGGCACTCTTTAGCTAGAGCCAGACCTTGGATATTTTATTTTCATTGTTGTTTCTATGTAAAAGAGCTGAGGAGCAAAATTTCGAGAGTTTGGTCGCCAGCCATTGAATAGTAAACATCTCCAATCCTAGAAGTAGAACCATATATAAACCGATCGAAGCCTCGATTCTTGTAAGCACCATTTTCACACACTCACATACATGGGTCATAGCCATCGTTGGACCCCTCCCTCCCTCACATAATATAAACCGGGCTATAGAGGTTGTTGAGCCCCATATACATACACATACACACACACACACACCACACATACAGGCCTTAGCAATTGTAGTACCTCATTGTCACAGACTCACATGCACGGGTCTTAGCGATCTTTGGACCCCCTCACTCACATAAAATAAACAGGGCTATAGCGGTTGCTGAGCCTCATTTACACATATACCCAGGCCAAAGCGATTGTTGGGCCCCATTCATACACATATATATACGGCTTAGCGTTTGTTGGGCCCCATTTGCACTTACACATATATAACCGACTTAGCGTTTGTTGGGCTCCACTCATACATGACCCACGGATCTAAGCGTTTGTCGGACCTCACACATATACATTTCACCGTCAACTTACCAAATTAGCTAAATTCCCGTACCTGTTCCCGTCCAGGAAAAGCCGATCGTATATTTTCCTTTAAATCACCGACCGTTAGAGTGCCTCTCGTTATGATTCACAAAAGCCCTAAACTGATATACTTTTATAACTTCTTGACTTTGCATCTTGAAAATAGAGTTTTGCTGTATTGAGTCTCCTGCGTATTTTTCTCTCAAATTGCAACCAAAAACAGACCGCCTGGACATCTTCCTTCACTGTTTAAAAAGCTCCCCGATAGGCATTCCTGTGGACGACATAAAACCATTAGAAGGTGGCGCTCGAAATAATTTTATTACCAGCTTGGACATCAAACGGCCAACACCAAAAGGCCCTTCCTCCCTCGCTTATTAAAATTCGTTACAATGTGATCCATTTATATCCAAATTTAAATTCCAGTTATTGCAACATTTGTACACCGAATACGATCTCATATTTATCATAATCAACGTTTTTGTCCTCATTCAAACTCGGAAATTAGGCCCAACGAAAAGTTTTCCGGGCGAATTCCTAAAACGTTCGATTTTGCGGGTTTATGTCAGCACCCCTGACAGTAATTAATGGTAATCGGAAGAGCGAAAAACTCGAACTTCACGTGTTTATTTTTGCCCTTTCCACCTTTTTTAATTATCAAGATGTATTATCGTGAACGCTCTGGAAAAGTTTCTGGACGGCCCTAGATAATTAATGTTGCCATGAAAAGATTAATGTCGACGATGGCACTGAGTGAAGCCACGTGTGCCTCATACTCGATAAAATTATGAGACATGATTACTTGGTTGTTTATTAGATTTCTTTACGCTTCTTTAAACATGAAAATCCCTTTGTCCCTCAACATCGGCGACTTGCATGCATAATTCGCCGCACATGCGAGGCATTTTATTATATTTGACACGGATTAAAACAATAATTCTTTTTTGCTTCATGTGTTTGCACGAACATGAAAGCTTGCCTGTCACTGGCAAAGTGTCGCACAGCTTTGTGTAGAAAGTACTAATTTAGACACCAAATAAAACCACCATAAAAACATACATTTAAATGAAACAACCACAAAAACGCATATTTTAGCACCTAGTTAGTTACTAAAGCTTGTTTTTTTCAAATGCCCTCATTTTAGAGCTTTTATGTTTTTTTTGGTTCGGAATTGAAAACTTTATTAGCTATAGAGTGAGGTAATAAATCAAGATTTATATCCTGTTCAGACATTCCCAATAAGAGCAAATTCTTCTGAGTTATGCTGAATTAAGTCTTATCCTTCGAAGTGCGAACTTTCCAACTACTAGCAAACTTTTAAATTATGCCTGCATATCTCGGAGCATTCTGTGAGTTTTATTCTTTTCGATGTGAATAATAATTGTTTGTAGGAAAATTATTTGAAACTTGTAGGAAAATTATTAAAGTGAACAAAGGACGCAAAACTGAATTGAGTCAACAAATAAGGGCGGTATGACCACGTCCGCAAATATTTTTCCGTATTTTCCTAGGAGTGCATTTGTGTTTATAGAGTAGGATTCGACCAGAAAATATTGAATGTCGGTCACGTTTTCTAAAATACGTAAAAAAGTGTATTAGTTCTGTAGGCATTAATACGATTGACACTTCCAAACTGGCCTCTCTATACCCGAGTTTTTTTTTTCGCTATAGCTGTTCTGCGACTTTGCATGCCGTTACTGAAGCAAGTCTGTACACAATCAAACGTCGTGAAAGATTTAAACTGTTAACTGTTGCTGAGGGATCGAAGATTATTTGGAAATGAAGAAGTCGATTGCCCGGAAACTTTTTGCAGTGAAATCATCAACCAGAGACATGACTTCAACATCAACCAGAAATAAGGTTGTTTTTGTTCATTGCTCGTCATCATTGAGGTAGAATTACAAAAATATTAAATTTCACAAATCGTTCAAATAACATCATTAATGTGCTATACCTATTAATTATAATAAATAAAGTAAAAGTTTTGATCATTGCTTCAAATTTTATTTTAAACACTAGTGCTTTAATATATCATTTTTAGCGCTAGGTAAAATGCCATTTTTAACACCCTTGTCGAAAAACGACAGCAATACAGCCGTTGTCGCTAGTTCATACGTAGCAAGACTATTATGAATTCTGATCAACTGAATTATATACAAAATGCATACGAGACTTCAGTCAGCAAAATTTGAAAATAAAAATAATGCAGTGGATGATGCGAATACAGTGGATGTTAAGAACAAATTTAAATCGATAATTTTGCTATTTTTATTATTATAGTTTAGTTAATATTTACAAAGATTTTGAAACCGGGGTAAGCAATGATTGATGAAAACAGAACGTGATTAAGAAGATTCCTCCGCATCACTCGTATTTGAAATTGTCGAAAATTTTAACTCGAAAGGAAACAAGCATTTTTGCTCGAAATCTGAAACAAATAGAATCTCTTTTCAGGGTATATTTTGCTGCCAGTATTCTTTTCAATGGATCTAAATGCAAATTTCAATCGGACAATTGAACTCGAACATACAAACACTTTTGTTCTTTAATATCAAATAAAATCAAAAGTTTGTAGGGAACTTGGGTGCTTTGATCAAAGGAGACTGCATTTTCCAGTTTGCCTCCTATACATACGATTATAGGTCTGTTCTCAGAGAAAATACAAAACTAGTTTCCAACTATTAATCAGTTAATTTTTAACCTCAGGTCTAATGATACTGAATAATGATGCTTTGAAATCTGCTATGAAAATCAAGCATTTGCATCGATTTCTTACTGTAAAGTTGGTTATTCAAACGTGTCTATTGAGGCAGAGCTCTTGCTCAGTTCTGAAAAGAAAAGCCCTTCGATTATTATATGGTTCGACGCACCTGTTTTGTGTAAAAAGTAAAAACCATTTGAATGTATTGTTTTAAATTTTCTTAAATGAGTTTTTATTTAATATCAAAATTTAAAGGACAACGAGTTTTATAGAAAGTAATAGCCTTCATTATTGAAACCTTCAAAATGTCGTTTAGTTATTTGAAGTGAAGTGATTAGATACTTGTTAATAAATGTAAAAAAAATGTATTTAAACAAAAAAAAAATTTTTTTTTTATAAAAGTTGTAATATTTTTGCGATAGCAGTACGGCGGCCCTTTTTATTATAGGAGATACAGCCTCGGAGAAATAGGTAAAGTTTCAGGTAACGATGCACTATAATTCTTCAGATTTTAAGCTGTTTGTGTCCGAAAAATTTTGAGTCAGTTCGGGATATTTGCGATAAGCGAAAATTGGCTAAACTTTATTTTGCAAACTGCAGAGCTATTTGGCAAGATAGAGAGAAACAAAAAACAGCTACTTTTAGGGTTTTACAATATCGCGTTGACATAATTACGTTGTTACATACGAGGTGTTCAATAGAAAATGTCATCTTGGAGGCTATGAATTTTTGACAGAAAAGGATGAGATTATCAAAGTAAATAGACTTTTGTTCCTTCATCTTTTTTTCTTGATATTTCACAGCCAAGCGGATAACATTTTTAAATAAACCCCTACTTTTTTATTATCAAGGTTACTTACGTACTTTACTCTCAAGATCAACGGAACAGTCACAGCTGGTAATAAGTAATAATATGTATAATAAAACGAATTAAATGAGAATATTTTAAGTAAGTAGGTTTTTAGGTTTAGTTTTTTAGTACTGGTACTAACTACACTACCCATAAATAAAAAAACAGAGAGAAAGAATTCGATATTTTGTTTTTACATAAGGCACGTTTTTTGAGGAACGTTGAAAATAACAAAAAAGGCTTTTTCTAGGAATTGCCAGCACATACGTGTGTATATTTTGTTTCCAAGACATGAAAATTGCATAATCTGAATGCGCTGTATGACAACGCAGAAACTTTATATCTTTCCCTCCAAAAAAATCATTTCTTGCTGAATATTTCGAACTTAAATATTTGCAAAATGGCGACATTCAAATGCATACAAATTACTTTCTAAGTAGGTTTTTTTTTTAAAAAAAGTGGTCAGAAATCGCGAATTTAAAATGTGCCTAAAAATCGATCATAGAAGGGTAGATTTTCCGCCTATCTCCGGAAATATTGCACCTACTGAACTTCCGACGGTCGGAGGTGAAAGAGGATATCAAGGAGAGGACAAAACAGGTGAGTTCACTCCAATCTGTCGAGGAGTTCTCAAGTTACAGACGGTAAAATTTGAAAATTGCGAAAAAAGTTCCCCTCCTTTGGACATTTTCAAAAAAATTTCGGAAGTTTTTTTTGCTGTTTTTGATCGAAATGGCCCGTTTGCAATCCCCTAAGCACTTAACAAACTCAATTTCAATGAAATTACCCCCTAAAAGGTTTTTTTTTAAATGGTCCAAAAACTCGATATGAAAAGTGTCTAAAAATCGACCACCGAAAACGACTCTCTCCGGAAATATTGCACCTACAGAACTTGGCAGATGGTGGGAGGTAAAAGACAAAATCAAAGAGAGGACACAAACATTCTTGGATTCGCTCCAATCGGTCGGGGAGTTCTCAAGTTACAGGCGGTCAAATTTGAGAATGGAGAACAAAGTCGTAATACTCCCCTTGTGACTTTTTGTGACTCACTAGGGTCATTTTACCAGCTTGATTAATCTTTTCCTCACAGCCTCTGTACTTGGGGATTGAGACTTGCTATAAGGAGTTTGCAATTTTTTAGTATCATGCATCCGTAAGCGGATGGTGTAATCAAGAATTGTGACTTTTGTGACGTCACTAGGGTCATCTTTCTTGCTTGGTTGGTCTCTTCCTCACAGACTCTGTATTTGGGGATTGAGACTTGTTGTAAGGAGTTCGTAACTCTTTTTTAAGATACCGAATTCGTAAGCCGATGATGCAACCGAGACTTTTGTGACGTCACTAGGGTCATCTTTCCTGCTTGGTTGGTCTTTCCCTCGCAGACTCTGTACTTGGGGATTAAGACTTGTTGTAAGGAGTTCGTAAATCTTGACTTTTGTGACGTCACTAGGGTCATTTTACCAGCTTGATTAGTCTTTTCTTCACAGCCTTTGTACTTGGGGATTGAGACTTGCTTTATGGAGATTGTAATTTTTTAGTATCATGCATCCGTAATCGGATGGTGTAATCAAGAACTGTGACTTTTGTGACGTCAGTAGGGTGATTTTACCAGCTTTATAAGTCTTTTCTTCAAAGACTCTCAACTTGGGGATTGATACTTGCTGTAAGGAGTTAGTAATTTATTAGCATCATGCATCCGTAAGCGGATGGTGTAATCAAGAATTGTGACTTTTGTGACGTCACTAGGGTCATCTTTCTTGCTTGGTTGGTCTCTTCCTCACAGACTCTGTATTTGGGGATTGAGACTTGTTGTAAGGAGTTCGTAACTCTTTTTTAGTATACCGAATTCGTAAGCCGATGATGCAACCGAGACTTTTGTGACGTCACTAGGGTCATCTTTCCTGCTTGGTTGGTCTTTCCCTCGCAGACTCTGTACTTGGGGATTAAGACTTGTTGTAAGGAGTTCGTAAATCTTGACTTTTGTGACGTCACTAGGGTCATTTTACCAGCTTGATTAGTCTTTTCTTCACAGCCTTTGTACTTGGGGATTGAGACTTGCTTTAAGGAGATTGTAATTTTTTAGTATCATGCATCCGTAATCGGATGGTGTAATCAAGAACTGTGACTTTTGTGACGTCAGTAGGGTGATTTTACCAGCTTTATAAGTCTTTTCTTCAAAGACTCTCAACTTGGGGATTGATACTTGCTGTAAGGAGTTAGTAATTTATTAGCATCATGCATTCGTAAATGGATGGTGTATTCAAGAATTGTGACTTTTGTGACGTCACTAGGGTCATCTTTCTTGCTTGGTTGGTCTCTTCCTCACAGACTCTGTATTTGGGGATTGAGACTTGTTGTAAGGAGTTTGTAACTCTTTTTTAGTATACCGAATTCGTAAGCCGATGATGTAACCGAGACTTTTGTGACGTCACTAGGGTCATCTTTCCTGCTTGGTTGGTCTTTCCCTCGCAGACTCTGTACTTGGGGATTAAGACTTGTTGTAAGGAGTTCGTAACTCTTGACTTTTGTGACGTCACTAGGGTCATTTTACCAGTTTGATTAGTCTTTTCTTCACAGCCTTTGTACTTGGGGATTGAGACTTGCTTTAAGGAGATTGTAATTTTTTAGTATCATGCATCCGTAATCGGATGGTGTAATCAAGAACTGTGACTTTTGTGACGTCACTAGGGTGATTTTACCAGCTTTATAAGTCTTTTCTTCAAAGACTCTGAACTTGGGGATTGATACTTGCTGTAAGGAGTTAGTAATTTATTAGTATCATGCATTCGTAAATGGATGGTGTATTCAAGAATTGTGACTTTTGTGACGTCACTAGGGTCATCTTTCTTGCTTGGTTGGTCTCTTCCTCACAGACTCTGTATTTGGGGATTGAGACTTGTTGTAAGGAGTTCGTAACTCTTTTTTAGTATACCGAATTCGTAAGCCGATGATGTAACCGAGACTTTTGTGACGTCACTAGGGTCATCTTGGGATTAAGACTTGTTGTAAGGAGTTCGTAAATCTTGACTTTTGTGACGTCACTAGGGTCATTTTACCAGCTTGATTAGTCTTTTCTTCACAGCCTTTGTACTTGGGGATTGAGACTTGCTTTAAGGAGATTGTAATTTTTTAGTATCATGCATCCGTAATCGGATGGTGTAATCAAGAACTGTGACTTTTGTGACGTCAGTAGGGTGATTTTACCAGCTTTATAAGTCTTTTCTTCAAAGACTCTCAACTTGGGGATTGATAATTGCTGTAAGGAGTTAGTAATTTATTAGTATCATGCATTCGTAAATGGATGGTGTATTCAAGAATTGTGACTTATGTGATGTCACTAGGGTCATCTTTGCTGCTTGATTAGCCTTTTCCTCACAGCCTCTGTACTTGGGGATTGAGACTTGCTGTAAGGAGATGTAATTTTTTAGTATCATGCATCCGTAAGCGGATGGTGTAATCAAGGATTGTGACTTTTGTGATGTCACTAGATTCATTTTACCAGCTTTGTATGTCTTTTCTTCAACGACTCTGAACTTGGGATTGATACTTGCTGTAAGGAGTTAGTAATTTATTAGTATCATACATTCGTAAATGGATGGTGTATTCAAGAAATGTGACTTTGGTGACGTCACTAGGGTCATCTTTCCTGCTTGATTAGCCTTTTCCTCACAGACACTGTACTTGGGGATTGAGACTTGGACTTTGACCTTTGGACATTTTCAAAAATTGAATGGCTCGATTGCAGTACCCTAAGAACGTAGCAAACTCAATTCCAACGAAATTACCATCTAAAGAGGTTTTTTTAAAAATGGCCCAAAAACGCAATTTGAAAAGTGTCTAAAAATCGATCTGCGAAGGGGTCTATCTCCGGAAGTATTGCACCTACGGAACTTTCGATAGTGGGAGGTGGAAGAAGATATCAAGGAGAGGACAAAACAGTTGGATTCACTCCAATCGGTCGAGGAGTTCTCAAGTTACAGGCGGTCAAATTGGGGAAATGTTAAAAAAGTCGTAATACTTCACCTTATCCACATTTTCAAAAAAAAAAATCGGAAAGTTTGTTTTGCTGTTTTTGACCGAAATGGCTCGTTTGCAATCCTTTAAGAACGTATCAAACTCAGTTCGAATAAAATTACCCTCCAAAGAGGTTTTTTAAAAAAACTCCTAAAACGCAATTTGAAAAGTACCTAAAAATCGACCTCCGAAGGGGTCTATCTCCGGAAATATTGCACCTACGCAGCTTCCGATGGTAGGAGATGAAAGGGGACATCAAGAAGAGGAGAAAGAGTTGGAATGATTCCAATCGGTCGAGGCGTTCTCAAGTTATAGGCGGTGAAATTTAAAAATTAATAAAAAAGTCGTAATCACCCCCCCCCCCCTCCCTTTGGACATTTAAAAAAAATATATCGGAAAATGTTTTTTTGCTGTTTTTGATCGGAATGGCTCGTTTGCAATCCCCTATGTGTTTAACATACTCAATTGGAATAAAATTAATGTACTAAAATTCTAGCTTTCAATACCCAAAGTTTTTGGAACTACTAGCTTGCCAATAAATCTTGCAAAACGGTGGTCAGCATTTAACTTATTATAGTATATCTAGCGTTCGAATTTAATATTTTTATTTAATAACACACTTTATGAGCAAGGAAGCATAGTTTTGTTTTATCGTAACCACCGGAAATAATGTTATTATCTCTAGCTTTTATTTCCTCAATTTTAATTTTTAATATTTTCATAACAATTAAAATAATTAACGAATTTCAGGAGAGCAGGAAATCCAATTACAACCTCTGAGTAAACACGAAAATTGCCAAGAAAACCATATAATTTTTTTTACTGCCATTTATATTTTTAATAATTTACACCAGCAAGCATGTCGCTGAGCCATTAAATTTATTAAGAAAGTGTATCTTAGAGGCAAAATTTTTCTTTTAAGTGTGCTCGTTAATGAAGGAATGAAGTTTAGGTTATATTTGATGCACCTTATCAAAATCAAATTTAGTTATGACCTTATCGAAAAACTTCAGTAGTTGTTAAGTTTGATGATAAATAAAGAAAGGAAGAGATTGGCTGAAATAAGAAATCTGACAAAAATAAAATATTGTGTTGCGGCGGTAGGAGCAGTACCACAGACAAAATAAGGATCAAAACAGAACAAGATAAAGAGTCAAGAAATAAACCATATGGAGACATGGCAAGAATAACTAGAAGAACTTAAGGAGAAGGACAAGAGCAATGAAAAACACTGGATAAAAGAAAAGAGTAAGAGAGGTATATGACACAACCATTGGTCACTCCATGGGTAAGTTAATCGAACAAGAAAGCAATTATGGAACGGATCAAGAAGGTAGAAACTGTGGTATAAACTGTCCAAATTTTAAAACAGAGTAAATTTAAGTGAAAGAAAACATATAGCCAGAGCTGAATCAAATCAAATAAAGGAGCACCGAAGTATGGAAGAAACCTAAACAACAAAAATTATGATTAAAATTACTCAAAATTAGTATGTATTACGCAAATTGTAACTTTTATGGTGACAGGAGCACCGAAGATGTAGCATTGGTTATTGTGGCTACTATAGACTTTACTGAAAGAACAGGGGCTGATGAGGCAGAATATAAGATGGAGAAAGTGACAAACAACAAAACACATCCGGCTACTTTTGAACGGCCACCACGAAGAATGGAGAAATGTGATCAGAAAATCTAGGTTATAACTTATAACCTTACGGGAGACGATAAAGCGATAAGGAAAAAGTGAATATACAACGTTGCTGCAACCGATTGGGGACGTTTTCGGCAGGAAGTAAGTAATTTCGACATGAGAAGACTTGAGATAATTGAAAAGGGTGAAAGCGAAGCGGAATAACTCCAGAACTTCCTTAAGGGTGTTTTAAAGTACAGAGTAGCGAAATAAAGAAACTAGGGTTGGACTGGATAAGACTATCAAGATGAAGAACTTCAAGTCGCTAAAATAAACGTTACCAGAGGGGATGAGAAGTGAGCTTACTAGAGAGCACGAGGACGAGAAATATAGCGACATGGAGAAGATTTCGATGGGACATGAACTGAACATACAAATGTTAACGCATGAGCTATAATGGGATAATGTATGGGACATAATCAGTAAGGCAAGAGTTAAAGAGGGCGATAGAGTTACAGGAAGTGGAAGGTAATGAGGCGAACAAATACCATATTGGTAAGATTAGAAACAAACCAGAGGGCAGGTAAAAGTGATTAAAGACGGTCGCTTTCCTAATGAATGCATGTGGCATGTACGGGAGACAAATGAAAAGCAACTTGTGAGTCTGCATGGGAGATGTTGGGAGCTTGGGATCTTCCCTAAAGTCTGCAAAACAGCAAGGATGGGATGGTTGGCTAAAAGCAGATGAGATACCCATTTATGTCACACAGACACTGGGGAGGATTCCGGATAAATTGGTGAATGAAAGAGTAAGGGTTTAGTGTAAAAAAGTTCAAAAATGATACGAAAAACACTATGATTTTATGGCTAGACTTTATGGCTGGAAACTTAATCGCCAATATGAAAAGCGCTAAAGGTAGTGGACAACACGTGATGCTGGTGTGTCTAGACATTGCAAATGCGTTGAATATGACTTTGGTGACATACATAGGGTCAAGAACAGATAACTGGAGAATGACACGAAAATTGAAAGAAATGTGCTGGATTTTTTTTTCAGCCAAGGACGTAATGTTAAAATGACAAGGTAAGTAACAGTATAGAAAGGGATTGTACGCAAGGATTAAGTTTGGGCCAATGCTAGGGCTTATTTTTATGGAAGAATGGTTTGAAAGCTTGAGGGATATGGAGGAGAGAGTCCCCCATATCTCTCAAGGGGAATTCTCTTCGGGAATCATTGCACAGGCTTTTGGCGATGATCAAGTGGTGATGGTAACAGATTGGGCGCAGCTCAACGTAAGATTGGGAGTAAACGGGAAAGAGTGTGTTGTAAGTGTATTGAATTGAGAGTTGCAGGGATGAGATACAACGTAGGAAAGACCGCGTGTATGTTTTTGGAAAGAGGGAAAAAATAACACCAACAGTTGAGAGCGTGTTAATCTATCTACAGAGGTAGGGTGTATAAAGGTAAAAAAGAATTATAGACTGTACTGTTTTTTTATGGAGACGAGATATAGGGAACCAGGAGCAGAGACACCAGAGTAAAAGGGCAATAAGACGCAGCGCAGAAGTTTCTGCTGTTAATGTGCAGGCCGTTTAGAACCACATCTACCGAATGCCTCGGAGTAATCAGTAAAGCACCACCGTTGTATTTTACCGCAAATGTAATAAATCAGGAATTTGATAGGTATGAAGGAGGTAAAACGGAGTTGAGAATGAATGGGAGAGAAAGAGTGTATCTGGCTTGGTTACAGAAATATCCAAAGGCAAGTTGGAAGAGTTTGGTTCGACGCGGCTCAGTAAGAAGGAAGGTACAGAGACGGTTGAGCTGAGCCAAGGTGTACACAAGGTAGGTAAAAAGAAGATTTCGGACACGTGCCGCAAATGGAACATCTCTATAAAGAAATGCCGAGAGAGTCGAGATGCGGTGGGTATGAAAAGAGTGCACAATATGGTAGCAAAAAAGGGAAACGAAGATGAAGAAGGTATGGTATCGGTATTAAAATAGTGAAACGCTACAAAACGCTAAGGGAGAGAAAGATTATTCATAGCTGGCATCAAAGTGGGGTACAAGTAGGAAGGAACGTGGTTTGCAGAGAAGGCGGATTGCAGCGGTTTGATTGCCAATTTTCCTTGAATCCCAGTCAAGGAAAATTGGCAAGATGATGACATGTGTGAGTGTAAGGAGTGGTTTGAAAAAACTCGGCACTATAGATAGGAGTGTAACTTGTAGGGGAGGGTGAGGACATTTTCGAATGGCAAAGGGGGAATAGAGATATGTACAGTTGCAAACAAATGGGGTAACCCATGTTTCAGGGAAATTGAGGGGCTAGTCCAAGATCACGATCCATTTTTTCACCAATTTTGAGTTTTCTAAATGTTTGTTATTAGTTTATTACGAGGTTGCAATTTATTTAACTTTGCAAGATTTGGGTTTAAGATATATTAAAAGTTAGGTTGAATTGTAAAGCGTGTAAAAGATCTTAAGGCTTTATTATTTTTAGGTTTGAGTAATTTGTGTTTATGTTTACATTGTATTGATAATAAATGAATGATGTTTTTTTCCCTCTTGTTTTGCTCGTCCAGCGTGCCTACGAGCGGGGAAGGGCGGGGCGAAGAGTAAAGGAAAGCGTTGAGGCCCTAATGCTGGTAACGTCAACAAGCACTGCATCTGTCGTAAGTAAAAACGAAATAACACTATTTTCAAAATGTGTAATCGCAGGCAAATTGATTATCTATAGATAAGTACTATATGTACCTGAAAAGCAAACAAATCGTTTATGTCTACTTATTCCTTATTAAACTTCACTTATTTAAATTGCAACTATTTCAAACTAAATCCAATCAGCTAAAAGGAAGCCGCATTATCGAAGCGATTAATCCACGCCCGCTTAACCTTTCACTCGATTAAATTAAAACTCCAATTAGGAATATTAAAGTCGGCCTAATTAAACCGACCGACTGCGAAAGCCATATATCCTTATTAAACCATTTAATCGCTTCGCTACTAGAAAATATCCGCAATTCGCACCTTGAAGTTCCGCCATTATAAATTTAAATAGACAGGCAGTAGCAGCAGCACCTACATATCAGTCCAGGGGAAACTCCGTTGTAAGTTAATTAACGGGGAAACTGCAGCTGGAAGCCGGAAAACCGGCTCTTTTGTGACATTGTGAGGGATATCTCGCTCTTTCCGTTGAACACGGCAGCTGCGGTCTTCTTTTTGGCGAGGTTTAATCCTGAGGTATTTGCATTTGAAACTCAATCGCGAAAGTTGAGGGCTGATGAAGGATAATTGGATGATACTGCTGCTAGTAGTAAAGCGGAGCTTAATTTTATAGATAAATAGTCCTTTCGTGTGTTGTTTGAAGTTTTAAAGAGATTTCTAGGCTTGTGAGCGATTTAATCTATGAGTCATGCATTAGACAAGCTTTTTCTCTTTAGATTGTTTAGTGCTTTGGTGCTTTCGAGAAAATGGCATTTTTCTTGTTAAAAAAAATCGGCGCTTTAAAATGGGTCTCCTGAACAAAGGACAAAATCTGATCGCGATTTAACTTCCTCCTCGCTGAACGCCAAATCCCTTGTTTTTCTCAAAGCGAAAGACTTTAAAGTGAGAAAATAACGAGCGAGGGAGCGAAAATTTCAATTGAGCACTAATACCCTCTTGGCTTCTTATTCATGTAATTATATCTTCATTTCGACTAAAATCGAGCACAGTAGAATAAAATTTGCAGAAAACTCTAGTACCTAAGGTAGATACGCCATTGTGGCCATCGCGTGCACCAGTGTGGTCATCCGCAAAATCTCATTCCTTCTTGTACTGTTAATCGAACGTGAACATACTATTTAGTTTGCCAGTTTAAGTGTTTAACCATTATGAGCCAGTTATTTACCCAGGATGTTTTGCAACGCGGTGCTTGGATGCCTTCTCGAAAATTTTGTTAAGAAACATAAGGTAAGTTAATACAACATTCTATGTAAAAATACAGATAATATTGTTTGAGGTAGCTAGATTTGATTCATAAAGGCATTTTCCATGTTATTTTAGGACTTAGAACTAGATAATTTACCCAAAAATTTTGATTTGAATTTGAATTTGAAATAGTAATAAAAGTGGTCACAACTGGAGCAACAAACAATACTTGACAACGCGCCAGTTGCAGTCTTTTAGTGTTCACATATGAAGCATGAAAACAAGGTGTGTTTACGCAATAGAAAGAGATGGCAAACACAAATAAAGTAAAAAAGGGGTACCTAAATATTTAACAAAAAACGAAACATCTTGGACTTCCATTGTCTTTATTGAGTTTTTTTCCACGACGTTTCGAGCAGTGGAATCTCTGCTCGTTTTCAAGTGAAACTGAGCATTAAGCTCGAGTTTACTTGCTTATGTACTAACACAGCTAACCACGCCCACCATTCCTATTGGCCGAATCGTCGCCACCGTCGCGCGTCAAGCGACCAGCACTTGTCCGCCTTATCAATGGATGCCATAAACTTTCGTGCCTTCCAGTGCTGTTCCATATGCACAACTTTGGCTTCCGACAACTTAATATTATGTTTTTTATCATCCAAATTCTATCTTGTACTGAACTCCAAGGGAAAAAATGTACATGACGTCTGTACCCCGATACCGACAACGTTTATTAATCTCTGTAAATGCTGAAGGCTCGATGGCGTCACCGTTAACAATTTAAAAATTTAAAAGTTTGTCCAAAATGCTGCTCCTAGGAATTGGGGAATTGAAACATCGGATTCAGGAAAAATGCAATTTAGACAATTCATTGAATACTTGGCAAATACTTTTATTAAGTTTTTGGAACCTAAGACTATTTCCAGGGCACTCATCATCTGTGTTGAGGGTCACACGTCTCACTTGTCTTTGAATTTGAGCAATGCTGAACTTTCTCCATGTTGCCTCTTTTATCCATTAAAGCAGGCATGGAAGAAAATTGCAAGAAAAAGTTTATACGACCACGGAGTCCAGAATATTCAGGAAAAGACACACCTTTAATTAAATTTGCTTTTGACACATAAAGATTTTACCGTTTCCAATAAATCTGGGTTTTCAGTCTGCGGTCTGTATCCATTTGTCGAAAATGCCCCGGATTACAACAAATATGTTTGCAAAAAACTGCATGTGAAAAACGGGAAAATCCAAATGGTATGTATGAGAAACTGTCCGATTTAACATTTTTAGAGCAGCAAATGAATCCCTGGAAACTGCAGAATTTTAAATTCGTATATTCAATTAAATATTTTTGGCAAAGATAATTGGAGCTCTGCTATTTTTGGCTTTCCATTAAAGTTGATACATCCCTGAATTTAACAAGTCTGAATAAAAATAAATAGATGAAACTTAAGAAAACTAAGTGCCAATTTTTGATTAAGAAAGTATTGAAGCTACAGAAATTTCGACAAAATCCAGCTGGTCAAACGGAAATGAAAATTCTGAAGTTCTTGTGTTTTGAGTTTAATAATAACGCTGTTAAAGAGACAATAGAAGGTAGGAAAGAGGAAATTATTAACAGGGACGTAAATAATAAAGAAATCATTTCGAAAATTTTTGACTAAAGTTTCAAGAAAAAAAAAACTGAAAAAAACTTCCTAAAAATTACAGTTAGTGGTGTTCTTCAAGATGCTTCTTCAAGAAAAGCAAAAAGAAATTGGATACTCCTTCCTTAAGTAGTTAGCGAGGGCACCTGTTTACACCAAGGTTGATTTCCTAACGGATACAAAGCATACGACACTGGAAGGTTATTATAATTTTTCAAAAGTCTACATGAAAAATTTTATTATTAAATAAAACTAGAGTAGGCTGCACAGCTATTAATTGGTATTTATTACAACAGAAACCACAAACACGTCAGTAATACTGAAACTAAAAGAAATTCCTTAGTTTACCTATTTTAACGCACTGCAGTCTTTACTGCTCAATATTGCATGGATAAATCTGTCATTTAAACCCCGAACCCTTCACAATGGGTACATCCAAATGAGCAATCAACAAAACGATACGCTGAGAAAAAACAAAATAACCCAGAACTTGTTTGTTACCTATGGACCTTGATTAGAGAGTAAATGTCTGACTAAAGAACTTAAAGTCATTTGAATGCACAAGTTACGTGACAAAGTCTCCTGGGATTACTTGTCCCTTAATTATGATTAGTAAAGAACAGGAAATAGTACAGTTGTGTGAAAATAACTACACTTTATTTGGATACAAAGAGAGAGAGAAACACTATTTATGCAATAAAATCAAGCTTATTTATTGCAAACTACGAAGAACTAATCTGCATATTTTCAATAATGCACAGATAACAGAACGCACTTAATCCGGTGTACGAGACTGCGATTCAGCCCAAACGAACACCAAACGCTTACTTCGTCAAGCCCTCGGCCCAAGCCCTCTAACCTACTAACACAAACTACGAACCTTCTACGAAATCTGAACTTGAACTCTTCTTGATCCCGGTGAACGAATGCATTTACGCATTTTTGTCCCCTACTCGGAGCACATCAGCCAGTCATACTGAGCTATCGGTACCATTAATCTGCGGCGACGCTGCACAGCCAATAGGGAAATCAGCAGTCGTTTATCGACGTTTCCTCGTTACATAGGGTAATAAAACGGGTGCCTGGGCTATTTTTAAATTTTACTTCGACCGCTTTTCTTTGAGTATTAACCATTCAGCATGATTTATTGAACTTATATCTGTATAGAAACAGATGATTTATTTAGGATATTTACTGTTTGAAATCGTTTAGAATGCGATTATTATTTCCTTCTTATGTTGAGGTTTTCCCAACAGAACATTCTAAAGCAATTTTAGCTGCAGAAAAGGCAGCAAAAAGAACAAGAAAGAAGGGTAAAATGAACAACACAAAAAATGTAATGAAAAAAAGTTATTGATCAAACAAATAATTTGTTTTGCCTCAGTTTTTTTTTTCAATAAATGCATATTATTTGTCTATGTAATTCTCTGGGGCATAAAATGTTTCTTCAGCCCGTTTTCTTTTAAAAAGCTAAAATGGTTAAAACCATAAGAAAAACATATCCATGATTATTTTCCAAAATAGTTTTCTACACTCTCATTGTAAATAACGAAATTAAGGTCACCAAATAATTATCAATCACCCAAAATGTTCGTTCGGACCGACCGACGTCCCAAGGACTCTTGGATTTGCGTTTTAAAGCATTTTTTTTTGTTCGTCCAAAAGAAAAACGCCAAGAACGATAAATAGCCCAGTCGCCGGGGATTCTGGGGGAATATTTCAACGAAGAATGAATCGCCTCTAATATTTCCCTTTCGGGATTGGTATAATGACAAATTACCGATTACGCCGACGCAATTTCGGAATTTGCCCCGGGTTGTTTGAGATTGCTGCCATCGCTTTCGTCGAACAAACATGAATTACATCCCGATCTGGCTTGAAAGCCCTGTTTGTTTCTTAAGGTTCTTTCAAGTCAGAAGGAGAGTAGGTACTTTTGTGCGTCTAATACACTTACAACAATTTGCCCTGCCAGGCATTGGCAGATAAATTTAATTTTGTCGTCTTTAATTAATTTTTGTTTATCCCTCTTTCCAATTTTATTTGGTGACTTTAAAATGAAAAGATTGTCTTTTGTGTGGGATCTAGATTAGAGTTTTTGTATTTTAACAACCTGTTTCCATCACGTTTTGCTTGCTATCCATTTTCGGTTATCGAGAGTAGTGTAAGATAAGAAATGTTCAAAAATATTGTATTTTCAAGCGCCTCAAGAAAATTATCTGTTCTGAGTACTAATTTTTGCTGTTCAGTTACCAACATGGAACCGTTCTCGACTTAAAATGTTTTTTTTTAAGGAAAGAACTTTCACGGCAGACGGATATAGGTGTAGGACGGATATAGTGGTAGGTCAAAAGGACACATTGGATTGCTTCATACTGGGCACATGTGGATTGTCAAGGTCCTACTAAAAAGATGACTCAGTGGTCTATAACGAACGTGGTAATGGAGTCATATAGACCACTTATTGTCCAAATGATTGATTAATATTGACTGATGCATTCACCAAATGACCTTATCTTATTCCCTTAAGATTGTAACGGAATTCTCTGCTGCTCAATTTAAGGCTAAAAATGCAACCGTGTAAAGGGGAAAACAGAAACATAAATATTGACATAACTTTTAGAAACGCGCCCCACTGGACCACCAAGAAAACCCCAGCAGAACTTATGTTCAAACGTAGACGGAGAACACTGTTGGACCAAGTAAAGCCTCCCAGCGATGACCTCACCAACAGCACAGCTACTGCAGTAAATAATAAGGGGCAAAGTCAAGCGAGGACGAGGAAAAGACTAATGAAACCCATTCGCAAATTGAAGAGAGAAGGTTGGGAGGTGGTAATGTTCCGAGACTAGAAATGAGAAATATTAAATATGGACAAAATAGTTGTCAAGAAGTTATTGAGTACGACTACCAACTTATGCAGACTAAAGTCCAACCAAATGTGAAAAAGACACAAAAATCAAATGATAAAGTTGAACATATTTAGTATGAAACAAGGAACACCAGCACAAACCACACCACAGCTTAAAGGGCCGATAAAGGTAGTTGTGGAGCAGGATAAAAGAAAACCAAGCGTCGCTACTGCTCAGGATATGGAGGCATAATCATTGACGACCAGGAAGACAATGCTGATCAGCACTGGTATGAGTCGGCTGAAGAGGTCGAGGATACGACCGGGAGCACCAGAGTGCTACTATAGTTTACTGTGCACCTAGTATCAAAAATTGCCCTTTCCACACAAATTGCACAGCACTGAAGAGTGATTTTCGCAAATGTTGCAATCTATACTTTTTCTACGACTCGTTTTGCCAGACGAAAACGCTATATGTGAACAGATGACGGTACTGGAAAGTAGGACATTAAGGAGATTCTTCCGAAAAATATTTGTCTCGATTATTTGCTATAAACTTTGATATAATTTATGTGTAATACATTCTCCTTAGTTATCGATTACCTCATTTACTAAGAACATGACAGTAATTTTTTTTTATTTAGGAAATGTTTGTTAGAAAAAGTCATCCAGTTGACCATGCATTTTTGACAGAAAAAAGGCATAATTAAAGTAAATAAGCTTTTGTTACTTCATACTTTTCTTTTGATATTTTACAGCCAACTTGACGACTAACTCTCCTATTTAAATAAGGGTGCTGTTGAAGAAGAAAATAACAGAAATACTGATAACTTCTCTATCGAGCTCCCTCGAATGTTACATGTCATATATAAAATACTAACATGGATTCTACAACCGGTGTAAAAAATATTGCATTTTTTTGAAATCTAGATAGAGAGACGCATGCTACAGTTGCCCGAAAGGTCTTAAGAACTCTCAGTAACTGTTTTGAATATGAATTTTTTGAGTGTGGAAGACCCATAAAGGTGCAAACTTACGTACATGCTGCTTTGAGATTTATTCTGCTAAGAATAATGGGAAAAGATACTAGAAATAAGTTAACAGAGGAACTAGTATAGGAAACAAAGCCGTGAATGAGGAAAATACTCGACTAGATGAGTATATAAAGCGTAGAAACACACACTATCTAGTTTAACAGAAAGTAAGGAGGAATTCCTACAATAAACACTGTTTGCCATTGTTAATAAAAAAAATGAAGTAAAAAAAAAAAATATATTTTTACAACTAAATAATCAATTAATTTAATTCTACCGCCATTTAACAAATGAATTATATCGCTCTAACTAAAGCTCTTCAATTTTTGATCAACTCATTTTAACAGAAAATCAGAACAGAAAATTATGAAGTGGTACAAGAAAGAACATGTGTTCTATAGAGAAGAATAGATACATCATGACATCATGACAATAAAGAGAGACTAGAGATCTCTAGTCTCTCTTTATTGTCGTGTCAGTGAAGAGGATTCGCAAATGGAGTGTGTTCAGAGTTTTTCTCATAGTCAACGATATCGTCGGCTATGAGATTTTAAATATTCGTACGGTGTGTGAAATTTTGAGAGTAAAGGATGACATAATCGATGTAGATGAACTTTTATTACCTTTTTCAAATAAAGATCCCTTACTTCCTGAACTGGAAAACTTTACACTTGCTTTTATTGGTAAACCGTAAATATGCTTAACAAAAATTTCCATTCCAAAAGTTTTGTGAGGAAACTAAATAAAGTACTTCTAATTTCTCTTGAGTGTTACGTCATTACTCTTTCATATTACTTTATCTCACGTTAAACGTATGAGACCAAAGTTTTGCGTCACCGACATGTGTCGGATAAGAATATTCAAACTTAACATTGACGTTGTCACTGGCAATATCAAATCTGCTCTTAAATCGAAAAATTCCGGGCAAAACATTCTCCGAGGGTGAACAAGTGTTAATATTGGAGTTAGTTTAATATTTCCAACAAGGAAAAGAGGCAAGAAAAAGCTTGATACCTTTAAAAGCAGTACATAACGTAAGTAGGTACCTATTATCTTTAAAATCAAAGACTAGTTACGGCGTATCTTCTTTGGGAGACAAATCTAAGCAGTGTGGTTGAATGGTGGGTACAAAACGGCAACGGAGAGGTAAAAAACAGGTATAATATGCATATGCGTAAATATTCCGATAGACAGCTTCATAGATTTTGCTATAAGTTACCGCTTTGCTCCCATTTAGTCCTCTAAAACGGACGCGGCGATTCTTGTTAAATCGAATCAAGAAGCGCAAAATGCTTAACTGATAATTAGTTTTCTAGAGGGTAGCAGATGCATTAGGTGTGTCCCTAGTACCAATTCAGAGACTCCTAACTAATGGAGTGAGTAAAGATCATGCTGTTGAAAAGTATAAATTGTGTAAGAAAACACCACAACATCAAGTCTGCCACCATATAATAAGACCTCCACGACAGATATCGAAGATTACTGAGTTAATTTTTTTAGTACAGGCGAACATGTTACACTCCAGTCTTCACATAACCACCTGCAAAATATTGATCAAATTATAATTCCTTGCAAATCCCTGGCTTTGTACTTGAAAAAACTTAAGTTTAAGTGGATGAAGTGTATAATATCTAACCGACTTTATCTAATGGAACAACCAAATATTATACATAAAAATTATAACGTTTTTGAGTGAGTATAGGGCGAACGGTTTGAAAGAAACTGTGTTTCGTCTCAAACCGGTTATTATAGATGAAATATGGGTTTTTAGTAAATGTATATCAACGCTATTAATTAATGTTAATCTATTTTTTAAGCATCATTCAAAGGGGCATTTAGGACAAATTGACAAGATGGCACGATAAACACTCTAAGAAAAAAGTCTTCCTCAGAAGGAACACGCTACATAGTTTTGCATGCTGGTTCAGAGGATGGGTTTATCCGGAAATATCAGCCTAGTATTCAAAGCGGGAAGTAAATCAGGCGAGTACCATGACTCGATGAAATCTGCGAATTTCGAAAAATGGTTTTGTGAACAGCTTTTACCTAATTTGGAGGAACCCTAACTGATAATTATGGACAATGCTTTTTACCACTCCATGCAAGTAGAAAAGTTACCTAATCAAAGTTGGTCCAAACCTTGCTTAATAGAATGGTTGCAGCAGCATCGGATTAAATTTTCTCGTTTTGCTATATGAAAGCTGAGCTTTTAGGTGAAAAAGAACATGCTGGAGAACCTTTTAGGTATAGCAAAAAAGAACATGCTGTAGAACAGATATCGGTTGGTATTTGACATCATAATAATTGTAGGATGTCTAAAATCGCTCTTTTATAGTGACAATAAGTAATTTTAGTTTTGGTGTTTTTTTTTTACTTTAGAATAGACGAACTAGCACTTCAAAATGGCCATCGTGTGTTAAGATAACCTCGTTACCATTGTCATTTTAACCCCATTGAAATGGTAGGGTCCCAGTGTAAGCGATATTGTGATTCGAAAATCAATGCTATTCATCGAATCACAAACGAGAGCGTTTTAAATTTATGGAACGAGGCGTTGAAAAAAGCTCGTTTTTCAATTTAAAAAAAATTATTTGCTTAACTTACTAACAATACTCTTTTTGCAGGTTACTCCCGAGTTATGGAAAACCGAGTTATGGAAAAACTATGTTCGACATAATAATAAACATTAGCGATACTTGGGAAAAAGAAAAGCGTGTTCGTCGAACATTCCGTCACTTATGATCAATTTAGATGACTCAGTTGATGAAGACAGTGAATCCGAGGAAGAATTTTCACAATGTTGTTTACTTCTTTGTTTGCTTTTAGTTATTTGTTCTCCGTTAGAACGTTTGTGTTTTGTTTAAAATAATTGGGAGTTTTTTAAAAGATTACATCAATGTATCTTATTTTTCTCCCAAACCTGTTTTATTTATTTCTCTGCTACTCGCCATACACACAGCAAATGTGCTGCTTTTTCGTTATCTACAGTGCTCTAAAACAATTACTACGCCACTAGAAACCTATTTTTGTTTGAACTTAATCACTATATTTTTGAATTTTTGAGACCAATTTGTTTACTCGTTTTTTTTTATTTCAACTGTGTACTTGCTTCTTTAAGGTCTCTATGCTACATCAAAAATTTAGTACCCACCTCTTAATACATATTGCTGTAACGCAATATTTGTTGTAGATGTGTTATATATCACATTAAATAAAAATGTTAATAATCGGAATTTCTTTAAAGCTACCTCTTTAGGCTGCTTGTAATTTTGAACAAAAATAAAGTAAAACGTAGTACTCCCGGTTTGGTTAGTTTCATACCTACTAAGTCCTGACGTAATCAGAAAACCAAAAAAATAAATGATTCTTAATTTAATAATTACTTACATAAGGCAGGTAATTTATTTAGTTGAGTTAAAATAATATAATAATAAACCACTTATTAAAAATAAAAAGTATACTATATGGTTAACTTATCCATTAACGCCGATTAAGAAAATACGTGCACTTACCTATAAAAAGTATCAATTTCACTTTAATCATATGTATCAAATTAAGACATACCCTATAATTGTGGTTTCGTAGTAAACAATGACGTAACACTCAAGAGAAATTAGAAGTACTATAGTAGTCTTCCCTCTCGAACCTTATTAGTTGATGATCAGCTTTATTAATTGATGACACCCCTCTGTCAGATATAAAGAGTTTCCTAAAGAACGAATTAACTAGTCTAACTAATTAACCTAATGCAAATCGTGAGGTAAAAAAAACGCTGAAACTAATTGATTTTCGACTGAACCCTAATTCACATTTTAATATATGGAAGAGCGGCGAGATGTTGTACAGAGCAAGCGTATTGAATCTAATACTGCGTATAATACTAGTTTAGATAAACTGTACTAATTCACTGGATGAATACGTATACTTATACGATCGTAAATTGGACGTCCTGAATATGTGTACAAAAACTCTAGAACAATGTGAATCCTTTAAACGTAATTTGACCACTTTAGTTAATTGTGCTAGTAATGTCGAACTTAAGAGAGAAACCGAAAAAACTAAAATTGATGTGCTGATAGAAAAACTAAAAGCTTCTAAATGTGAAGACAGGAAATCTACAGCAACAAATTGAACAGCTTAAAGAGAACCTCACTTTTGTAAGATCTCAAGAGACGGAAGTTGAAGCAACTCTGCCTTGTTGTGCTGCATACCATAAAATTTTTAAAGATAACAGTTACTTCTTGGAAACCTTAATGCTTGCATAAATCGTTAAGAAATATTACAAGGTCAAAAGGATCACCTTGTAAAACGTTTGGCTTCTTGTAGGAGAAATAAAAAACCTAAAAATAACAGAACCGTTGTCTAAAACTTTTTCTCACTGAAATAAAAAAATTTCTTAAACTCTGTTTCATTTTCCACTGAGGGGCACTTGGAGTTAATCCATGTACATTGCCTGCCGTGTCTGCCCTACCTGTATAGAGCCACCGATGTGTCACAAGTGTCAAGTCTGTCAATAACTGTCATGTCATACGTAATCTGTCATATGTCATCTGTCAAATCTGTCATATGTCACATACCACAAAAATGACACCATTTTGGGGCCTCTTATCAGGGGGCTCCCTTTTACACTGGGGCTCACGTAGACTTCAAGGTCGAAGTGTCCCAGAACCCCGTCGTTATAACTACTGGCAAAAGGCTGTCCTTATTGCTCTTAACCTCGCAGGTTATCGGAACCAGAAACGAAGTGCAAAGAGTAGGTGGTCACCAATTTGTCGTACAACCCAACTGCGTACTAGTTTCGAGTAGATCTAGTATACTCTGCATACTAGATCTACCCCTCATCAGTACAACTTTGGTTGGTCGACAAATTGAAGACCGTTACCCCGAAACTGGTATGCAGATGGGTTGATCGACAAATTGGTGACCACCTACTCTTTACATTTCGTTCTGATTCCGATAACCTACGAGGTACAGAGCAATATGGGTTCCTCGAACTGAGACCAATCTAGTGTGCAGTATTCGATCTAATATGCTGGTGGATGTCGCCTGCTCCTGCTTTGTACTACACCTCACCACTCTTCTGTAGATTTTTGACTTTAAGCAGCGAACCCACGGTCTCCAATTTGTCGAATAAAACAAAGCTGTACTGATGAGGGGTAGACCCCGAAGCTAGTATGCAGTTGGGTTGATCGACAAATTGGTGACAACCTGCTCTTTGCCCTTCGTTTCTGGTTCCGATAACCTGCGAAGTACAGAGAAATATGAGCTGCTTCTCGAACTGACAGCCATTTGCCAGTAGTTATAACGACGAGGTTTTGGGACAATTCGATCTTGAATGTAGATGGGTTGGCAGATCGACAAACTGGTGACCACCTACTCTTTACATTACAATACATCTCGTAACATTTTCAGACAGCTCTTTAATAATACTACTTTTATTTTTATTTTCCATTTGAATAATTTCTGTAGAAAAACGTAGGTAAGTAAATGCGTAAAATGAAAAACCGAAAAATAATTTATGGTTCATTGCAGGTAAAGTTTGGAATCGCTAAATAATTTGTCTGTCAAACAAAAGTTAGATTTTGGTACATAACTCCCTACAGTTGATCAATTTCTTCAATTTCTGGAGAAAAAGTGCAGGATCTGAAAGACCTCTCCAATGCAGACTCAGCTCAAAATGAAAAGAATTGTTTTGTTATAACTCTTTTCTCTCAACATCGTCATTAGTACCTTCTGGACCTCCAAATTTTCCAAGACTTTCTTTTCTGTTGCGACCTCTAGTAAGAGACAGAAAACGCGCGAATGTGGAAGTGATACACAAGGTCGTATCAAAAATACGTGTCTAGACTCGAAAAAATTGAGCATTGTAAATTTTAAAAGCCTCAGTTGAAACTGTCTTGAACTAGATATTTTGTGACCAAATGTGTTGTTTGCAAAGATGAACATCACACACTGCTCTGAAATTTAATTGCAGATTAACCTACCCAAATAATTAAAATGTGAGGCGGTAAAATAGCCAAAACAAAATTGAGTATTAGCATCGAAAAAAATACACTCGTATTAAATCTCGCAAAAGGGAAGTTGTTAGTTTCTGAACTATCTCAGAAAAATTAAACTTCGTAGGTTTTGTTGCGTACGGAAGTTGTAAAGTTTAACAACAAAAGAGGAGTGTGCATACCTACTCAAAATTTCTTGCGACGAGGTCCTATTCACCCCATTTACTGAGACATTGGAAGGCATCCTCCATTTTACAGAGTGTATCTACTTCTTTAAACAAATCTATAAACATCCAAAAAAATGTTGAAAGCTCTTCTTAGTCATACTCCATGGCCTATGTCATCATTCATTCAAATGTTCATCAAGGCACTCTTGTCACAAAATAATTGATCCTCTTTTGAACAGAATAACGTCTCAACTCCCTAAAGATCAAATTGGTCCTAAAAAGCTCAATGTCATTGACAAGGTCACTTCACCTTACGCTATTCCTCAGCTTTAGAAGACGGATAAAATTGTCACATTGCTGGTGGCTATTATTTGTGGAAACAATTGCTCAAAATTTTATTAATCTTTGTATTTGTAAATTTTCTCGCCTAAGGCACTCTTTTACAAGTTCCGTTTAAACTCCACGTATAGCAAAATGAAAGACTTTTGACAGATGCAATTTGCGTCAAATTCCGAGTTCAAAATTCAGGTAGAGATTAAACTGAAGATGTATAAGGGCGACTTTTACAAGTTCAAGTAAAACTTCATGTTGAACATATGATGATGAAATATATAATTTTCATTTTCATCGTATAATATATGATGAAATATGCTCTTTTATATATATATTTTTTAATTTATCTTATGGTGAGCAATTATAGAATTTCATTGCAAATTCTGGCGCTGTGAAAGAAGGGCGGTTATCGAAATGGATTGTCGATCGGACTAGGAAGTGAAATGGACCAAGCTTAGAGTGCTTGGTGATTACTTCATGGGAGTCAAAGCCGACATATGAGTAATAAAATTAGTTTAGGGCGTTTTGTAAAGTAAGCCCTGCTCGCAGCTTAAATCCCAACCAAAACTTTTCCATCCAAACAACCCACAGGGAGACTTCCAACGGGTTTTGTTGCTGTATTTCCAAGCAAAATTTCCACAGTTATAAAGGTAATTAAAGCATATACTCTCTTTGTTAATAAGTTTTTCATTTAAATAAATAAATAGTTAAATCGTTCCTAAATAGATATAAACGTCCCGTCTAAAACGAATCTAGCCAGAACTTAAACAAAAGCCTTTCAACGTCTGGCACAGATTCCTTGTCCCTAAAGCCCCTTTTATTTACTCGTGGAGACCGCAAACAAATACCCTACAACTTTGTATACGTACACCGCCACTTACACCTCGTAACGTTTGCTGCTCAACTCAGCTGTCAGTTTCTCATACCACTTTGTTCGCAGTTTACACCTTAGCTCCATTTCGCATATCCAGTGAGATTTAACGGGAATTTTTTTTATTTTGCCCGAACAAAAATTAGAACTTTTTAATTAAAACCAGAGAGGGAAGCGTCGCAATTAAGTGGATCCTGATTGATGCATAATAATTAACAGAGAGGGGCGGTTATGGCCGTTAATCCATTATTGCTGAGCGGTTTGGCTTTTACCTAAATAAAATTCAAGGCGACACTCGGCTTCAAGTTTAAATTTATATCGAGTGCTTGATTAATATTTATGTAGCCCGGCGAATTTTAACGCGATTGTCAAGAGTGTTGATTAATGCTAATTAGGGGATCTTGAGAAGTCCGTATTTTATGTTAGCGATTAGTCAGCAGGGATTTTTATTTTTCTGGTCCTTTTTTTTAACTTATTGCTTGATAGTATTTTTTGTAAAAGTGTCACAGGAAAATTGAAAAGGACCCATTATCCAGGACATTTCGATAGAGTGATAAGTGTCATCGAGTTCTTCATTTAGGATCTGTTTTAATTTAGACGAACGGCAGCAAGACGTTCTCGTTATCCAGAAGAATATCCATTGAAATTTTTAGTCAGGGAGTAATTAGTAATGATTGAGTTAGGATTTATTTGTTATTGTATAAATAACCGGCTGATGATCGTTACCTTTTTCGCCAATAAGGTGCCTCTTTAATTTATATACATTATTTTATTTCTCTTAAATCAGTAAGGTATTTTCGTCAACTATTCTTTTAGCGAACTTGCTGACCTACTTGAGACATCGACATTTCACCTATGAAAGCTGAACTTGAACTCTTCTTCATCCTCGTGAACGAATGCATTTACGCAGACATGAGCCAATCATATTGAACGATCCATACTATTAATCCGTCGCGACCCTGCATAGCCAATCGGGACACAAGCAAACGCACTCGGACGTCCTTGTTATCTATGGGTGTACCTTATCAATAAAACAGTGATCTGGACTATTTTTAGATTTAATTATCATTGCTTTCTTCGAATATGAAGAAATCCAGGACGATTTATTACTTTTTTGTTTTCATAGTAATAGAGGATTTATTTGGATGTTAACTGTATGAAATCATCTAAAATGCGCCTATTATTCCCTTCTTTCTTCTATGTCGGGTTTTACCTAATCGAAGAAGTAACTGATAATGATTCATCCAGCTTTTGTTCTTGTATAAATAACTTGTTTTATTCGGTGAATTTTTTAGCCAATAAGGTGCCATTTCAGTTAGTACATATTATTTAACAGCATAGACCAGTAATGTAATGCTGCCAACTATAGCTTCAAAATGATTTCCACGAACTCTCTACTCTTAGTTAAATACAATCATGCAATATGTGCAGTTTTCATTGCAAATTTACAGCAAACAAACTGAAACATGATAATGTAAACTGCTGAAATACCGTTAAAAGGCTGTTGGATTACGATAGCAATATGTGTTTTTGATCTCAGAAAATGCCAGTATCCTTGCTGTACGCTTCAGCTGGTTTCCCATCCGGGAACCCTGGACATCTATCGGGCCGATTATCCAGCCTAAGGCTTACGGAAAGTAAGATTATCGCTTGGGATTAGAAAGATTTATTTCCTAGGATTTATGCTCCCTCTTCACTTTCGAAAATAACTTGCAAGAACACCGAATCTTTAACCGTTTTCAAGATATTTGTGGAAATATGGCAGAAAACAAATATTGGATTAAAAATTAATACATTTACCATACATACTGGTAAAATGCTTAAAATGTTTTAAACTTTTTTTTAATTCTCTTAAAATGAGCATTTAGGGACCTATATTAAACAGGGTGTTTTTTTAAGATGGGCCATAGGAATTTCCATGCAATGAAGTTCGATATTTTGTTTTAAATGAGCCACAGCAAATTTTATTGTAAAATAACCTGAAAAGAAAGAAGAAGAAAAGAAATTTATGTTTCTATTTATGCTTTCTGCTATACTTCTCTGTCATGTAATTCTCAATTCATGTCAGACAGCAGCGTTCATTTAAAAACACCACCCACCATTCTCAATCATGGTCTACCTTTCAGGTTGTTTTGTTGTAGTATTCGCTACGGTTCATTAAAAAAAACATTGAACTTCATTGCATGGAAATTCCTATAGCCCATCTTAAAAAAAACAACCTGTATAAAATTTTCACCTAGAAAACAGCAAGCAAGTGAACTAGAGATATGATATAATATGTCTGGCCAAATGCCTTAGTGTTCAAAGACTTGTCGACCATACCAATGGAAATCCAACCGATAAGGAGTTGCAATGCAAGCACCCATAGCGTAACTAGTTATCATACGTAGAATGAATCGAAACGTAGAAATCAAAATAGAATTTAGTAGCCCAACTCTTGTAACTATCAATGAATAAAATGGTTGGAAGGTTTTGGGTAATCTTGGACCTTTGTTGCATTGTGATTGTTGGAATTTTGGTCCTTGGTAGAAACATAGACGAACCAAAGAACTTACTCGTCGGTGATTATTAACGTTTCGGCGCCAAATTCTCTCATAAACTATAAAAGTGAAAAAACAGGGAAAAACACAGGTTTAATAATATTAGGTACATAAAGGGTGATTCAAAAGTACTTTGACAAACTTCGGGAGGTGTCGCCAGTGGCGTTTCCACTAGTGGCGCGCGTACCGCAATGACGCTTAATTTTTTTGAAGAAAAGTATGATACGCCACTGGTCTATCAAAAACTAATGTCTACCCTTTTATTTTCTGTTGAATTCTAAACAAAAAAGCTCTCTTAAGTTTTCTTCGTTACACTTTTACGTTTGAAGTAAGTTTACGTTTTACTACACGTTTGAAGTAAGAAAATAAAAATTGTTTTAATGCACGTCTTAAAATCGCTACCTCAACAAGATGGAACGTGTTATTTCAGTTCAAACTTGAAAATGAAAAGAACTAAATTAAATTAACTTAGATAGATTGTTCGAAATGTCCTCCCTCAACCTTTCAATCGGTTTCGAAGATATTATTATTTGTATTTTTTAATAAAATTTTAACACCCTGTATCTTCGTAACGATGCTCTTAAGGACTCTCGTCTATTAGAACTTTTCTTCTTAAAATAATGCCAGAAATCACCTCCTGAAGTTTGTCAAAGTACTTTTGAATCACCCTGTATAACAGAAAAAAACTTTTTTTTAAGTAAATTGATTGGATAGAATCTGTAACTCCAGGCACAAACGCGTTAACTATATAATGATATTTTACCATAAAACAAAAAATTAAACTAAAAATTCCATAAATTTATCACAAAACACTCTCATGGCTTTAAACTTTTTAAATTAGTTTTATCTTTCGTTGAACGATGTTTTTGAAAAAATTGGCAGTGCTTGGGTCGTCAGGACGTTTGACTTGGGTCCACGAAAACTAACACACCATGAGTCTTTAATAACAAGTATATTTTCCATGCAACTGTGAGTAGTTTGGCCAAAAAAAATGGAAAAATAATGCTAAAATATGGTGAGACCTGTTGCTATGACTTACCAGTTGTTGTTCAAAAAAATACAGTTTAAATTAGAAATTGGGAAAACCCAGTGTAGAATTCTAATTAAAGATGTTATTTTATGCATAACACATGCCGTATGCGTCTCCGAAATGCTGTGGAAAACCTCTAGCTGGATCGTATGCGGTACGTAGCATGTCTTTTGAGAAATTAAGCTTGAAATTGGTTTATTTAGAGGACTAAAACTATGTAGAGAGACACTGTCGGGTGAATTTCAAAGTGATGTTTATTATAACCAGACGGGCACATACCAATGTTAATATTAATGAAATGACTTATGAGTTTGTGTTGGTAATTTATATTGTTATAGAATATAACAAAATTTTGTTTTCTGACTGAATTTTTGGCTAATGACTAGATTGTTGTAAAAATTGCAGATGGAAAACTAGGGTAGTTTAATGCAATGGCATTAGAGATATTACGTTACCAATATTTTTGGATTTTTTGTATTGGAAGAGTTAATTCCATTATAGTAAATAAGGATGGAGAACGGACACTTAATCCAGTACACGAAACTACAATTAAGCCTAAACGGACACCAAACAATTACTTTATCTAACTTTCAACCAATTTGCTGATCTACTGACAACGATCTACTGACAACGATTATTTACCGCCCTTGAGGCAGCGACATTCGACCTACGAAAGCTGAACTTGAACTCTTCTTCATCCTGGTGAACAAATACATTTATTCAGACATCAGCCAATCATATCGAACGATCCATACCATTAATCCGTCACGACGCTACACAGCCAATTGGGAAATCAGCACCCGCATACCGAGTCTTCGTTATCTAGGGTAATAAAACGGTGGTCTGGGCTATTTCTAAATTTTATTACGATGGCTTTTCTTTGAATATAAAGACGATTTATTGCTGTTTTGTCTGCTTAGAAACATATGACTTTTTTTGACATGCTTACTGTTTAAAATCGTTTAGAATGCGTTTATTATCTCCTTCTTATGTTAGGTTATTCCAACACACTACAGCACAATTAAAAATCGAATAAATCCTAGCTGCTGCCAGAATAATAATAATTTGCTAACTCTCCATTAGCAAATATTATAAATGAATTCTCTTTATATGAGACGATCACTATTGCTGTGAACTTTTCCTAAAGTTTCAGGGTCTGCTCTGATTTGCCTCCTCGCTTTGTTTCGACACCGATGCTAAATCATCTAAAACATTTAATCACCTACCTTAAAATTTGCGCACCCCATCAACTTTTCAACCGAAAAATTTTATAACCCGATAACCACCGAAATTGATTATGAAAGTTCTTTATTAACAAGCAACCCTTCCTCAAATCGCTTCGCCCCGTCCCCTTTCACCTCGAAAATTACCAGAAGTTTATTATTGTTTCAATTAAAATGTAAATTCTTCGCCTTTAAGAACGGCTTTAGGTAAATAAATTACTATAAATTGTATCACAAATTACATCTCAAAACTGATTACAGCCATTATACCCTCAAAGAATGGAACTCTTGAAGTTTCAGTTTGAATATTAAATGACTTCCTTATAACTGAAATCTGGGTCAGCGACGATTTATTTTGGCTATTGCTGAAAAGTTTTATAAAGTTTTCTCTCTTTCTTTCAGTGATTCGTGCAGGTTAAAAAGCAACAACAAAAAAGAAAGTAGGCGCTAAGAAGGTCTTGTATTCGGATAAATCGCTTTTATAAAGCATTTGAATATACTGAAGAATGTCTTTTTCGTAATTAAACCGAACTTTTTAATTGCCACTGCCCAAAAAAATGCTTAATTTTAATTATCAAAAATGTATTAAGCCTGCTGTACATACATAACTCTCAGATATAAATCATCAAAGATGCAACTTGCAAGTTACACTTGCTCAGCCATATGGCACTTATTTCTGTTAATTTCAATTTTATAATAGTGCACCTTGTTAGGCAACCGAGAGTTAGGCTATTGCGGACTAAACAGACATATGCACCTCCAAGGAATGGTTGACAATCCACTGTGGAGCAGGGAAAGAGTCGTTAAACCACTTTCTGGGGGTGTGCTATATGTGCGTGCGACTGCTTCACAGGACAGTGAGAGCCGCTTTCCTCCATCGAGAAGAGCTTCCTACTCTGATTTGAGAAGAAATACTCTTATCCATTAGAGGGACCTTTATTAATAATAAAAGCTAAGAGTAATTCTTTGGTTTTGCAATCTAAACAACACCACTTACCCCAGACACCTACACTATGGACATACCTATTAGGTTTTAGTAACCAAATTGGCCAGCATATTTGAATCAAGGTTAAAAAAAATTAATTCAATGTAAATTCTTCTTAGACTTCAAGAAGCTTATTCCGTGTCACCCATAAAACCACAAAACTGTAATTTAGCTTTAACTTTTCAAAAACTTTCCGGCTGAAGCAAGCTGAATCAAGTTTTCTGCAATAATAAGCCCAATTAATTTCCAATACTTTCAAGAAACTTGAATTAAATTGCCAGGAATATAAATCCATCCAAAACGTTTCTGCATCTTACTCGTACAAACTAAACTTTTACAGACTAAGTCGCTTTTGACCCAGTTTCTCAATATGCGTCATCTATTTAATAACAGTACCTACATAATTCTTAAGGAGGTAAGTTGCAACAAGTTTAAAAGCACCATTATTAAATTGTCTTATTTATTGTTGTAATTAATCTACTTGTATTTCAGGACGAAAACTAATTATTGCAGTCTTTCTTTGAATTGATTAGAGTACGTATTTTAGTCCCTAGGGACTAACAGACTTTTCCGCGGCTGCAGGTTGATGATCAAAGTTGGAAATTAAAAAAAATAGTTAATAGGTATTACTGATATCTACCAGGTTTGAGCAAAAATATGGAATATTTTTTGTCGGTTTATATAGAAAGGTGTTAAATTATTTCCATAACTACGTTTTTTAAGAAGGCAGATTTTAAAATTGCGTAAAAAATCTGTAATTGTGGAAAATTAAAAAGAACAACAAGAAAAGAAAGCAGCATGCATCACAAATTTGAAAAAACATACAGCTCACCATTTTGAAGTATAATTAAAAAAAAAATGATTTTTTTGTTTGGTTAGGTTGTAGGTATAATAGTGCAGGGACTAATCCAACGATCACAATATCGAAGGAGAAATATTAATGCCGAATTAGCATCTATGGACACATAACAAGCACAATGCTAAGGTGAAGATATGCACAAATTGTTGTACTTGTTATGTCTTTAGATGATAATTAATCATTTGTTTTACCTCGAGAAGTCGCTGAAGATATAGAGCGATGAAGGCTGAGAGTTTTCAAATATTGGCATTTTTTAAAGATTTATTGAATAATTTTAGCATAATTGGCTATTGCTTTCGTGTTTTTTAATACAAGTAGAACCTTATTGGAAGACCGATTATAATATTAAATGTAGAGCGATCAGGGACGCGAGTTTCTTAATTTTCCTCTAAATCTTAGGACCACAAATAAAGTTATAGACGTACAAGTTGAGAACTAATAAACAAACCCTTGAAAAATAAGCAAAAAGAATTATATTGTAGCAAGTCGATATCAGTTCCTTACGAAGGTTACTAATGGCCGATCGCATCAAGCAAATTTTAAGTATACTTAGTTAAGGCTTCCATTATTATCATGGTTAACATATGGTTTAAGGGCCCTTAATTTTACGTTTCCTTAAAATTTGCTTGGTGGAAATGGCCATAAATCCATTAAGAGGGAAGTCAGTTCCATAATTTGCTCTACACTGCGGTAATCAGACCGAGGACAACCTATGGGGCTGTGGTCTGGTGGCCAGCGGTGGACAGGGCATGCTATGAGCTAAGGTTGGCCAGCCTGAAGAGAATGGTCTGCCTAGCCATAACGGATGCATTGCCAGAACAACACCGGGAGCAGCACTCAATGCCTTACTGGGTCTGCCGGAGCTTCCAAAATGGGTTAAGAGGGAGGCGATGGCGTCCTGCAGGAGGATGGATTCCTGCGGCCAGTGGAAGGACACAGCTATGGGAAGGGGTTACACGGAGATCGCCAGCCTCATTCAGCAGGACATCCCAATTGTCCTGTTGCAGGAGGGGCGCCCACGCGATCAGCTGAGACTGAAACAGCCATTTGAGATAAACATCCCAACAAGGGAAGAATTAAAGGAAGTGCAGTTTCGGCAACCCTCTGGGAGTAATCAGGTATGGTATACAGAGGGATCAACAATGGCTACTACACAGTCGTTAGGAGCCGAAATATACAAAGCAGGACATCATGTATGGGGCGAGGGCTTCCCCTTGGGAAGCCACACGACGATTCTCTAGGCGGAGGTGTTTGCAATTCTCGAGGTGGCTACACGAATAGAATTCAGTCAGAGAGCAGAGCAGGACATCTACATCTACTCCGACAGTCAGGCGACTTTGCGAGCCATCTGCAGAAGCAGAACGGGTTCAAAGTTCGTTTAGGTCTGCAGAGATGCTTTAGTCACCGGCAGAAACAAAAAGGTTAATTATGGGATGGGTTCCTGGACTTAGGAGCAACGAGGGGAACGAGCGTGCCAAGCGACGTTCCCAGATATGCTTTACTGGACCAGAGCCATGTATAGGGGTAAGTAAAAGGTATGTCACACTCTGAATGAGTGGGCATAGGAGAGTAAAAAGACAAACTGGAAAAGGAATATGTAGACAGACCGAGGAAATCTACCCTAACCCGGATAGATCCAGGGCCTTGTGGCGTATTAGGAGAAGCCGGCAGTGTCTGGGAGACCTTATAGGAATCCTTACTAGACGCTGCAGACTAAACAGCACCTCATAGGAATGGCTGACAGTCCACTCTGTGTGGGAGGGGAAGAGTCGTCATACCACTTTCGCCAGAGGAAACTTGGAGTCTTTTCTTAATCGAGAGGAGCTTCCGACTCTGAAATGGGACGGGACCTTTCATTAGAGGGACGGGTCGACTCGTGGAGCGAATGAGGGCCCTGGTGGAGTAGGGATGGGTTGATCGGGGGATAGTCAAGAAGGCGTCTAAGGCCTAGTCGCAAAATTTTGCCCCCCCCCCATTATTTTGTACTACTAGTTCCATAATTTCGTTTTATAAAATTGTCAAAAAATCAGCTCTTATTAGAGTCTAAAAATGAATAAATTAAGGAATCATGGGTCTATTAAGAAAACACTTGACCCAACAATTGAACTATAGAGTTTATGAATTCGGGTCACATACTGTTCAAAGTTGGTGATTGAAAAGAAAAGAGAAAGTTCTCCGCTGGTTGAACAATTTTCGAAAAATTAAAGACATTTTTGTATTTGCTGCTTTTGATGAAATTAAAACTATTTAAATTTTCAATACCTTGTAGATTTAGCGAACTGAAGAAGAAAAAAATTCGTTCCATATCTGTTTTCTTTTAAACATTTTTATAAACTTAATAGAAATTAAAAATAAAAAAAAAATCCTGTACGAGCGTAACCAATTGAATATCAATAAAATTAGTACCATAACTTTTAAGTTTTTTTAAGAATGTCAAAAAGCGGGAAGAAAACAACAGTTGGATGTAATCCGATCCGTTTATTCTTAATAAGTCGGTATCACAAATTGGGAAAAAACTTTACTGCAAACCATAATTTCAAAAAAATTGTGATTTTTTGTTTGCTTGGTGGGTGTTGCAATTTTAGAAGGAAATCAGGTTTAGGAGTCAAAATCGGTTAAAAAGTACTTTGATCGTCTAAAAATGCAAATTTGCAATTTTTTGAGCAATTCTGCTTAGAGTTAGGGCCAAATAGGTTCAAAAAGATTTTTGCAATTTTAGGAGAAATTTGGGTTCAGAGCTCAAAATCGGTTAAAATGTACTTAGATCGTCCAAAAATGCAAATTTGGAATTTTTAGAGAAATTCTGTTAGCATCAGGGGCAAAGTAGGTTCAAAATGATTTTTGCAATTTTAGGAGAAATTTAGGTTTAGTGGTCAAAATCGGTTAAAAAGTACTTAGATCGTCTAAAAACGCAAATTTGGAATTTTTAGAGAAATTCTGGTTAGAATTAGGGGCAAAATTGGTTCAAGATGATATTTACAATTTTAGAAGAAATTCTGGTTTAGGGATTAAAATCGGTTAAAAAGTAGTTAGGTAGCCTAAAAATGCAAATGTGGAATTTTTAGAGAAATTCTTGTTAGAACGAAGGACAAAATAGATTCAAAATGATTTTTGCAATTCTAGGATAAAAAACAAGTTTAGGGTTCAAAATAGGTTAAAAAGTACTTATATTGTCCACAAAAGTAAATTTTTAGAATGTTTAGGGAAATTCTGGTTAGAATTAGGGGCAAAATTGATTGAAAATTATATTTGCAATTTTGGGAGAACATCTTGAACACGAAAACTCTCTAAACTTCCTTGATTTAACCATCACAAAGATAGACACCGGGCTTGACTTCTCCATTTATCGGAAACCCACCCAGACAGACTACGCCATTCCACCTGCATCTAAGCACCCCACCCAACTCAAAATGGCAGCGTTCCGCTGCATTCTCCACAGATTTCTTAATATCCCCTTGTCTGCTAGTGGTTTTAAAAAGGAAGTGAATACCATCAAACAGATTGCTTCCAATAATGGACATGACCTCAACATGGTGGACAGGCTCATTTCTAAATACAGACTGAAAGATTTCTCCAAAGAGGCTTAAGCTGGCACACCACTGAATGCGGTCCCAGGGGCCTTATAGTGTTCCCCTTTATCTCCGACAAACTGACGCGGGACATTTCTAAAATATTCTGACGTTGCCTGTCCGATGTGAGTATCTCCCATTCAACAAAAAACTCGATAAAATGCCACATTAGAAACTCTAAAGACAAAGTCACATATTTGTCCAAGAGTGGCATCTACACACTCAATTGCCATGAATGCCTGCCATCATACTTGGGCCGCGCATTCCGCTCACTTAACACACGCATCACAGACCACATAAACAAAACCACGTTTTCTTTTGGAAATCAGTTAAGGGAGTCACACGTTTGATCCCCAATTGGACTGTAGAATTCTTCATCACATCACTTCAAAAAATATAAACAGACTAGATTTTACAGAGGATTGGGACATCGACCGAGAATTGAGGGTAAATCCTGAATGCCTTAACATGCAGGTGAGCCTCAATAGGTCTTATGTACCCCTGCATAAAAGACATTGGAATTAAATAAATAACAACAATGTTACATTAACCCCTTTCTTGGAAACAACAATAAAGGAACGGTGTGGTTGGTTTTGTTGCCGGTCTGGGTCTGTTTGTCGAGAGGGCGAGGGCATCTATTCTTGCCCTACGGGTTCCGGGTTTGATTATACTCGATGAACGGCAGATGGCGCTTTAGCCGAACTAATAAATCTGAGCAGCAAGGTTTGACTTTCAATATTTGTTAATAAAACGCAAATACCACTTATAAATCCTCCTGGGACCTAACTCCTGGGGTTTTAAATTGTCATGCGTGTTAGATGTAGTCTGTCAATTAGATACACGTTCTTTTATTAGCATAAGTTTTAAATTGACTTCCTGCTTCTGGAGTGACATGGAGCAGTAGTTGAACAAAGCGAGTATCGGGTCACTTTTTTTTTTTTTTTTTTTTTTTTTTTTTTTTTTTTTTTTTTTTTTTTTTTTTTTTTTTTATAGAGGATTAGAGAGTCTGCTATACAGACATGAGGGTTTGGCACATGGCGATCGAGGTTTCCCACATAGTGTCAGTTTGGCGTCTTCCCTCCAGGAGCACCGACTGACTAAACTCCATCCCTCTCTTCCCGGTACCGCCTTACGGCATTACTTCAGGGTAAATTTTTCGTGTGTCTCTTCTTCCTCTCTATTTTTTTTTAATTTACAATCGTTGGTCCATTTCTTGTTTCTTTTTCTCGTCCTCGATTTTTGTTTTCATTGTCACTGTTATGAATTGTTTTATTGCCTCCCAGTTTTTTTTGTTTGACAAGAGTAGTGAAGCGATGTTGTTCGGGCTAATTTGTGTTCCACATTTTACAGTTGTCTTGCGTCGTTCTGTCTCCCATCTTGGGCATTTGAAAAGAGTATGTAGTGCGTTGTCTATTTGTGTGAGGTCGCAGTATTCGCAACCTGGGCTTGTCTTCTTTCCTATTCTGTGAAGGTATTCCGCGAATACTCCGTGTCCTGTAAATATTTGCGTCATGTAATGGTCTGTCTCTGTCCAGTCTGTAGTTATCCATTTTTCTAGGTCTGTGATGAAAGTCTTTGCTGTTCATTTGTAGTTATTCCATTAATTACTCCACTCTCTGTGTACTTCATCCTATATTTCAGCTATCTGAGTTTTATTTTTTCTGTTGTGTAATTGCGTCCTTTGCCTTATTTGTAGTTTTATGCGGAGTATCTTTGCTATTGCTATGAGTGTGGTAGTGGGGGCAGTTCTGTATGCCCTCGTGATTCTTAGAGCTATTTGCCTGCTTGTCTTCTCTAGGAGTGCAGCGTAGTATTTATAGGTTGTTATATTTTCTCAGATCGGTGATCCATAGAGGATGATGGATGTCACGGTGCTCATTAGTGCTTTGCGTTGGGTGAATGTTGGTCCGTTTTTTGTTGGTGTGACCCTTGAGAGCATGTTTATTACTGTCTTCGCCTTGTTGCATATGGTTCTTATATGTGTGTGGAATTTGAAGTCCTTGTCAATATTGAGGCCCATGTATTTGACATAGTTCTTTGAGACTATTTGCTTGTCGTCTATGTTTAGTTGAAGTTCTGTCAGCTTTCTTTTTCCGTTTAAGATTATTAAGTCTGTCTTTTGTACTGCTACTTCAAGCCCCATTTTGTGTAGTAGGTATTTTGTTGTTGTGACTGCCAATTCTGTTCTTGCCTCTAGTGATTCTTTGGTTTTTGCTACTGTTATTATTGAGAGGTCATCAGCGTATGCAATCAAGTGCGTCTCTTCCAGTTGTATTTCCCTGAGTATCCTATTGTAGAAAAGGTTCCACAATAGAGGCCCTATTATTGAGCCCTGCGGGACTCCGCAGCTCATTTTCATTTCCTCGCCGCAGGGGAGAGTAATAGTTCTGTTTTCAAGGTAATCCTGGATAATTTTTTGCAGGTAGCTGCTTACATTTGCCGATTGTAGGTCACTTTTAAGGACCTACAATTGCGAGTTTCCCTATTCCACCTGTGGATTTACACGTCCACGTTAGCCTTGACTTCGCGCAGGAAAAGGGACGGATCGCTTGACGCGAGCCGGTGACCTTGAAAAGCGTCTTTGGACTCCAGCCGAGTCCGCCTTGACTTCTCCCGTGACCTCAAACATCGCAACCTTGACGCGAGATCTTGAGGAGTCACACACACGAAGTCGCTGGAATCGTGAAAAGTCACGTCGCCAAGCTGTCCTTGAGTGGCTCCCGTATGCGCTGGCGCCAGACCTTGTGGGGAGCGCCACCTTAGCCATGACAAGCGCTTGGTTGTGACCTCGAAAATCGCAACAACTGGTCCACGCTAAAGGTGACCTTGAGCGCCGGCGATGTGCGTAACCTTGAGCTCCCGCCTTAACCTTCCCCATCTCAGGTGTAGGTTTCATGCCCTTGGGACTTTATTCCGCCTTAGCCCTGACGAGCTCTTGGCAGTGACCTCGAGAATCGCAACAAGCGTCCTTGACAGGTCCACGCGGTCACGTTGAAGGTGACCTTGAGCGTCACCGTCGGCTGATGAGAGATGCGCGAAACCTTGAGCGCCTATGCGCTGGCGTCTTAACCTTGATAGCTAGCTCATCCTCCACCTCAAGTTCTATATAGTAGCCGAGTTGTACATTTATAGTCTCAAATATGTCTTCATTCATTATTGATCTGAACATAGAGCTTTACGTGAGACAGTTTGAAAAAGTGCCGTTGCTACCGCCCGGGCAAAAATTTTAAATTTTGTCTATTGACATTATAGAAACGCAGTTTGGCCCGAAAATTGTCGTCGAATTGAGCGAGTGCAAGACCATTTTGTCACAAAGACTTACAGTCAAGTTTACTCCAGAAAGTATTGAAGATATTCATCAAAAGAGATCAGTGATGACTCCTCACCCTTCACTTCCCCCCTTTTGACGACTAAGTTTTAATTTACCTTCTTCATACAATGTATGTTGGCAACCAACAATATAGCTACAACTTTACTCATCAATAAATTTTTGGGCACTGATGATGGGCTTTGTTCCGAAACCGGTCTGCCAATGAAGGATTTTTAAGAAAATTGCACGAAGTATGCACCTTCTCCCACCTACCGATTACTTTTTTTTTTGGTTGAGAACATTGTTGTGTCAGTAAAAAAAATTATCATCACCCAAAAATCCAGTCAACAAGCATTCACTGATTGTTTCTGGTTATAGACAGAAATTGAGATTTACTCAAGGTACCTCAGCTACCATATTTGCACGTCAAATTAATTAAAAAAATGGGCAAATCTCACTCAAAGTCACACGTGTCTCCAGACGGAGGTGCTGCGATAGCAGAGGGAGCAACCTTAGAGTAGAGGCTGACGATATGGTAGTTCAAATCGCCGAGGATTATGGTAGGGTCTTAAAATGGCGGCTATGGGTGTTGAATGGCTGGCAATTGTTGAATGCGCTATTAGTCAGTACTTCGTAACAGAATTTTAGAATTACTAAAAACCATTAATAATGCATAGAAATCACCAACAAAACAACGAAAGTTTCTTTTAAATGAAGCTAAACATATCGTCGAGGTTAGTATGAACAGCATGGTATATAGTATCCCTCCATGAGGCTAAAGTGACAATCAACAAAAATCGGCAATATTCCACCAATATTTTGACAAAATGAAGGAAATTTGTTGTCCAGCATAATGGGACCTTAACTTACGCACCAAAAGTTAGAGCCTAAGAACCAAAGTTATCCTGGGTCCTATTTATTTACTCTGGATAACCAAAAAAAAACAAAAAATTTGAGTTTTCAGAAACTATAAAGTATCTTAGCTTTGGTAGGTATACATATAATTACTTCACTTATTATTAAGATCCAGTTGGCGTTGAAAATCTGAAATTTGGATTTTTATCTTCTCAACCTCAACATGTGCTGAAAGGAGATAGGTACAAAAATAATGAGGATTTCAAAGGTAACAAGATGGCAAAAATAAGTGAATGAGTTATATTTAAACAGGTGGTTAATAAAAAAATGCTGAAAAATTCTCAGAAAACTCTCTAAAAAGGGCAGAAAAACGCGTAGAAACTATGAAAAATTGTTCCTTACAACACTTCAATTTCCATATTCACCTTCTTCAGGGAACAAAAATGCAGGGAGGTGAACATAAACATACAAAGCAAGGCTCCTGAAGCCATAATTTCAGACAGGGCGTGATATTATCTGTTCGCAGAACAACATGAATTAATTATAGGGCTCTCAGCATTCTCCTTGACTCAAAAAAGTGTATTTTAGCATCACAAAAAGGAAGCTCGACTCAGGCCAAAACCATCTCAAGTCTTATAAACATTTGAACAAAGAATTAACTAGAAAGCAGTAAAAAGCTCTTGTGATTATAAGATTGATATCCAGGTTAATCCCTATTAAGCATGTTCAAGTCAAATTTACAACGACTTTATTGTGACCACAAAAGTCATAATGAAGCACATGGATATCAATTATGTGTCCCAGGAAAGTAGCAAACCTGGATGTTAATTGTGTGGCGCAGAAAATCATTTTTCTTTTTCTGCTTATGTAGAGCATTAAATATATTATTAGTTTCACGAAAGATATGAAACCACGCGTCCTGTATATATGCCACAAAAAGTTAATTTAAAAACTGTGTGACACATCTATGTAAAATTTACAAGTAAGATTAATGAGTCTTTTTGCTCAGTTCGACCTTAGTTTTAAATTTTCCTTAACTCTGAAATGAATTGTAGCAACAAAAAATTAAACAGTGCATGCCTCAAAGCTTCTCTAATATGCATTATCAGTAAACTTGTTGCTTTCTAAACTGCACTAATTACTGCCAGTTTAAATGCGCCATTCACCATTTTAATAGAGAATTTTTGGAACATATTTAAAACAAACTTTTAGTTGGATACGTAATTTTCATGACAACACTAAACTCGCCTTTAGAATACATCTGAAACTAATAGTTTTTTAACTTAAATATTAATATGTCAGCACATAATGAAGGAAATTCACTGACCTAGAGACCGGAAGAAAAAGAACAAGAATTTCCCCGAAAATAGAGCCATACATTCCGTATACCAAATCTTCAATAAAGTTACACAATGTAGGCAATTTCGCCAGGCCATCGTTCCGGGTTCCCATTCATTCGAGTTTGCTTTTCCGATACAAAAAGTGGTTTCGGAATAATAAATCGGAAAGCAGAGGCTTTGAAACTAACAACTAACAATGTGTGTTTGCAGTGTTACCACTTGAGAATACCGGAATCCTTTATCGATTGGATGGTCCTAGAACAGGTGCGTATTAAGATGTAGTTGTTGGTCTACGTAGTCCTTTCCTAGATATTAAATGAAGAAAACAAACGCAAGGATAAGAATTATAAAATGCTGTTTTATTCTCTCTAACTCTTACCTTTGTGTCAATTAAATCTTGAAGCTTAAAGCAAAATTGACCCTTTGACCTCTCTCAGAACTCCAATCAACTTTACACCTCGACTTCCGCCCTTTCGAAACCAAAACACCCCATTAAACTGATCAAATATCTCCAAATAGCCCCGCATACGGTGCACAGTCGGATTAATAGCATAGAACGAGCGAGAGCATCCGACATCTGGAACAATTTCATTCTCTCAGATCCGTTTCCAGGCATGATAAATTCATGCAAATCTGCGCCGCTCTGCACGATTGCTGACGTCCACAAATAACTTCCCCTCGAATAAAATACCTCACTGAGGCCCTCCCGTTATTATGTAAGTAGATGTGATTATGAGTTATGGGGTACTGCTGAGTGATTTACCGGTTTCAAAATGCGATTGTTTGTTGCGAAGTTTGGTTATTAATGGCTCATCTCTGGCCGCATTGGTGCAGACGCGAAAAGTGACAATCTCGAATTGTGCCAAGAACAAAAAAAGTTGTGAATGATATAGCACACTCTGCACGTGTCTGTTGTAAATAGGCCCATTTGTTAGAGAAGAATATAATGACTGATTTTGAGTGACTGATTTTCATAAGCCCCTCCAATTTTGGGTATTTTTTCAATCTCATTCTCCTCCGTTCGTACCGTCAGGTTCCGTAAGGCTCCACTACTTTTGGGGGCAATATCTAAACCTCACACTTCCCTGTTGTTACCTTAGTACCCCTGTAAACGTTATCATCGTTTTCTTTATAGGATTAGGATTTAATTTTAAAATCTGGGAATAGAGTCATATAACTTTATTCGAAGTTTTATTTACAGCGGCTCAAGAAATACCGAACAGTTCTCCACTCTAAAAGGCTAACCAAGCCCAAGAGGTCCTCTTGCCTTGGTTGAATCCAAGGGGTGGCGCCCGAGATATACACCAGCGAAGAAAAACCGTCACAAGTGAAAAAATGGACCGGATTGTATGGAATCATCAGAGTGAGCCCAACTGACAAGATCTAGTGGGAGCGAAACGCGTATTGGAAAGTAACATCCCACAATTAATGTAAAATACCGATTTAGCTATGGCAGGATAATTTTCCAGCGCCATCTCTTCACAGATATGGGTACCTTGTACTGCACGTAATGCCAACACTAACGAATCGTTTCGTAGATCTATAAAGTATCTGCTTTCGTACAGTAATTCAGACTTTCAGTATCACTCTGAGAACTCTACCAACACAAACACTTAACTCACTAAAGGGCAAACAAAGTATCGAAGGAACCGGTTATGTAGGAAGGACTTTCTGAAGATTTTTATCAGATTGAAAACTTTGTAAGAAAACGGGTTTCCACAATGACTCACGTTTTCCGACTAAAGATGTACAAATGACAACGACGGATGACATTTTTTAAGCAAGTAAGTGACTTAACTGTAGATTCTGAAATGTACGAAGAGGAAGAACGGTCCATTAGAATGACGTAATTAGGACTTTTGCTAACGGACACTTCTACAAGTTCAGTTTAAAATCCAGTTTGAGTTTATAATCTTCAGGTCTTGAGGTTTAAACTTAGCTGTTTTTTAAATTCAGCTGTATCCCCAAGTTTTTAAAAAACCTGTTCATTGAAGTAATTTTACTCCTTTTGGATTCATTACGTTCAAAAGGATTGAAAATGTCTTATTTCCTTGAAAACAACAAAAAGAATATTAGTGCATGGTACAGCAACTTTTACAAAATATTTGGTTGCAGTGTAGCCGGTGGAGGACAAGAGCAAAAAAAAAACCTACGTTTTTGAAAAAACTAAGTCAGCGTTTCGACTTATATTTGACGTCTTTGTAAAGCCAACAAGTAAAAAAACTTTAGTTATCGTTGCAGTGCAGATACTAATTAAACTATCACAATTCCGAGGCAAAACAAATGACAAATTACCATCCAAACACGTCGCCAGCACCACTATATGTGCAGATGTTCATCTTAACATGTAGGTATTATTGTCTCCATAGATTATGTCCATAGATGCTAATTCGTCATTAATTTTTCTCCCACTGCATTGTGATGGTTGGACTATTCCTTACGCCGCAAAAGGGGGTGTTCATTAGAAAACGTCTTCTAGTAGGCTATAAAATGTCAAAAGAAAAGGATGAAAGAGCAAAAGTCCATTTACTTTAATTATGTCATCTTATTGTCAAAAATTTATAGTCTTCTAAATGATGTTTTCTAATGAGCGCGGGGTACTTTTACTGCACTTATTAAGCAAAGTCTTAATAGAAACGTCAAAGCAACCTCGAAACGTCGGTATGTCCTTTACTCGCTACAGCAACCAATTTTGCCCCTAATTCTTACCAGAATTTCTCTAAAAATTCTAAATTTACATTTTAAGACGACCTAAGTGCTTTTTAACCGATTTTGACCCGTAAACCTATATATCTCCTAGAATTGCAAAAATTATTTTGAACCTATTTTGTCCCTAATTCTAACAAGAATTTCTCTAAAAATTCTACAATTGCATTTTTAGGCTACCTAAGTACTTTTACGGTACTTACCGATTTTAATCCCTAAACCTGAATTTTCCCTAAAAATGCAAATATCATTTTGAACCAATTCTTCCCCTAATTCTAACCAGAATTTCTCTAAAAATTCCAAATTTGCATTTTTACACAATCTAAGTACTTTTTAACCGAATTTGACTCCTAACCTAAATTTCTCCTAAAATTGCAAAAATTATTTTGAACCTACCTTGCCCCTAACTCTAACCAGAATTTCTGTAAAAATTCCAAATTTGCATTTTTAGAGGATCTACGTACTTTTTAACCGATTTTGACCCATAAACCTGAATTTCTCCTAAAATTGCAAATATCATTTTGAATCAATTTTGCCCCTAATTCTAACCAGAATTTCCTCAAAAATTCCAAATTTGCATTTTTACACAATCTAAGTACTTTTTAACCGATTGTGTCTACTAAACCTAAATTTCTTCTAAAATTGCAAAAATTATTTTGAACCAACTTTGCCCCTAACTCTAACCAGAATTTTTGTAAAAATTCCAAATTTGCATTTTTAGAGGATCTACGTACTTTTTAACCGATTTTGACCCATAAACCTGAATTTCCCCTAAAATTGCAAAAATCATTTTGAACCAATTTTGCCCCTAATTCTAACCAGGATTTCTCTAAAAATTCCAAGTTTTCATTTTTACACAATCTAAGTACTTTTTAATCGATTTTGACCTATGAACATAAATTTCTCCTAAAATTGCAAAAATTATTTTGAACCTACTTTGCCCCTAACTTTAACCGGAATTTCTGTAGAAATTCCAAGTTTGTATTTTTAGAGGATCTACGTACTTTTTAACCGAATTTGACTCCTAACCTAAATTTCTCCTAAAATTGCAAAAATTATTTTGAACCTACCTTGCCCCTAACTCTAACCAGAATTTCTGTAAAAATTCCAAATTTGCATTTTTAGAGGATCTACGTACTTTTTAACCGATTTTGACCCATAAACCTGAATTTCTCCTAAAATTGCAAATATCATTTTGAATCAATTTTGCCCCTAATTCTAACCAGAATTTCCCTAAAAATTCCAAATTTGCATTTTTACACAATCTAAGTACTTTTTAACCGATTTTGTCTACTAAAACTAAATTTCTTCTAAAATTGCAAAAATTATTTTGAACCAACTTTGCCCCTAACTCTAACCAGAATTTCTGTAAAAATTCCAAATTTGCATTTTTAGAGGATCTACGTACTTTTTAACCGATTTTGACCCATAAACCTGAATTTCCCCTAAAATTGCAAAAATCATTTTGAACCAATTTTGCCCCTAATTCTAACCAGGATTTCTCTAAAAATTCCAAGTTTTCAATTTTACACAATCTAAGTACTTTTTAATCGATTTTGACCACTGAACATAAATTTCTCCTAAAATTGCAAAAATTATTTTGAACCTACTTTGCCCCTAACTTTAACCGGAATTTCTGTAGAAATTCCAAGTTTGTATTTTTAGAGGATCTACGTACTTATTAACCGATTTTGACTCTTAAACCTAAATTTCTCCTAAAATTGCAAAAATTATTTTGAACCTACTTTGCCCCTAACTCTAACCAGAATTTCTGTAAAAATTCCAAATTTGCATTTTTAGAGGATCTACGTACTTTTTAACCGATTTTAATCCCTAAACCTGAATTTCCCCTAAAAATGCAAATATCATTTTGAACCAATTCTTCCCCTAATTCTAACCAGAATTTCTCTAAAAATTCCAAATTTGCATTTTTACACAATCTAAGTACTTTTTAACCGAATTTGACTCCTAACCTAAATTTCTCCTAAAATTGCAAAAATTATTTTGAACCTACCTTGCCCCTACCTCTAACCAGAATTTCTGTAAAAATTCCAAATTTTCATTTTTAGAGGATCTACGTACTTTTTAACCGATTTTGACCCATAAACCTGAATTTCTCCTAAAATTGCAAATATCATTTTGAATCAATTTTGCCCCTAATTCTAACCAGAATTTCCTTAAAAATTCTAAAATGGAATTTTTACACAATCTAAGTACTTTTTAACCGATTTTGTCTACTAAACCTAAATTTCTTCTAAAATTGCAAAAATTATTTTGAACCAACTTTGCCCCTAACTCTAACCAGAATTTCTGTAAAAATTCCAAATTTGCATTTTTAGAGGATCTACGTACTTTTTAACCGATTTTGACCCATAAACCTGAATTTCCCCTAAAATTGCAAAAATCATTTTGAACCAATTTTGCCCCTAATTCTAACCAGGATTTCTCTAAAAATTCCAAGTTTGCATTTTTACATAATCTAAGTACTTTTTAATCGATTTTGACCACTGAACATAAATTTCTCCTAAAATTGCAAAAATTATTTTGAACCTACTTTGCCCCTAACTTTAACCGGAATTTCTGTAGAAATTCCAAGTTTGTATTTTTAGAGGATCTACGTACTTATTAATCGATTTTGACTCCTAAACCTAAATTTCTCCTAAAATTGCAAAAATTATTTTGAACCTACTTTGCCCCTAACTCTAACCAGAATTTCTGTAAAAATTCCAAATTTGCATTTTTAGAGGATCTACGTACTTTTTAACCGATTTTAATCCCTAAACCTGAATTTCCCCTAAAAATGCAAAAATCATTTTGAACCAATTTTGCCCCTAATTCTAACCAGGATTTCTCTAAAAATTCCAAGTTTGCATTTTTACATAATCTAAGTACTTTTTAATCGATTTTGACCACTGAACATAAATTTCTCCTAAAATTGCAAAAATTATTTTGAACCTACTTTGTCCTTAACTTTAACCGGAATTTCTGTAGAAATTCCAAGTTTGTATTTTTAGAGGATCTACGTACTTATTAACCGATTTTGACTCCTAAACCTAAATTTCTCCTAAAATTGCTAAAATTATTTTGAACCTACTTTGCCCCTAACTCTAACCAGAATTTCTGTAAAAATTCCAAATTTGCATTTTTAGAGGATCTACGTACTTTTTAACCGATTTTGACCCATAAACCTGAATTTCTCCTAAAATTGCAAAAATCATTTTGAACCAATTTTGCCCCTAATTCTAACCAGGATTTCTCTAAAAATTCCAAGTTTGCATTTTTACATAATCTAAGTACTTTTTAATCGATTTTGACCACTGAACATAAATTTCTCCTAAAATTGCAAAAATTATTTTGAACCTACTTTGTCCTTAACTTTAACCGGAATTTCTGTAGAAATTCCAAGTTTGTATTTTTAGAGGATCTACGTACTTATTAACCGATTTTGACTCCTAAACCTAAATTTCTCCTAAAATTGCTAAAATTATTTTGAACCTACTTTGCCCCTAACTCTAACCAGAATTTCTGTAAAAATTCCAAATTTGCATTTTTAGAGGATCTACGTACTTTTTAACCGATTTTGACCCATAAACCTGAATTTCCCCTAAAATTGCAAAAATCATTTTGAACCAATTTTGCCCCTAATTCTAACCAGGATTTCTCTAAAAATTCCAAGTTTTCATTTTTACACAATCTAAGTACTTTTTAATCGATTTTGACCTATGAACATAAATTTCTCCTAAAATTGCAAAAATTATTTTGAACCTACTTTGCCCCTAACTTTAACCGGAATTTCTGTAGAAATTCCAAGTTTGTATTTTTAGAGGATCTACGTACTTTTTAACCGAATTTGACTCCTAACCTAAATTTCTCCTAAAATTGCAAAAATTATTTTGAACCTACCTTGCCCCTAACTCTAACCAGAATTTCTGTAAAAATTCCAAATTTGCATTTTTAGAGGATCTACGTACTTTTTAACCGATTTTGACCCATAAACCTGAATTTCTCCTAAAATTGCAAATATCATTTTGAATCAATTTTGCCCCTAATTCTAACCAGAATTTCCCTAAAAATTCCAAATTTGCATTTTTACACAATCTAAGTACTTTTTAACCGATTTTGTCTACTAAAACTAAATTTCTTCTAAAATTGCAAAAATTATTTTGAACCAACTTTGCCCCTAACTCTAACCAGAATTTCTGTAAAAATTCCAAATTTGCATTTTTAGAGGATCTACGTACTTTTTAACCGATTTTGACCCATAAACCTGAATTTCCCCTAAAATTGCAAAAATCATTTTGAACCAATTTTGCCCCTAATTCTAACCAGGATTTCTCTAAAAATTCCAAGTTTTCAATTTTACACAATCTAAGTACTTTTTAATCGATTTTGACCACTGAACATAAATTTCTCCTAAAATTGCAAAAATTATTTTGAACCTACTTTGCCCCTAACTTTAACCGGAATTTCTGTAGAAATTCCAAGTTTGTATTTTTAGAGGATCTACGTACTTATTAACCGATTTTGACTCTTAAACCTAAATTTCTCCTAAAATTGCAAAAATTATTTTGAACCTACTTTGCCCCTAACTCTAACCAGAATTTCTGTAAAAATTCCAAATTTGCATTTTTAGAGGATCTACGTACTTTTTAACCGATTTTAATCCCTAAACCTGAATTTCCCCTAAAAATGCAAATATCATTTTGAACCAATTCTTCCCCTAATTCTAACCAGAATTTCTCTAAAAATTCCAAATTTGCATTTTTACACAATCTAAGTACTTTTTAACCGAATTTGACTCCTAACCTAAATTTCTCCTAAAATTGCAAAAATTATTTTGAACCTACCTTGCCCCTACCTCTAACCAGAATTTCTGTAAAAATTCCAAATTTTCATTTTTAGAGGATCTACGTACTTTTTAACCGATTTTGACCCATAAACCTGAATTTCTCCTAAAATTGCAAATATCATTTTGAATCAATTTTGCCCCTAATTCTAACCAGAATTTCCTTAAAAATTCTAAAATGGAATTTTTACACAATCTAAGTACTTTTTAACCGATTTTGTCTACTAAACCTAAATTTCTTCTAAAATTGCAAAAATTATTTTGAACCAACTTTGCCCCTAACTCTAACCAGAATTTCTGTAAAAATTCCAAATTTGCATTTTTAGAGGATCTACGTACTTTTTAACCGATTTTGACCCATAAACCTGAATTTCCCCTAAAATTGCAAAAATCATTTTGAACCAATTTTGCCCCTAATTCTAACCAGGATTTCTCTAAAAATTCCAAGTTTGCATTTTTACATAATCTAAGTACTTTTTAATCGATTTTGACCACTGAACATAAATTTCTCCTAAAATTGCAAAAATTATTTTGAACCTACTTTGCCCCTAACTTTAACCGGAATTTCTGTAGAAATTCCAAGTTTGTATTTTTAGAGGATCTACGTACTTATTAATCGATTTTGACTCCTAAACCTAAATTTCTCCTAAAATTGCAAAAATTATTTTGAACCTACTTTGCCCCTAACTCTAACCAGAATTTCTGTAAAAATTCCAAATTTGCATTTTTAGAGGATCTACGTACTTTTTAACCGATTTTAATCCCTAAACCTGAATTTCCCCTAAAAATGCAAAAATCATTTTGAACCAATTTTGCCCCTAATTCTAACCAGGATTTCTCTAAAAATTCCAAGTTTGCATTTTTACATAATCTAAGTACTTTTTAATCGATTTTGACCACTGAACATAAATTTCTCCTAAAATTGCAAAAATTATTTTGAACCTACTTTGTCCTTAACTTTAACCGGAATTTCTGTAGAAATTCCAAGTTTGTATTTTTAGAGGATCTACGTACTTATTAACCGATTTTGACTCCTAAACCTAAATTTCTCCTAAAATTGCTAAAATTATTTTGAACCTACTTTGCCCCTAACTCTAACCAGAATTTCTGTAAAAATTCCAAATTTGCATTTTTAGAGGATCTACGTACTTTTTAACCGATTTTGACCCATAAACCTGAATTTCTCCTAAAATTGCAAATATCATTTTCGCTTATAAATCGCTTATAAAAATAAATTAAAAGCCAATATCGAAGGGCCATCTTCAAAGAGCCCTATCTCCCATACGGGCCATTTTTGGATAAACGATTTTAATGTAAATCGTTCGGCATAAAATCGTCTCCAGGATTTGCAGTCTTTGATCGTTGGTTAATTTCCTTAAACCCTGTTTGTACATCAACCGAATCAGTGCTTAAAGGATGGGATAAATGCACCTAAAATCAATAATAACAGTCCGACTGCTTTAGTGAATCACAGCAATCAAAATCACCATAATGTCGCCTTTAAAAAAATATAAAAACTGAGGAAACCAAGAGAGAATTTGAATTTCTAGTTTCTCTTTTATTACTAGAGTAAACGCAGGATTGAGAACGGCAAAGAGGACAGTCTAGGAGCAGTCCGATCGATATAACTGTTTTAAAGCTATTGACGTCAAGTTTGGTAAATGAAAAGAAATGAAAGTTTAAATATTAGTTCTATAATTATTTTCACAATAAACTTTCATGCAGCTATAAAGAAACAAAAGTTTTCTAAAAGCTTCTTTTCCTGAAAGCATTACTTATCTTAAGATACAGCATAACTTAATACTCGAAAATCTCCGTTTCCCGAATAATTATCGAGCTAGATTTGTATCTGTTTATCTACCTAAATCCTTCATCATCAAAAACGTGTAAACCGATTCTAAACACCACCAGAGTTATGAACCATCATTTGCCTTTGCAATTAATGCAGAACGAGCGTACGCATCGAAATGCAGATTTGTTTGCGCTCAAAACTATCCCTTTGAGCGGTTTTCAATTATGAATGCGAACCCTTTTCCATTATTGCCCGCCAATTTTTATGATTTTTTTTTGGGTGCTACGCAGACTGTTTAATGGAAAAATGTCCATGTGTGCGTTGTATTATTCAAGTGCTAGACAGTACGGGAAATATTACTGGAAAACTCTTTTCCGCTTATATTTTGTCCGGTTTTTAGGACCTGCAGTTGTACGAAGCAAACAAAACACTTTTTCAATTCTGAGCAGCGCAGCTGTCGATGTTTACGTTTGGCCATGGAGGAAAAGATAATAATTTCCAGTTTGAATAACCATCCGAAGTGGAATTGGCAGTAAATAAACTCGTCTATAAAACAAACATAAACCTGATGGATTCCCGGCTGTTCGACAGTAAACGCTAGTCGTAAACTTTGCAAGGAAAATGAAATTTTCATAATAAATTTTCATAACTATAGTTCAAAGCTTTTATTGGAACACTCACTGAGCATCTTCCTTCTCTTGTCTTAGTACATAAGCGAAGGCACGTAAACATTGTAACTTTGCCATGAAAATTTTAAGAATAAACTATAAAATCGCTCTCAAGCCTTTTTGTGATCATAATAGAAGCTGTAAAGTCAATGAGATTTTAATTAAATTCATGAATTTAAATAGGCCATAAAGTCTAAAAGACCGGATTTATGCAGGATGAAAGCGACTGAAACTGGCAAGTCTAAATGGAATAATAAAGTAACTAGGTTAGATAAGTTGATGAGGAGATTAGTGCTTTGATAAAAAGGGTTTTGGTTAGATTAACCCACAGTAGTTGGCTAAGGTATATAAATTTTCTGTCTTAATATTGTAATATAAGTAGTAATTAACAAGTTGGTCAGCAGAAATCTTGAGTGTTGGTTAGTTATTGTGTGCTTTATATATTTGAATTTTTTTTTGTATTTGCGCGCGGGGTGCCTATAGTTTAGGAAATAGTGGAACATTCCTGTTATGTTGCCCAAACTACCGTAAAAATATGAAAAAAGACCTGATGATGCTTAAATGTATCTGAAATATCGAAACGTTTGACTTTATTTCATAGTCGCAAACCTAACAACTTTTATAGAATGGTAAAAAATGTGCTAGAATTCTTGAAAAGACATAAAATGGTACCACGGGTACCCATAGCCATGTGCAGTGTGCCCATGTGTGACATATTGTTTGTCATTATATGAAAAGAACCTACAACCAACACTTCAGGTTTCTAACTTTAATGGTTCTTAAAAATGAACAATTTGCAAATTTTTGGGTCACCCTATAGCATCTAAATCAGAATTCAATGCATTGTTTGTAATAAAGAGAGTAAAACTTAAAAAATAACCCAATAAATTCATTAATATAGATTTACATGCTAAAATCTTAAAATTGCATATTACAAAATTTTTCTTGGGATACTCTATACTATCTAAAATGTAAATATATGCCCTCCTTAACATATATCTACTAGAACCAACGAATAAAATCTAATACTTTTGATTTATATGGAAAAATTCGATATTTCTATGTTACGCATATGGGGCTCCCAAACCCGCTGAAAAACCTAAATTTTGAGATAAAAGTCGTGCATTGTGGCTTTTAATAGCTAATATCTCATTTCAATGACGATTTATCTGAAAATCTTTAAGAAGAGCTAAGAAAGTAGAAGAATAGAGCTACACGGAGAGCCCATTTCCCAAATGTCTGTCTAGAACAGTAACTGAGCACGGGTGGCCCAAATATAAGGTTCAAATGTTGCACTTGTTTTTAATTTTCTCGAAAACCGTGAAAGGCAGGTTCTTTCGGATTCATGTATCTGCTAGTCCTTAATAACCTCTTCATACATTGTATTAATCTTCATTTCGAAAAACCTTACCGTTTCCAAGATAAACAGGAAAATGTAAAAACTTCAAAAATTTCATTCAACATTTTTGACCGAAATTCGTTGTTACAGATTTTATCGAAAATATTCTCAAATGAAAGAGGAGACAAAAATATGTAGAAAATTTTCCATTTTTGAATTTTCAATTATCTCCTTTTCCTTCAAAATGGCGTAATTTTTCTACTTCTTATGAGCATTTTAATACTTAAAACTATATAATTCGAAAACTGAACATGCTATAACGATGCTATTGACACTATTGAACAGACCATTGATGGCTACAAAATAGCTGCTTAATTAGTCATTCAAGATTTTTTATTTAATTGACGTAATGTTCGATCAAATAAAAACATTAGGTAACTTTCACACAATTTTAGCAGTTTTTCACTTCCTATGAGACTGTTATTAAAGTAAACAAAATGGCAATAAACGTTTTAAGCAGTATTCGAGACGGCTCATAATTAGTTGCGATATTTTTGTTCTATTGTCATAAATGGCTTTGCTATAAAACGGCAAATGTCAGTATACCCCTATCAATGAGTAATTTAATTGATAAAGTTTAAGTTAAAGATATTTTGTCAGTCCCATACGAAAAACTGATTGTTTTGGCGTGGCACATTTATAAAGCAATAATTGTATTAAAGAAGAATATCCTGATGATAGCGTACAGTAAGCAAAAATTCGAAACGTCGGAAAAATTTGGTTTCAGCACCCTTTAGCAACAATCATTCAGTTGTAGCAAAAAGTTTCCAAAACGGAACCTTTAGTACCCGCGGCAAAGTTTCGGTCCTTAGAGACCTCTAGCCCTTCCCATACAGTAGCCACATACCAAATTTCAGCTTTCTAGCTCCAATCGTTCCAGAGATATCGGCATAAAACCAAAGGTTATCTTCTACAGGGTGAAATGTGAGAAAAGTAAACTCCAATCGGCAAAAAATGCGTCACAGAAAAACTCTTGTGGCTCGCCCGGTATAAGAGCTAGTCCAAAACTAAAAACTGATTTTTTTTTCTCTCCACGTCTTCTAATTGCTCATGTACAACCGAAGCTGGAGCGCTTTATAGTTTTCGTAAAAATCCTAAAAAACTACCTTACCATTTTGGACACTTTTTCTTAACTGTTTTTGGACATTTTTTAACCACTCTGTGTTAAAGTGACACCTTTGGCGGGATAGGATTCAAAGTGCCCAAGGATATGCCCTTTCCCCTGGTACCATCGTTATTAGGCCAGCCGCCTAACTAAGGGGATCCAAAAGGCCAAGACGTTGACCATTACAAAAAAAAAATAAAAAAACCGTCCCAACTTTGCGATTTTTTCCATGGGGAGCCCTATGTCCAATATAGCCAAGGATTTAAAAAATCAAATTCTAAAACATCTTTAAAAAAAAAAAAAATTTAGAACTAAAAGTGCAAAAACACGAGATCCTTATAACTTATAATCCTCACTGACGTTCGTATAAAAAGTGTGAAATAACAGCTTGATCAAGAGTAGGAATTTTCAAATTATACAATGAATGGACTTATGTGTGGACATATAAAAAAAATCATTCCACGTTATTATCGATATACAGAGCCATATCAGTTATAGGTGAAGAGAAGTAAAATGAGATTTAATCATAATATGTAAACTGCTGCCTTTTGGTGGTGCATGGAAGTGACCAATGGAAAGACAACTATTATTAATTCAAATTGGATTTAACCGCTATTGGTTATACAGGTATCTAAAGTTAAAAATATGTTTTCTAAAAAAAAGTACTTTTGCCGGCAGCAAATGTACTTTTTCTGCCGCTTGTACTTTTAGTGCCGCTCAATCTACTTCGAATCAATTATTCATTCGGTAAATTGGCTGCATTTGCAAGCCTTACTTCGCTCGCCTCTCAAACTGCAGCTTCATCAAAAAAGTAATACTTTTACTCCTCGTACAACATTACACTATTTTTGGACGCAACACGAATTAAGCTCTGATTGCCAAATTTTATTCCTCTGCTATTTCGCTACAAAAAAGTTATACGTTACTAAAATCTATGTCTTTGATACACGTGAAACAAGCCCTTTTCATCCTGGAAAGCGATGTCATAAATAACTAGGCGCACAGGAAATGTCAAGATATAGGCTCATATAAAAACAGCCTTATTTCAGTTGATAACTGATGAACAGGGCAACAAAGTTAGTTTCCAAAATAAATTCATAAATGCACTACTATAAATTAGACATTTAATATAGTTCTCTACTATACAAAAAATTACCAAGTTGGGGTTATCTTTTCACCGGTAAATAGGGTCTCAAAAACTAAGAAAAGTTTTTTTTCCTTTATCGCTTTTCGAAATATCAACATCAATGATATACTCCAAATTCAAAAGTCAAAATTGTATTTAAAAAACAAATATAGCCTTGAACCGATTGAGATAATAAAATAACGTTTCAAGAGCTGCTTGGCATGGAAGTTCTTCAATCTTTCTTCAATCTAGTATTTAAACATAATTCAGGGTACACACTATGTCACTGATTAAATGTTAATGAACAATTAATTTAATTAATGAAAAAAATAAAAATCGTTTTGTTTAACCTTATTTCAAATAATTTGTATTTAAATTCAATATTTAAATTACAAGGAGCTATATAACAAATGTAAGAATGACAGAGCGCATCTAGCCTGTCTCTGCTGCATATAGGCCTATCTTTTAGAGAAGAATAATCTTCCATATCCCAGTGAAAAAAATTACCGAAAGTTGTGTGAGATCATCACAGCGTCACCTCCCAAGTGGAAAATAATTCATGGGATTATATGGCATCTAAGGCCGACCTCGGATAGGGGGTTAACCACGGATAGAGGGCTACAGGGTGGTAGAGTTGTCGAATTTCGATTTTCGAATTCGAGTTTATTAGGGGAAAGAAGAAAGAAGGCAACAGCAAATATTCAAGGGTTGTGAGTTGTATAGTGGCCTGGCAAGATAGAGTGACCCAGTTTAGATAATTCGGAGAGTTCGATATGTGAACGCCACTGGCTTTGACAATAAGCCAGAGACCTCCAAAGTTGGAATATTGGAACTCAAACATCAAAGACGTTTTCGAGTGAGTGTTCTGGGAGCGAGCTCAAGCGATGAAAATTTGACAGCTCTTTTCAAAATCTGTCAAAAGCAGTTTTCGAATTGAACATAATTTTTTTCACTTTAAAGCGGACTTGAAATTTTCAAAATGTCTAATCAGAGTCAGCTTTCAATTCAATAATTATTATTTAATAATTGACACTAATGTCATACGTTTCTTGTCTTATTAAAAATTGAGCTCCCAAAGACAATAATACCCAATGATAGCAATAAACCTTTAGCGTTTAGGAGTAGGGGCTCTATAGAGCGTTCCGAGAGTATTCCCGACATGTGTATTCTCGATAAGAGTCTAATGGTAGCAATAATATTGGAGCAGTCTATAGTATGTTGTTTGGTTATTGGTTGGTAGCCAATATACTATTTGAATTGCAGTGAAAAATATTTCAGTCTGTGGCACGATTTTTTGCTTTTAAGCGAAAATATACATTTCTTTGAAATGTCACCAGTACGAGAAAGATGATGAGGCTGGTACAGTTGAGGGAAGGCGTTATTACTCATTTTTTTCGAAAATGTTCTTTAGGAATTAATAGGATGGACAAAATAGAAAATTATAGATGGTGGTAGAACTTAAACACATTTATAATAATATCAATATTTAGAATAAATATAATAATAAATTTCGCTTACCTGAAACAAACTATACAATAGAAGTTGACTTGATTAACGTAAGCCGAGTTCGGTAATTCCATCAGAGCGCTCCGGACCCAGACTATCTCCCAAAAACTTAACAAGCTAGAGTGAGATAAACTGATATCCCGAGCGCTCGGGATGTAATTACCGAACTCAACTTTTATGTGAGATGTGAGGTTATGTTCACTATCATGGGGATGTAAATCGAAACGACATTTGTCACAAATGTCAGCAAATGACATTTTTGAGAAACTCTAGGTAACCTTGTATATTATGTAGATTATCTTGAAAAACTTGGTAAAACGCACTACTTTAGAGTTTAGTCATTTCTAATCCGAACTAACCTAACCAAAGGATCCATCATAAAAAAAACAAAGCGCTGTGTCTTTAACTAACATGATCAAAGGAAAAACATAACTGAACTAACCTAACCAAAAGAAAACTAGAACTGAACTAACCTAAACTAATCTGAATCAACCGATCAAACCTGAACTGACCTGATCAAAGGAAAAACATAACTGAACTAACCTAATCAAAAGAAAACTAGAACTGAACTAGCCTGATCTAACCTAAATTAACCTGAACTAATTTAACCAAAATATTTCTCATAGAAAAACAATGCGGCCCTAACGGGTCGCTTGGCCCCGTATAGCGCCGTAAGCCTGTATGGCCAAAGCGGCCCTGATGGGCCGCTTTTGCTTTAACTAACCTGATTAAAGGAAAAATATAACTTTTACCATATTTTTCAAGATAATCTACATAATTTACCCAGAGTTTCTCACTAATATCACTTGTTGACATTTGTGACAAATGTCGTTTCAATTTATAGACGATTCCAAGATTACGTCATTTGACATATGTTTGCCCCACCAGGTCACTGTCAAACGAAACTTGAAAATCGATCTTTATCATCATGTTTCAGTTTTGTTTAAGATATTTTTAACTACAAGTATCCCCTAAAGTCTCTAAGCGGCCTAATCATCATCTGAAGTGTTGCTTTGAATTATGCCCTTATTGGAAATGTCTTATTCTTGTAATGTCGTTTATGTTCAAATGCGTACTAAATGAGATAATTGAAATACCGTTTCATTCTTTCGATTTCCTGATCTGCCTAGTTAGTGAACACTGAACATGGAAATGGAAATGCTTGGGTTTGAATTTCAATCCTTAAAGGAAGCTAAAATTACTTAGCAAGAGACGTATTACCTGATATTTCATAACTGGTAAGTTCAACAGTAATTATTCTTAAAAACTATTTAGATAGGTATATGTGCAGGTATACTGGAGCATACCTACTTATTTATGTTTAAAATTGTAGGAAAACCTGCATTGCCCTGAAAGGCAAACCCAGGCTGGTTGTTCAGCTAGAATTTCGGTTCTTGAAAGGAATTCTAGAAAAGCTAAGTGTGATCCAAACACAGGTATGATTTGTAAATAGAGTTTAGGTAATAAGTGTATTACTATGTTGTTTCTTTTAGGCAAAGGAAGTTTTATACAATAATTTTAAGAGCCTCCAGTCAAAAGTTGTGTCAGCAAAACAAATACATAGTTTGATAATGAGGTAGTTTAATTTTAGTTTAAACTTAAACAAACAAAATCTGATATTAACAATGAGCATTTTAGAAATAATTAGTTAACCAAAATCATGCCTTTCTACAGGCCGTCCAAAAAGTTGTAAGTATGTAATTGGTTCTGATCCATACAGTATTGTTTGTTTATAGTTTTTCATTGTAAGAATGTCTAGCCACTTTTAAACATACTATCCTATATATTATAGATAATTATACTAAAATAGTTTAAACATTTTATTTACTTTTAAACATACTACTATTTCGTTACATATTATCCTTTTATAAAAGTCCTGTTAAACGTACCATTTAAATACTTCTCTAAATCTGTCATTAGACCAACCACGTAGAATCCTTTTACAAGACTTTCATGTCTTATTTCCTATTTCCTGTCTTACAATCAAGAATTTGGTACATTGGCTGGAATAAAAGCATTACAAAAATATTTTATAATGTTTCAAGGAGGAGCTTCAATTGTTGTTGTCAAAGGTTGTAGCTAGCTAAGTGTGGCTTGGTGCTGGTTAAATTATAAACACTACTAAGTGGGGTTTTACAATGCCATTTTGGAGCTTCCGATCCGATTCTCTCTGAAGTTAGGACAGGGTGTCAAAGTTGTAAAAAGTACACAAATTGTTTTTGGATATTAGGCAAGTAGGTATATTAATATTAAGTATATTATTTTCACTGTAAAATTATATGATACACAACATGTTTTTATATGCAGTTCTGAGCATGTCAATAAAAGTGATATTAAGTAACAATTAATACAACCCTAACAATACTGCAAATTTACACTAATAATATTAAATACAATAAACAGATAGAGTATAATAGGTAAATACAAGTCATTCACTTATTTTTGTCGTCTCATTATCTTTGAAATCCTCATTTTTTTTAAAACCTAAATATCTCCTTTCAGCACATGTTGAGAAAATACAATAAAAATGTCAAAGTCTAATTTCCAATGCTTACTTGATGTCAATAACAAGTGAATGACTTACATGTAACAGTAGGAGTTCAACAGAAAAGTTCAGGAAGAAGTTCTCAAGTTGGGTATGAATTTTTGACCCAAAAAGTTGGAGTAATAAAAGCATTTAGATAAAATGAATTTCACTCGAGTTGTCACCCCACTATTTTCTTTCAACAACTCAAAGAAAGAGATCTCTCACATTAAAATACAAGTGAAAATAATTTGCATTTTGCATTCATGCACTTTCTTATATCTGGAGTTACCTATGTACTTTTATGGCAGTCATGTTAATTTTATGACATTTTCTGCCTCCTTTGCAACAAAATGTTTACACTTGACCAACATATGTACATTTTTTAACTTGGTGAGAGATTCCTTGGTTCACAGCCCACTTGACTCTGTTAAACCACAACCTTGCAAATGAGGCTTATTGTGTAAGTAAATTGATATCTTGTCTTATCACATGTTCACAGAGCACCTAAAACGAGAGGTAAATCAATGCATAAATTATGTTCAAATTCATTCCACTAAGTGTCAAGTAAAATTTCCTTGAATTTCACTAAATATTACTAAATTCAATTAAATTTCACTAAATATTCTATGTGCCCACAATAAAACTCACCAGTAATTATACCTCTGGGGTAAATGACCCTGTGGGGTGCATTTTGAGGAAATCTATTAAAAAATTTAATTTATGCCACCATAAATTCTTCTAAATACCTACAACTAAATCTGCAAAATGTGTACACCCAGTGATTCTAAACCTAACATAGTCTTGATAAGCACCTTTAATAAGAACTTTAATTTAATGAGATTTCTGATGGAATTGAAAAGTTATGCGGTTATGCTTATGCCCAGTTTTATAAAGTCAAGTTGTCCTGCCCTAAGTATGTATAAAATATAAGGAGAAAACACAGCTGACAATTGGTTGAATTTCTGCCCGTATGGTTAAACTCAATTTGGTTCATTTTGTGACAAAAAAAAACAGCAGGCCCTAAATGGATATATGAGAATTCAGAAACATATAGCTATTTACACCATTTGATGAATATGCTAGTCTTAAAGTTAAGACTGTAGGAAAAACTATAAAAAAACCGCATAAGCTATAACTTTGGCTAAAGCAGTAGCTTGTTTACATTGATCTTACCTTACTTAAAATTACATAAGCATCCTTGGTGACTTGTTTTGCCTGGATCGAAGAACTGCACCAGATTCATACAGTTTAAAAGCTTGTAGACTTTTATATGCTTTCAACTGCTGCTTAGTACCTACGTATAATAACTGTGCTTTAAAATAAAATAGTCTGCAAGATCCAGTAAGGTCACATTTGGCAAATCACAAATTGGGAAACTCAAATCTTGTGGCGAAAGGGAGTAAGGATCAATATTGTTTATAATTTCCACTTCTGGTCACAAGGATACTTGACATCACCAGTAAGCTTGAAGTAATATTCACTTCTAAACATTTTCGGCACAAAAAATCGAAATAAACGACTTTTTCAATAAGTTTCAATGTTCAAACCAACAAAATCGATGTTATTCAAACGTTTACACATCCAAATTAATAAACCGGCGGCGGGGTTGCCAGTCTCACTATTTTTTTATACATAAATTTATTTATGTTGTTTTAAAATCGGTAAGAGGAAAAATAATGCGAAAAAATGTAAATAACAACAGAAAAATATTCTTTTAATAAAAGATTTCTCACCCCAAAAGTACCAACAACATGTGAATTGTCATGATCCTTGTGGATCATTTCCGTATAAACACGGAAAGTTTCGTATGTTTGGCTACATGGTTTGTTTGACCCACACTAAAGTATGGCGGACCTAATCAAAAACAGCTGTTCTGGAATCGTCTATATCCCCATGACAGTGTTTTAACATAACCTCACAGCTCACATTACGTTAGTCAAGTCAACTTGTATTGTATAGTTTGTTGAGGTAAGCGAAATTTATTAATATATTTGGTCTAAAAATTGATATTATTATAAGGGTTTTTAAGTTCTACCATCACTTATAATTTTCTATTTTATCTATTTTATCAATTCCTAAAAAAAAATTAGGAAAAAATGAGTAATAACGACTTCCCTCAAGTGTACCAGAGCCAAGATGATTCCTAAAATCTGGCACAGAGGATTTAAGAAAGAAATAACAGGATTCGGGTCTATTCAATTAGGTAATACGGATTTTCGATGTTTTTTGAAATTCACAAGAAAGAGGGCATCAAATTAAGTAGTTTTATGGAAAAAAAATTTCGGATTAACCATATTTGTTCTAGAAAAAAAAAAGTTAATATATTATAATAGAAGATGACGTGAATTATTATATCTAATTATATACGCTTTAAATGACCGTTTTTTCTTCTAAAAAAAAGTTCATATGATTGATCAAACTTACCTCTTTCATATTAAGTACGGGTATCTAAATATTTTTTTCTAAAACCAAAAAAAATTTAAAATAAAAGTGGCAAAACACGCCATTTTTGAAGTCGCGATAACTACGTTTCCTCGAACAAACGAATAAGCAGCGTTGCCAAATGTTACGTAAAATAAAAGAAAAATAAAGAAAACTCCACAAATCTAAACTGCCCTATTTGCTACAAGTTTACTTCAGTTATGACGACATTCAGATTGGATTTGTTAATAAGTTAAAAAGGCAATAATGTACCTGAACTAACCTAAACAAAACTGAACCAACAAAAACTAACCTGAACAAAAAGAATTAACATGAATTAACCAAAATTAATCTAAACTAAGTGGAGCTAATCAAAAATTAACCTAAACCAAAACTGAACTAACCTAAACTAACCTGATATAACCAAAAATAACCTGAACTAACCTAAAAAGGAAACTGAATTGACTTGAACAACAACAGTCATAAGAGACAAGTAAGACTGGACTAACCAAATCAAAGAAAAACTTGACTAAAGTAAATTAATCAAAGGAACAACAGAACTGAACTAACCAAAGACAAAGTAAAACTGAACTAACCTTAGCAACAGAGCTCACACTTAATGTGTAGCAATCAACAGGGCCGCTGCAACCAGAAGCAAAAGCGGCCCTGATGGACCGCCTTAAAAGACAATTGCAACTGGACTGACGAAACTAAACGAAAAACATAACTAAATTAACCTAACCAAAACAAAAACAGAACTGAACTAACTTGAACCAAAGGCAAAGTAAAACTAAATTAAGTCGTAAAAGGCAGCCCTGAGGCCCCAGTTAAACCTGTCATTTATATTGAGGGAGAAACCGGCAAACTAGCTGCTCTAATAGCTGAAAGCCACAGCAAACCCCAAGTAAATCAATTGACCTTAATTGTGAATTCACCATGGGGTATTAAAATGTAAATAAACCGTTCAATTTTTTTGGTATTTTTTATTATATTTTTTTTAGTACAAATATGAATAGTCCGCAATTTTTTGTTTGTTTTAAACTACTTAATTTGATGCCCTCTTTATTGTAAATTTCAAAAAGTCTCGAAATTCTGTAATACTTAATACTGACCAGCACCCAGGGTTCCGACTGTTTCTCAAAAAATATCGAAATTGAGAGACCCAGTTTTTAATCGACGTGTGAACTTATTTAGTACTTCAGTTTCAAAAATCTTTTGAAAGTTTTTATAAAAACATGCCCATATGCTCAATGGCGTAAGAATCTTCATCACACTTCCAAAAGTACTTATTTTGACACCGATTCTATTTCAAGTAAACAATAAATTAAGAAAACGACACTAGTTCAGAAATTACAAAATGTCATAATCTGAAAATATAGAAAGTTTGAGCATCTTCTCCCATCCTTTTAGAAGTTGCTCATAAAATTTCCAGAATCATAAAAGTTCAAATATGAAAAAAAAAACAGTTAAACAAAGTGACATGCCACAAGATTTTATCAATAGGAAAAAAAAATCGAAAAGGAACATGAAGATATCAGAATAAAAAAAAAACGTTTCGATTAGGCGACTAAATAAGAAGTTCTGGTAATTTTTTTAACAAGGCACTGAAGAACTTGTTACCATTTTTGAAACTCTGACAAAGATTTCCTATCTACTGCAGTGTCTTTTTATTGGTTTCATTCTTATATGAAGCAACTTAACCTCTACCTTAGGTGTTAACACATTATTTTAAGATGCTGGTAATTGGATGAAATTACCTTGAGTTAAATAGAAAGGTGTTGGATCACAGGTGTAGGACAAATAGCCACTTCACTTTCTCGAAACCGCCAAGGTTTCGACCTTTATTTTTGGGTTTTCCTCAGGGCTTTTTCAGTCCAAAGGTCGAAACGTTGGCGATTTCGAGAAAGTGAAATGGCTATTTGTCCTACACCTGCGATCCAACACCTTTCTAGTTATTGATAGGATGCAAAGCGCAATATGACTTGAGTTAAGTGAGAACACAATGAAATTTTCAATTATATTTCGTTCTCGAGAATCATTAAACACTTTTTAATACCATATTGAAACGAATTTTAATAAGGGAGGGAAAAAGGACCTGTTGGTGTTGGCCGTTTGACGTCCAAGCTGGTAAGCAAATTATGTCGGGCGCCATTCTCTAACGGTATTACGTGGTAGAGGATCCACAGGAATACCTATGGGGGAGCTTTTAAGCAGTGGAGAAGGATGTCCAGGCGTTCTGTCTTTGGATGCGATTTGAGAGAAAGATGCGCGTAGACTCAATACGGTAAAACTCTATTTTCAAGATGCATTGCTAACAAGATTATAAAAGTATAACAGTTTAGGACTTCTATGGATTAAAAAGAGAGGCACACACACGCTTTGACCCATGTATCCTGTATGAGTGGGGCCCAACCAACGCCAAGCCCGGTATATAGATATATATATGTGTAAGTGGAAATGGGGCCCAACAAATGCTAAGCCGGGTATGCATGTGTATGAATGGGGCCCAACAATCGCTTTGGCCTGGGTATGTGTGTATATGAGCTACAGCCTTGTTTATTTTAGGTCAGTGGAGGGGGGGGGGGTTGGGTTCAACGATCGCTATGACCCCTGTACGTGTGTGTGAAGATGGGGCCCAATAATCGCTGCATGTGTGTGTAAAAGGGGCTCAACAATCGATGTAGCCCTTTTTATTTTAGGAGAGTGGGCGGGGGGGGGGGGGGGGTTATAACGATCGCTAAGACCCGTGTATGTGAGTGTGTCAAAATGGGGCTTACAAAGATCGGTGCTTTGGTCTATTTATATACGGTTCTACTTCTAGGATTGTAGATGTTTACTGTTTAAGGGCTGGCGATCGAATCCTCGAAATATTGCCTAGCAGCTTTTCTGTATGGAAACAAAGTATGCAAGATCTGGTTCTAGCTAAAGATTGCCAAGTATTTGAAAGAAATGCATACATTTTAAAAGCTGACAAACATGCCGTAACATTAGTTAACCTACATCGGTTAACCCTAATTAATTGAACTTTTATAACTTTAGGACCGCGTTTCCATTCCTCCAGAAATTTAGTAACGTAACTGTTTTCTCAATCAACTGGATATGGAGACTAGGATAACTATATTCTACATTGTATACAATCATGATGTATCTAATAAGCAGCTTCAAGGTTCAGATTGAAGATTATTTGTTTTAGAGTACTTACATTGAATTATCCACTTGCAAAATATTCTCATATTTGCTTTTGCAATAACGCCCTTGGATTTAGCTTTTCCAAATGAAGCAATAGATATTTAAATTAAGGCTGTAAAATATGATACATTATCAAATCATTTTTAAATATTTATAATAAAATTTATTGGCCAAGAGTCCTTTTCGAACAACTATTGGAAAGGACCAATGTATACGAAGGAATGAAAGAAATTCTTTGAGTTACTCAATATTCGCCTCATATTATCAAGTTTGTGTGACCTTTCCAAAGTGAACTAGTGTTGATTGTAAAAACAAAAGTGCCTGCAACAAATAAATGCCGATCTTATTTTAATTAAATGTCAGATTGAAACCAATACCTATATGCAAACAATAGGATAATCAGTTATAAGCTGAAGTGAAATTCCGTTTGAACAAAAAATCCGATAAAAGCAACACTGCTGGGAAAGCCATAAATTTGAATTAATATTTTTTACTTACCATCGCTATGTTCGCCATTGGTAAGCAGATTAACAGCATTTAAACAATGGATTTACATTAATTTACCTTACAATAATGCACAGTACAGCGTGTTCATTAGAAAACTTCATCTAGCAGGCTATGAAATTTTGACAGAGAAGGATGACATAATCAAAATAAATGGACTTTTGTTTCTCCATCCTTTTCTTTTGACATTTCCCAGCCAAATAGATGAAGTTTTCTAATGAACACCCCGTAGCTAACATTAGATGTATACCTCATTAACTTATTTTTTGGTACCTCATTACCTTTGAAATCTTATTTTTTTTATACCTATCTCTTTTCCGCACATGTTGAGAAGATACGATAAAAATGTCAAAGTCAGATTTTCAACGCCTATTTGATGACAATAATAAGTGAATGGTTTATACGTATTTCTTTTAAATCTTTTTTTGCCTCAAACCGTTCAGAGATTCAACTCAACATCTTATCAATATCAAAATTTTATTCTTGTCCTTGATAGAGTACAAGGTGTTTATTAGAAAACGTCATCTAGAAGGTTACGAATTTTTAACAGAATAGGATGACATAATCAAAATAAATAGAGTTTTGTTCGTTCGTCATTTTCTTTTGAATTTCGCAGCCAACAAGATGTCGTTTTAAAATGATCCCCCTTATATATATATTTTTTTTCATGTAAATCCTATTTATAGGAATTTCTTGGATGGTGTAGGATATATTGTTGAAACAAAGGTTTTTTGGGATTTTGTCCTCGTTGGATTAAATAAACGCAATATTACTGGTGCAACATAGCTTTATATTCTATTAAAATTTGGTTTTTCCGACGTAGAGAGGGTTTTGAAAAATATATTTGTGAGCCTGTTTGCGGACGACACCTTGATTTGCATACATGGTAAAGTCTTTAATCAATTAGTAAATAATATGAACTCCTAACTAGACATTTTATAGAATTGGCTGTGCGTGAACACACTAAAACTAAATGTTAAAAAACAAAATACATGGTTTTTGGTACCAAACAGAACACTAATAAATTTTTGAATAACGAATATAGTATTAAAATAGATAATAACGTAATTGAGAATACATCTGAGATGAAATATTTGGGGGTAGTTTTGGATAGTCAACTCAATTTTTCACTACATGTGAACTATATTTGTGAAAAAATTGATAAAAAGATAGGGTCTTTTAGAAGAATAGCTCAAGCTCAAGCTTAGTCACTGGAGTCTCCTTCCTGTATATAATACAATAGTATATCCTCATTTCAATTATTGCAACTCGAGCTTTTACTCGGTATACACCAATTAACGTAATGTTAAAGTCTCTTGAGTGGCTTTCAGTGGAACAGAGTATTTACATTTCCAATATTGTGTTAATTTTTAAAATTAAAAATAGATTATTGCCTGAGTATTTACAGGAATACTTAGTTCCAAGATATGAGAGGCACTCATATGACATAAAATCAAGAGAGAATTTGGATATTGAATTTGCTAGAACAACTCATATACAAAAAGCCTGTTTGGGGATGGCTTAAGACTTTTCAATAGACTACCTCTAGAAATTAAAAGTGTACCCACTATTAGTAGGTTTGTTCGAGAAGTTAAGAAACTGTACTTTGTCGAAACGACTTAAAAAAAAGTTTAAATAATAGAGAATTTAGACCAATTTTTGGGAAGGTTTAATCAGTGCGGTGTTGGCTGTTGAACTAACACGATATAAGTGTTGCAGATGTATTTATGCATTAGGATTAGGACTAGATACATACCATTATACTTTTAGGAAGTAGCTTAAAGCTAATGATAATATATTTCATTTAATTTAATTTCATTTCATTTCATTTCATTTCATTTCATTTCATTTCATTTAATTTAATTTAATTTCATTTCATTTCATTTCATTTCATTTCATTTCATTTCATTTCATTTCATTTCATTTCATTTCATTTCATTTCATTTCATTTCATTTCATTTCATTTCATTTCATTTCATTTCATTTCCGCAGCAATGCCTTCATCTGGGAGAATTATACTGTAGCAGAGAAACACGAATTGTTATAACTAAGAATTGCCGTTGTTGTATGCAACTTGTTGATTTTAAAAAAGAAGAATTTTATGTACCTGTCCAAGCAAAATAACCCATGGAAAATAGATGTTTGTGTTACTTACATTAATCAAAGATGTTGTTTGTGTTACTTACATTAGTCAAAGATGTTGGTTAAAATTCAATCATATATATCCACAGAATCAGTCACATATATCATATCGTTACAGTAGCACAAACAATCAAACACACTACTTTTTAAAAAATAAATTACTTCGTATTAAAATATGTGAGAATACAGCAACCCATAATAATGTGGAAGCTAGAGGTTCATTTATCACGTCGAAATGGGTACTGCAAACCGGTCTTCAAGTATGGGATATCGAGCGTATTGTAAAAATAAATGTTTACCTTCTTTTGCGAATTTTTTGGTAGGTATGTTTTTAGCGTATTAGAGTGTATTGGGAAATAAACTTATTCTTTAAACTAAACGGCCCCTTAATGCAAAATATAGATTTAAGTAACTGAAACATGGATTAGTCAAATTGTCTGTTAATAGATATATATACATATATTCATCAGTTATAATTACTATCAGTAACACTTACCTCATGCCAATGTAGGGTGGCTCAAGGGAGGTCATCCAGCACAGGTCACTTGGGAGTAAGAAGGAATCACTTATTCCTAATGAGAAAAAGTAACTATCTCCTACGAAACGTTTTTGCAATAAAAAAAGACAAATATACCTGCTTTGAAAGAAGAATCCATGTGCTACTGTTATGAAATAAAAAAGGATAAAAAATGCCACCAAATCCGGCAAAATGATCATATTTTTTAATGGTGCAGGCTTACAGCAGAATTAGTTGTCTTCATACCAAGTTCTAGTGGTTTGGCAACATTTTGAATTTTAAATTAATCACCTCAAGCCAATACGCACCATTTTAAAATAAATTGAATTGAATAACGATTAAGAATAGATGACTAATACGAGACGAAGCCCATCACAAGAGCCTTTTTTGCACGCTGTCTGACCCCCAACGAGGGCTTCAAATAACTAATGAAGTACCAACTGAACCGACAAATGGCAGATTACAATCTACGTCATTAATCCATTTGTCACGTGATTAATTCCACACAAAGACCCGGGAGAAATTAGGTCCGATAAATTAGAGCGTATTCACTTTTTCCTCGTTCACTTTCCCTCAACTTTTAAAGCCTTAAATTATTAGTCGAGTTAAATAATAAACTTTTTATATTAATTCTTATTTACACATTAATTTACAAAACTTACGCCCTAAATTATCACAGATAATAAAATTTTAAATTACTGGAAAATCCTTTGGGGAAGAACTGCAAAAGAGATGACGTGCACTTCTGGGAATATACTTGCAGGTTTACTAAGGAGAGCTTACTTTAATAAGTCAAATCCACTATGCTAAGTTGAGCCATATTGCCAGAAATTTGGTTAAGACGAAAGCCAGCAACAGCTGCTGGACGACCCAAGGAGGATTCGAAGGTACCCTTGGAGAATTTGATGCTGCAACAAAGAAATCGTTAAGGTATCAAATATAAGCCAAAATGGGAAAAATACGTATAAATAAACAGAACATTTCCCTATCTACGGGCCCTAAGGGCGCGGACTGAGCGGCGCCCTAAAAAAAGAAATATAAGAAGCTGCTCTGACATAATAATTTCCGAAAACCCTATCCAGAGTGGCTTTGTTATGGAGAAGTCGTAAAGCAAATTGTCTGTAAAATAAAGGAGGAGGGTTACTTTTATCGTTTGAGGGGAGCAGCATGAAATAATAATTTGGCGTTTTCCTGTTACCGGCCATAGAACGCGCCCAATGAGCCACAAGAACATATTTCGGTTTCTTTATTAGTATGGAGCACTTAAACATCTCTTAACCTTTTGAGGTGGTTTCTAAGAGCAGAACATGCGGGGTGTCGGGCCGTACTTGCACCTCCATGCTCTTAGCTCGGTAGAGCCGGAACAAAGTAGCTTCACAACGGATCCGCAGAGGCTCCCAGCTACCTCCAACTCCTGTGAGCTCTAACCTGGCAGTTCTCTTCTCTAATTGGTCTGGGCTTTGGGTTATCCACTCGGAAGTGTAACCTGGGACCTGAAAACAAAGAGAATCGACTAGTAATATCTTCATAAAAAAAAGTTATTTCCTCACACGTTCCTCTTGAGAAAATGCTTGGAGGTTTTTTAGAAAACGTCATCTAGAAGGCTGTGGATTTTTGACAGAAAAGGATGAGATATTTAAAGTAAATAGGTTTTTGTTTCTTCGTCCTTTTCTTTTGACATTTCACAGACATATTTCACAGACATATTAGATAACGTTTTCAAATGAACTTTACTTCCTTACTTAATTTTCATTTATCGGATTGTATTTTGATATACAGGGTGTCTTTTTTAGCTGAGTGCAGTAGTTCTATATTCTAATAAGCATTAGTACGAGATCTGTTAAATTAGCAGAAAGTTGCCTTTTGTGGACCTTTTTTAGAAAATGTGTACATTGTTGCCAAACTTAGTGATTTCCGAAAAAATGAAACATTGGCAATTAATCAATATTTTCTAGTTCGAAATCTAATTAAGATAAAAAAAAAAGTTAAGAATGCAAAATTTTATTGCACTGTAATTTCTCCAATACAATTACCTTTATGTGACCCTTATTAACCAAGTTGTATTTTTTTTAAATACGGAACTGGAAATTTAATTTTATAATTACAAAGCTTCTTTTCTATTCGTATTATATTGGCGTATTACATGACTTATCGACCAATTAAATCCATTGTCATACTTTTCTATCTGAGTCCGTACATGTTTATACAGTATTAAACCCTTGTTCTCTGTTTCTTTAGTAAATCTACCTATTACGTTGCTTACATGGTTTTTAGTTCTTTTTTAGGAAATAAAAACAACTATATTTCATATTTTCTAAAAGTTTTTATATAAATAATAATACAAAACACTATCTTATTTTATTCACCTTTTAGCAACTGACTTTTCACTCTAAACAGACCATTATTAAATAAGGGCCTACATAGAAATTTCGGATTAATAATTTCGGTCCAAAGTTCATCTAATATTGTAAAATTGTGCTTAATTTTGGACGTAAAAATAAGTAAAAATATCATCATTTTAATTACTGCAATGGGATTTTTTGTAGCAAATCTAAAAACTGTGTGCAACGAAATAAGAAGTTGACGACTCAAACAGAATACCTTGATTACATTGGTTGCAACGTCTCAAAAACACATTTACGTACCAAGGCGTTATATTAGAAATAAAAAATACTTCGAAATTATGAAATAAAATTTCCAGGTTCGTATTTAAAACAATTTACTTAATAATGATAATGAGGCTAATTAAAAATTACATGCCTAGACAAAATTTTCCAATAGACATTGGAGAGCATTTTGTGGAGCCTACAAAATGCAAGTTTTTTCGTAACTAAAGCCGCTTTCTTTGCAATACAGCACGGATTTAAAAAAGACACACTTTATAAATGGGATTGCTATTTAAACTCAAACTTATACCAGTCCCATCTATTCTGATATATCGTATCTTCTCAACATGTGCTAAAAGGAGATGGGTATAAAAAAATGAGGGTTTCAAGGATGAAGTAACTAGATGATAAAAAATAAGTTAATGAGTAATAGTTAAATTAAATTCTTGCTCAACTACGTTTAGGAAAGCTGACGTCAAATGCTGAGCAACAAGCAGGTGTTATTAAAATATTAGAGCAAGTTATTATATGAAACAGAATTTTGTGGTCTTCTCTGCTTTTGCTTTCCTACTTAAATATGATCATAATGAACGTAGCTTAGTTTGAGTACTAATAAGTTTAACATTAGTGTCTCAAAATATAAAGATTATAACTTTTGAGTTTAGTAAACAAACTTTTCATACGAAGGCCTGTTATGAAAAACCAAAGTGGCCGTGACAAAGAACTCTGGCTTCGAAGCCGTTGTTTGGAAATCTAATAACTAAACATGTAACTCACTTTTACGTAAAAAACAGGGATTTTTTCTACTTTCTCAACTGAATGTGTACCTGAATAAAATGTTGCAAAAAATATGTTTCTTCCTTGCAGAAACTCCCTGTATAAAGTCCTATATTGATTCCTAAAATATTCATCATCTTCTTACAAGTAGGTACTCATCCTTATCGAAAGTAAATTGAAATAGTATATTATGCAACGAGCATGAAATATTATACTTCTGCAACGAGTATAAAATCCTTCAAATTGTTCAAAAAAGCACAGAGTTTTTATAGTTGAAACGGTCACTCTATCACTGTCTTGCTAACACCGCCCGTTCCTGAGTTTTATCTGAACTAATAACTATATGGAGAACTTAAAAATCGAATTAAAGAAGTAAAACAAAAACAATCCTTTTAAATATTTCAGCACTTTTACATAAATAGTATTTCAATAAGGTTGCGTCTGCTGCAGGAACAGGCAGATTAACACCATCCTTATGAATGTTGATCTATCAGCACTCTGTTATTAGCACCACAGTTAGCAAAAGCTCTGTATATTCCAAGGTGAAATCTCTATCCAGACAGGAGTAACAAAACCATTTGCAGGAAGTCGTAGCTCCTAATTATTACCCATTTCTCCTACCAAATCGTCTAGACATCAGCACCCAAACTCAGCGACTCGTTAATTTGCCACATATAAACCGCTAAACGCTTTAGTCGAGAGTAATTCATTAAAACTTGCTTAGTTTACCTGAAATGCAGTGCATTTTCCCTGCAGCCCGCAGAAACTATTTAATGTGAGAGTCCCGTCTGTGGAATGTAAACGAGTATAAAGCAGGCATGAGATTCTCCTGCATTATTAGCTTGTCAAGAGATGACAGGCCTGTGCTTTTGAGCTGATAATCTGAGCTGCAGATGAAATTTTAATGTTCATTTTAGGTTTACTGCCAAGGAACATGCAGAAAACGAATTGATAATTTCATCTTAAAAAATAGCAACTGGTTATTGAAAATTTTTGCAAGAAAACAATCAAGACTTCGTGACCTGAACGAATCAGTTTATTGAACAAAAAATTTAATTTAATAGATTAGATAATTTATCATTAAAACTTTATTGGCCATAATGTTCAATTTTATGATAAATCAATATTTGACATAGCAAATAATTGTGGTTACATAAGTTCTCTTTCTATAATTTGATATATGTTTTCTATTACATAAGAGAACTGGAAAGAAGTAGGGAAAAAAGGATTGATTAAAGGCAACAAATTCTTCGAACGCTTGAAATATTAATTGTATGACGTTTGACTTGTCATTCAATGGGGAACGAACACAATCCTCTACCGAGCTTTCCCCGTATTATTTACGTAACGACCGCACCCTAATCGGTCACGTATAAAAAGCAATCTGCAAAGTTTTTCCTTCGGTCAGTGGGCAATTTTCCAACATTCTCCGACCACTGGCCATTCAGAAGTTTGGCGTCAGCACCGGACCGGAAAATTTCCTGTTAATTGCCCATTGTTTTGACACTAAGAAGCGTTTTAATGACTTCCCATGGTCGAGGCAGTTTGCTAGATATCAGGCTAAAGCAAATACGAAAACGAAAGAAGAGTAAGAAAGTTTAGCGATCGAATTTGTTCGAAGAAACCTTTAGCGAAAGTCTTAAGTTTTACTTCAAATTTGAGCACTTAAGAACACGTTTCATGCAATATGTATATTTTTATCTACTGATCACCCTAGTGAATTCAGAGAATTCTCACACGGTTTAGTAAAAACTACACCTTAGTAAAAAACTGAAACTCTAGATTCTCCCAAGTTTTCCGTTATAGAATCAATAAATTTTAGGTGATATTTGAAGCAAACTATGCAACTTCGCAACACCTTTTATTCCAGACTTCTTCCGGAAATAATCCAATACTTTTCTCGAACATTGGAGAATAGTGTTTCGAGAAGTGAAAACATTCTTAACGTTTCTTGTTCTTGATACTAGGTAAAAAAAGGAAGATGGGACATCAAACTTGAACAATTCGTAAAGTGAAGCAAAGCAGATTTCCTCCGAAGTTGTGACTTCCCACAGACAGATGGTAGAGAATTCGCACCTATATTGTCTGGAGGAGACGTTTAGCAGAGTATCAAACTCATTTCTCTATCAGGCAGAGGTAACATGGACCGGTTTCGCTCTTATTGGAACTCATCAGTACGGTATACCTCAAACCTGCCAGAAAATGGAGTTTGAGAAACTCGGTTCATTTTCTTGCTCAAGGCGATGTGTCTATGTGCAAGTGGCGCCATCAAACGACGGCTGGTTCTTCCACAAGGGGTATGTGAACAAATCGTAAAGTGAACCAAAGCAGATTTCCTCCGAAGTTGTGACTTGCCACAGACAGATGGCAGAGATGTCGCACCTATATTGTCTGGGGGTCACGTTTAACAGAGTATCAAATTTAATTCTCTATCAGGCAGAGGTACCATGGACTGGTTTCGCTCTTATTGGAGCTCATCAGTGCGGTATACCTCAAACCTGACGAAAAAAGGAGTTCAATTAAGTTAAACTTTTGGTATTCAAACACCTTATTTCAGCTGATCTATACTCTTCGAGAGTAAATTGACTTGTTCTTTTAAGTCAATTGAATGAGAAAAACGGTGAAAATAAAACTAAGTCTGGACTGACCTGAACAAAGATGTGAATGTTCTTTTTGGCTTCCTGCAAATTTGATAATTTAACAGAGTCAGACACTTTAGTATCAATTGGCCAGTCTAAACGTAATTTTGCCAAATTGGCCCATGAAACCATTCATCTTGATTTTCAAATTATTTTTTTTGGAGATGTACCTCCTGAAAGTCGGCAGGATTTTGCTCTGGAGAACATATTTTTACAGTTCAGGAAGTGACAATCTTTGGATTTCTGCAGTTCAATTCTCTACAAAACACTGACAATTTTTAGGTGATGAACGTGATTTATAGGTGAACAATCGTGGACTCTTAATTTTGTGTTTGATCGAAGAGACAACTTTAAAAAAAAATCTGCAAAAAGAGCAACATTGCAGAAAATTCCAATCAAAGAATGCTAATGGAACCACTCTTGTTTTTGAACTAAGAAAGGTTTTGAACTAGATTGTTCTCAAAGAAACGCAAGCAACCTACGAGGGCTGCGACCTCCATCTATCAGCTAATCCTTTTGGAAGCTTTCCATTACGCGACATTTCCAAACATTATAGGTTTTGTACAAAAATCTCTACTTTGGGGACCACCTGACTTAGAACGAAAGTAGGATAGAAATATCTTGCTGTTTTTGACGCTAATAACTGGTCGACGGTCCAATTCACTGAAACTTGATACCCAAAGTCGTGGTCAATTGTGAAGATCCGAAAAAAATCTTGCGTGTCGATAGTTGAAGAATTAGTTGCCTTCAAATTAGTTGCGTTATTTGATCTTCACTTAACTTGAAACTTATAACTGAAGCACCTATTCTTATCATCGAGCTCATCGGCCAATTTAGCCCATTTTGCACCATTGCTTGGCGCACCACGTCTTAAAATGCGTCTTTGGGTGTTATTAGTGTTTTTTTAGTGTCATTTTATGTTTTCATCTAAATTTATTACAAATCGACGTAAAACGCCTTAAGACAATTTAAAATGCATGTTTGGGTGTTAATAGTGGTGCTTTAGTGTAATTTTATGTGCTCAGCCAAGATCAGTAGAAATCGACGTAAAACGCCTTAAAACGACTTAAAATGCATCTTTGGGTGTTAATAGTGGTGTTTTAGTGTAATTTTATGTTTTCAGCCAAAATCAGTAGAAATCGACGTTAGACGCCTTAAAACGACGTAACATGCATCTTTGGGTGTTAAAGTGGTGTTTTAGTGTAATTTTATGTTTTCAGCTAAAATCAGTATGAATCGACGTAAAACGCCTTAAAATGCACCTTTGAGTGTTAACAATGGTGTTTTAGTGTAATTTTATGTTTTTTAACCAAAATCGGTAGAAATGGACGTTAAAAGCATTAAAACGTCTTCAAATGTATCTTGGGGTGTTATTAGTGTTTTTTAGTGTAATTTTAGGTTATCAGCTAAAATCAGTAGGAATCGATGTAAAAAGCTTTAAAAAAAGATAAAATACGTTTTGGGGTGTTATTAGTTTTTTTTAGTGTCATTTTTCGTTTTCTGCTAAAATCAGTAGAATTCGACGTAAAACGCCTTAAAACGTCGTAAAATGCTTCTTTGAGTGTTATTAGTGGTTTTTTATGTTTTTTTCCCTCATAAACCGTTTTACAATTTGTATGTCAGCTGACGTGTTTATGTTACTCGATTTCCAGTTAGTTTTACTGGATTTTGACTATTTCTTCTTGTATTGCCCTTCTACTACTACCATCATTAAGTAAACTGTTACCTACTGACAAGAAAACATCAATTGTTTACATCTAGTCAATCATCCCTTTTCAATTCTAGTTCTTTCCGCTGGGTTTCGGTTCCTTCTCCTTGTTCTGCTTTTTTAAGGTTAGACGTACAATTATTTAACTTAGATACCCAACTTTCTTCATATTTACCATCGTTTGACTAACAGGTGGATCATCTTTGATCACAGCATTAAATTTAATCATCCAGTGCATCACCCATTATGGTCTTATCGGGAATCACTTTCCGGACCTGTTCACCGGATTTGGTTGTTTTTCCGCAGCCAGCTAAGACTTATCACCAGCATTTGGTTAGTAGTTGCGCATTGGCTCATCTGAGATGGAATTATTCATTATATCCATTGAGCCAATTATCCATTGTGTTCTCGTTTTTAGGATTTTCTAGAAGACGTGTAAAGTAAACTGCCAGCATTGTCAAAGGACATAGCAGTATCCCAGGTAACCATATTAATAACGAACACGTTCATAAAACGTTGACATTTGGTTATATTATTGCTTATGCATCTGTCTTACCCTAATTAAATGTTGAAAAAACGCTTAATTGAATACGTTCAAAAATATATCATCCTATAGGTTTAATAAATGTTTAAAAACAGTTACATAGATCTACGTACGTTTGCCCTACGTTTTTTCAACGTTAAAGAAACGTTATTTCCAGTAACAACAACAGCATTGTTCAGAAAGCAGATTTGTAATGTAATAACTGTGCTGTTATGGTATTATAGCTTATAATGTGTGACCTCGTAAGTTCGGAAAAAATCGTTCGCCAGATTTAGTCTCTTTAAAAGAAATTCAAAAAAAGTTTTTATTCTCACCTTCCATTACAAAACAATTTTTAACTTTTTTAGTATATAAACAATCCTGTTCACAAAAATCTTAATGGTCCTGGTGTAGATACTTTTTCTCTCTTGTCCTCACACTATCTGAAGACTGGTAGAAGAAGAGCTCGCAGGAGTTAATCGAGTATGTGGGATCAGCTTAAAGTTTAGAAGTGGAAGTGTCAAATGTCAGTAATGTCAATGTCAGTTGTCGGCTTTTATTTCTATTGTTTGTGGTTCCAATTTTCTTTCAGCATTGTAAAAGAAACGTGTGAGAGGTTAGAATCCCGTTTTCTTTAATGATTATCATTTATGTGAAGTGTTGAGACAAGTGTGATTGCGAAGTCCTGTTCCAGACTCTTCCCGCCCTTTTCTACTTTTTTAACATGTCGGCCTGGGGGGAAGGCAATGTTATCGCTAGGAAGTGGTTAACAACAACTGATGGAAACGAAGTTTTTGGCCCTCTTAGGTTTTGGCCATTTTAACAATAGTTTGAAAAAGAAGGAAGAGCCCAACAGAGACACATGGACAGTGTACTCAATGAAAAGGAGTTTTCATGAGACGAAAAATGTATACATTATACCTACATATAATTAGCTAAAACTTTTCTTATATGACTAGTGGTTTTTAGATAATCTTGAAAAAGCTTTGAAGAAGCAAAAGTTAACTGAACTGACTTCAAATTTAAAGTCAGAAGCATCTAGTGCAGAAGGGAGAAATATTGCAAGAAACTCTCTAACTTACACAACCGTGAATCACACTGTATGTGCAAATAATTGTTTTATTAATTGGCCTTCCAAGAAGCTGCGCATACAATTATAGATAGTTTTTTGAGTTATTAAATTAAACGTTAAAAAAACTTTGTTGTATTAACTAACCATTAATAAACGTTTATTTCACGTATAATCGATATGTAAAAATGGTTTCAAATAAACGTTGTATCCACGTATGCTTATTCACATTTAATAGGTGAGACAAATTCACGTCAATGTATCGTATAGTAAATGTTTAATGCATACGTTTCTTACTTTAATTTCACGTTAATTTAACGTTTAATTAACGTGAGTTGGTTATCTGGGGGGTGAAGAATTTCCCTCTGTAAGAACATCAGTAGAATGACGATTGGACCACTCAGGCACTTCGAGATAAACAAACGAACCACCCAGATATTGAATCAATAATTTTAGCACAAATTTACGGTAGAGGACATAGTGGCAAGATATTGCTGTATATGTTGCTGAAGTTATGGGCACCGTGAGAATAGAAAATATATTACTAAGGGCGACTTTTACAAGTTCAAGTAAAACTTCAGATTGAAGATAAAACACCAGACTTGATGTACATTGCATTGTTTACCTGCCAAATAAACAATGCAATGTAGGTTATATCTGGAGTTTTATCTTCAATCTGAAGTTTTACTTGAACTTGTAAAAGTCACCCTAAAGAGAGCATGAGAAATTCCGGATGGCAAGACCATAGTCAGTCAATTGGTTGTTCCTAACAGCAGGAAATTAGATATATGAAAGGAAATGCACAACGGCACAAGTGGAAGTTAATTTGGAGTTAATGAGAGGCTGGCAATATTTAAAGAGCGGTTCAAGGGGGTGAATTGTCATAAGGACTTCGAGTCTTGGTGCTGCAAGTGTCAGTTTCTCAAAAGGACCTCGAACAAGATTGAGGTTCGAATGGTGCAATACATTTAAGTGTCCCAATCGAGAGGGTTTGGTGTTGCGGGACAATTTCCACAGACTGAGGCAGGCAAAAAATACGTCTATGTCGCAGTGGATCGTTTTAACAAAAGGCCTGAAGTGTACGCCCTATCTAACCAAGAAGCGACCACAGTGGGAACAGCGATGGTAGCGAAAAAGTTCTGCCGATATGGAGTCTCTCTCGAACGTCAGTAGAGGATTTGTGAGAGAGCCTCCTCCTCCCAATCTCACCCCGCCTCCGAAAACGTATGAGAGAGTAAACTCCTCCGAAAACCTACGACAGCCAACACTCCTCCTCCGTTCGATCCGAAATAAGCGCAAACTCCACATACCTATCAATTGCCCCATCACAACGAAACCAGCAACCAACAAAACAGCCACCACCACAACATAACCAGCACCACCACAACAAAACCACCACAACCCAACACCACAGGTGGTGGTGGTTTTGTTGTGGTGAGGCAATTGATGGGTATGTGGAATTTACGCTTATTTCGGATCGAACGGAGAAGGAGGAGTGTACGCTCTCATAGGGTTTCGGAGGAGTTTACTCTCTCATACGTTTTCGAAGGCGAAGTGAGATTGGAAGGAGGAAGCTCTCTCACAAACCCTCTACTAAGGTCACTCAGATGGAGGCCAAAACTTTGAATCAGCCGAAATTTTGGTGCGGGCCGTCGCCGGTCGTTTCCAGGCGACCCTTGTACTTGTCAACTCGATGTAGCCGAGCTTGATTTATTACCTTTTTTTACGCGATTTTTAATGTTATCCAAACGTAACTGCATTCATTGATTGTTCGATAAATAATAAGGAATTTTCCATATAATATTCTTAGAAGCTTTAGCTATAAAAGAGTCTGGGTTGAAAGACAAAAGCGATAATAGAAAGCTATAGTAAAGTATTAGTGGTAAATAGTGGACTATACGTAGACGAATTGTACTTGTGTTTATTGTCGAGTTTTAATCAGGTGTAGCTGCACTGGAGTTATTCGAGTCCGAGTTTTAAACACAATTATCATATCGAAGAGTACTTTGGAGCTCTAATGTAATTTTTGTGGCATATAATAGCATATTGTATGCTATTAGAGCAAAATATTATGTTTTTAATATAAACCAATGTAATCTAGGGTAAAATAAGTATAATTTACATACTACATTACGTGTGTATAATCAGCAACATGTATATAAAAAAAGTTCTATGTTTGTATAACCTTATTTTCCCAGTAACTAATAAGTAACAAAATAAGTGTACGTGCATTATATGGCTCTAAATGATGTCACTACAAAGTTTTGGTACTTCATACTAGCTGAAAAACCTTAATTTGGTTTAAATTACCTTTTCATCGTTAACGAAGAATGTGATATTACTTGGAGGCGAAGAGGCAGGCGCTTGGCAGTCGGCAATAAGTGGTCGACCATGCTCGAGGCCTGATTTGTCTATTTTTACTTCGGGGACTCCTGCGGGTACCACTGAAAAGAAAATCGTCAATTAGTGTGGCCGCCCTAAGGGATTTCTTACCAAATATGCTGAACGTGATAATACCTATTTATCTACTAAGAGTGATCAGAGGCTATAATGCACTGAATATTCCTTATCCCTAGTACTGTCATCAGTGCAGATGTTTTATTTTCTCAAACTAAAACATAAGCTAAAACAAAATAAAACTTTCAAGGTCACTAATCGGAACCTTAAATCTTACATTATCTGTCTTACGACATTGCGAAGTCAGTTTGAGTGACACCTAATTTTCAGTTAAAAATGACAAATCGTCTATGACGCTGCACTGACACGTACATTTCGCATAATAGAGCCCATTTGTTCGAGCTTAAATCGCATCCCTCATCTCAGTTCGCGACATAATACCTTGATAAATGACCGGAAGTCTAGGGAAACGCGATTAACAGCTCGGCTAATGATTCAATTTGGCACGACTAGAAGAAAGTGCTGACGCCATCATTGTTTTGTCTCCTTGCGTCCCTTTGCAGAGACTGCGGGACTCAATCCGTGACAAGCGGAACATAAACTACACGTACAACGTAACGAAAAAAAGTGTACAATCATACGGGACATTTACTCCCGGACATTATTTTGACAAATAAATCCGGACCGTGGACGTATAAATTCGAAACGTTCTTGTCCAATTATCTGAGGCGTATTCGGCGGGAGATTTACGATTGTCGGGATCGCATGGGCTTGCGAATTGTCGGCCAGTTGAGAAATTGCCGTATCTTGCCCTTATGTCTTGTTAACGATTCAGTACAAGAGCCTATAAAATTTTATATACTTTTTCTTTTATCCCCGTTGAGTTATGAGAGTGATTATTTGTTTCGGGGCTCTTAACGAAATTTAATTCCTGTATCCCCAATTCTCCCATAAACAACTCCTACGCAGTTATTATGGATTATAGAGGAATGGTAGTGACTTCACAGAATTATGAGTTCGGTGGTTTTTAATGGATTAGGGCAAAAAGTTTTTTCATATAACGGGTGTCCCGGTTTTTGTGATCATGATTTCGAGAGGAGATAAAAGAACTCATTTTAAGATACCTGTGTCCAAATTTGTTATTTTTTGAGCTACAGGGTCAAAAGGGTCGTAAAGTAAAAAAAAAAAGATTCCATTTCGAACTAATCTACGTTGATTTATGATGATTTTAAGCTCAAAAATTAGGCCATTTCAATAGGTCATCGATGGTCCTCGTATGGGTAATATCATACCTAGAGAATTTCAGCTCAACTTACCAAACAATTTCTAACGTCAGTAATCTCACTATTATTGTTTCTGCCAAGGAAATTCAGATTCATTGCTTAATTTGTCCTGCTTCCTGACGATGTGCGTATATCCTTATTTTTGAAATATTTATCATCATTATTATTCTCAAATAAATAACCCAGCTTTCTCCTCTATTTTCACAATATAAATTTCGCTCCAAGTGTGCTTAACGATACTATTAAGAGCCTCTTAAGAAAACGTGCAGTAGGTATATAAATTATTTTGTGTTTAATACCGCCGTAGCATAACTCATCTTTATGAGACGTTATGCGATAACTCACAGCATAAATACGTATAAACGAGAGTGCAAAGGGCAACTGTCAGTTGTTGTTCAAAACAATCCGAGCCTCTCCTATTACATTCTCGTCGATTTGTTTGATGGAGATTTCCATCAAACAGGCAGCTCGTTCCCTGTTAATGAGGTTATTATTGCTTTTGGCAGGTCCACTGGACAAGAGACTAGATTATTGAGTGTTACTGTATCGAAAATAACACATAATTTTTCGTCTTTGACTACACATAAACGTTGGAATATTTGAGCACTAGACAATAAAGTCTTCTGTCTGTACGTTTTATATATCCCAAAGTAAAATTAGATTTTATATATTTATATAATTGGTAAAACAAAATATGTACTGCAAATGATAGAAGTTCTACAACTATTATGAGATTTAGTTGCTTCTTTTTAATTAGTTGATTGATTTCAGATGAGTGGTTACAAGAAGAGACCCATGCACTTATTCTCAATTAAGTGACTTAATCTCAGTTAAAGTCTTATTTTAGACTTTTAAACTTTTAAAAAGTTAACCATCATTGTGAGTGAGATTTTGTGAAAGACTGGCGTTCGGATGTTTCTAAAATCTATGTCTTGGAACTGAAGGACCTTCATTTCCACAATTTCGTCAGCCTTCATGCACTGTCCGCATCTAAGTCTGGCATTCTCTACATGTGGTGTTTTAATCGACAGTATCCAGTGTATAAATCACGGAATACTGTCGAACTGAAATCTGTCTCGTAATGCTTGATCTAGGCTTTCGCCATCTGGATTATTGTCCTCCTTGAGATCTTTCCTGTAATACTCAAGACAGGGTTCAAACCCTCCGAAGGTAGTCCTACAAATCTGGGAAGGTGGAATAACAGATAGAAGATGAACGAATGATAGTAGTGAAGTATGGTAAGCAGTCTGCAATATTGTAAACTATGAATGGCTCAAGCCTGATGATTGATATTACTATTATTAAGAAATCTGTAATCGACAACTGGATTGGGGACCTGGAAAATGATACTTTAAGTAATCACAAAATGATTAGGTATCAGTTAAATGTTAGTATGAAACAGACTGCAATAGGTTTGTTAGGGATATAAACAAAATTACGATAAATCTATTAAGCAGTATGCTGAAACAGCAGCGGAAAAATTCCGGCAAGAAATAAAAATTATTATTTAAGAAATTCAATAAAATGAGAGATGTAAAATAGGGGAAGGGGCGACTGATTGGTAGAATGAGGAACTGAGATAAAATTCAAAAAATTACAAGAATAAAATAAATGAGTATAAATGGGTGGAGAATAAATTATGTAAAATTAACTAAAGAAAAAATGGTTGGAAATTAAGAAAGAGGCATGCCCAAAATGATGGACAAGAGTTCAAGTATTTTGAATAGAGCGGATGTACTGGAAGGAAGTAGAAAGGATTCAGCCCTAATAGTCAGCGCTAATACCGACCAAACTAAGCATATGTTAAAGAAGAAGCTGGTAGATAAAACTCATCCGGAATCAACTACTGGGCAGAAGCAATATCAATACTATTGTCGTGTACACGCTATTGCTTACAAGGGTTACACCAAAAGACAATGCGACGACTCGATGATGGGTGTCGCCAAGATCCACGTGCGAGCGCTCTGTTGTTCAAACTGTATCGTCGTTCAAGTGTTGGCGGGAGAATTCGCGCACTGCGATTGGTTGTGCTAGGTTGCATGGGGATGATAATTCGAGGCCCGGGGATTGGTTGAATGTTAAGAGGAAAGAGGAAGGGCAAAGAGGAAGCTTCGAGAAGGAATTTCGTCTCGTTACGTCCGACGTCCCCTCGTGTACCTCAGCAGTTTCTTTTTTTCTTCGATTTTTACTCTATTTGACCAATCAATAAGAGAAAATTATTGAACTGAGCCATTGGAATTTCGATGACACAAGATTTCCCCCAATTGTGTAAAGTGAGTAGTGCTTAACGGTGGACTGTGGCCGGTTCTCCTTCCATATTCGCCAACGCCACGAAACAAGCTGTTGTCTCTGCTGCAGTGGTGGATGGTCGTAATCATCGCAAGCTGGTAGTAAAAACTAAGCTACAATTGCTGGCTCCTTGCTTAGGAACAGGATTTTTCACAAATCAAGGTCAAATAGCTGTAAGATTTGGTTTGTCTATACATGACGAATAGCAGCCAGGTTGGCCTTCGTCTCTAAACTTTTTGGGACCGAAACTCTCCCGATTTATACTATTAGTAGTATAGAGCCTATCCCACGTGCAATTCTTGTTGTTATTCGTATTTAAGTCGCATTCGGACGAGTTTTATACTCACTCAAGTGATCAACGCTGACAGTTATAATCAGTAAAGACTGTATATTTTGTAGATAAGTTATACATCTCTTTGAAAAAAAAAGAGAGTGTCTAGGGTTGCGGTTTTGATCCATTAATAAACCAACTGCTACTTGACATATGATGAGAGATGGATACCAAAACAAGGAGGGGGGTGACTTATTAGCTTCCAATGCTTCGTAAAATATAAATATGAAAAAATAATAAATTGAAGGGAAGGTGTATGAAGGCGAAAGAGCGCAAAAATGTTTTAGGCGTAGTTCCATGACCCTGAAATATCTCCAATCAAAACTGGACAAACAACAATATGAAATATGTACTCGGAGAATCAAGCTGCCCTCAACACTTGACTACAGCAGAATCTCTTCGAGAACTGTATAAAAAGTTCGAAACATACTGAACTACTGGGGAGCCAAATACCCTCTCCCAAGTTTAGATTCCAGGTCACAAGAACCTTTTGTAGGTTCTTATGTGTTGTTATTTCTTAATAATAGTAATATCAATCATCAGGCTTGAACCATTCATAGTTTACAATATTACAGACTGATTACCTTACTTCACTACTATCATTTCATTGTTCATCTTCTATTATCTGTTAATCCACCTTCCCAGATTTTACTCTTTCCTCTTGTACCATAACAAATTGATATATGTTTTCTTTTACTTACCACTCTTCAAAGAAGAGCTGCTTCAGCTTCCTTCTGAGAATAATCAGGCATGGTATACAGACGGATCAAGAATGGCTGATTCACAGTCTCAGAAGCGGGAATATACAAAGCAGGCAATGAAGAGGGCGAGAGCTCACTGGCCACTGCAGACTAAACAGACACATGTACTTCCTAGGAATGGTAGGCAGTCCACTCTGCACAACTGTGGAGTAGGGGAAGAAACGTCCTTATCACTTTCTGTGATTGTGCTATAGGTGGGAGCCACTACGCCACAGGACACTAGGAGCCGCCTTCCTCCATCAAGAGGAGCTTCCGACTCTGAGATAAGACGGGATACTTTTCTTCATCAGAGGGACGGGTCGACTAGTGGAGGGGATGAGGGCTCAGGCAGAGTAAAAAAGAGTCTTTAAGGCCTAGACTCAAGGTGTCCCCCCTCCCCCACCCCAATGCCTACTACTAATACTACTACCACTCTATCAAATTCTAACAGTACATTTGTTGTTCCTTTACGTTTGTCGTCCAATTAGTCAAATCCAGCTGTCGTATATGATGTTACATTTTTACCATATATACCATTGTATTTCACAGCGCATCCTCATACTCGACAGGGTCAAAGTGTGATGTAGGTCAAAGTGTTATATGATGAATAAAAGGCAGTTGCTATTCACTCAATACTATAAACAACCAGACACATATACAACACCAGCCATCATGAATGTTAAGCGCTAACCCAACCTGTTTATCACTAGTCCAGTTCATTATCATTTCATATTCTAAAAGACGTTTTTTTCCTCTTTCAGTCTTAGTATTGTTGCCGCTTTTGTCTGTCATCATGTCGGTAATTTTGCCTAGAAATGTCGCAGTTTATTCCTTTGTGCTCTCCTTGACATTTATGGCAGTAGAATTTTTTAGTAAAATTTTCTTTCATATATCCAGACCTGCAGCAGCTGTCGGACATCAAAAGATCCAAGAATTTATCCACATATCCTCAGTATAACTGTAGTTACGAAGTGCATTACTACAATTTTGTCCAAAAATGATTTCTTCTGCCATTCATCAAAAGGCGATTAAAAGTACTTATTATAATATGCCAAAGTTCTTCGTCAAATAGCAAACGCCACTAAAAAAAAATCAAATTATTTCATAGATTCCTTTATAACACATTTTTGGCTTCCGGGTCTAACTAATACGACAAAGAGGTATTTAACCCCACTCGTACCTAAAATGTCTCATTAACCTTCTTAACGTTGGCGTTATGTAATAAGACTTTATACTGTATTGCTTCAACAACACCACATCACCTACCATCTCTTTTTAAATAAATGTTTAATTCCTTTCTCTCCAAACTAACATTCGCCCCCCAACTCAACACTCATCATAAAATATGCAAAGTCTTTATTCGGACTATTCCCAGATTTAAATGTCCTTGAGCCCGAATTCTTCTGAAGTGCGATGGCCAAGCAAAAAAGAGGGCCTTCCAGCACTCACGCAGGCGAATTCTAATACTGCTAGTTGATGTTAGTAGTTAAACAAAGCGGGTATCGGGCCCCTTTCAAGGAAATTGCAAGTGTCCCCATTCTTCCTGGGGACTTACACGCTTAGCCTTGACCTCGCGCAGGAAACATGAGGGCGCGGGCCTGATGACCTTGAAAAGCTTCTTTGGGCTCCAGCCGAGTCCGCCTTGACGTCTCCCGTGACATCGAAAATCGAAACCTTGGAGTGAAACTTTGACGAATCACACGAGGTCGCTGGAAACTTGAAAAGTCACGCCGCCAGAACCAGAACTTACTGGGAGTGGATTCCAGGACAAACCAAGAACTTTTATCCACCTTTCCACCCCACGCTAGCGGTGACCTTGAACGCTGGTGACATGCGTAACCTTGAGGCCTCGCTGGCGGCTTGACCTGTAGCAACCTTAACTTTTATTTAATTTAAGAGTCTTCCCTTTCTAATGAATACCCTTATTGGTTAGGGTAGTTATGCCTCACTCACGCAGACTCTGTCTAATACATCTAGTTGATGTTCTGATATCGGTAGCAACTTAACTTGTATTTAATTTAAGAGTCTTCACCTTCTAATGGATACCCCTATTAACCAATATTCCCTTCAACTGATGGATTTTGATGAGCAATTTTCTTTACGGAATATTCCTGTATTTGAATAAATTTTTATTTAAATTGTATTTTGAAAATAGTTTTATTTAAATAAGTGAATTAGAAGCTATTACGAAGCCAGGTGTCTTCAAGAAAGTTACCGCGTTTTTACAGTTTATGAACTTTGCTTTGCAGTCGTTTTTGTTGAGGATAAGTTAAGAAACACATTTTGTTACACAGGACTTTTTTCAGTCAGCGCAGGAGTAATTTTCACAAAAGATAGCATTTCATACGTCTACGTTATAACAGTTAGTTATTTTGGTTCTTCCCAAAACATTTTTTTTATACCTGTTAGGCCACTGTCTGGGTTATTTTTTTTTTTAAATTTGTTCACCTTGGGAGGCTAAAGTTCTCCCGTTTTTTTCTTTGGACTAACGCCCATTACTTAGGTATTTTTTCGTTATTTTCTATGTTATGACTTACCTGCCACTGTCATAGGTGTTGACATTAGCTGGGTGTGAAACAATGGAGCATCAGCAGACACTTCGCACTGGAACTGCCCAGATATTTCTGGTCCCACTGACAGCAACGTAACGTTATTGGCATTTGACACTGACACCTGAAACAAAACGTAAACGTGTCTTTTGTTGTACAGGGGACATCCTGTATAAAACTAAGCATGCATTTGTCAATGCCGTTTGTCATTATTGTCTTTGACAAAGAATAGTGGACTTTACCACATCTGCAAATTCACTAATGTTTGGTTGTGTGCGTAAATACACAGTTCTACCACCAATTGTAGAGTAAAAAAACGAACATTTGAACGAAATATCGCTAGAGAATCCACCTAGAAGTTGTCGATGGACGGATGTGGATGGAGTTGATCAACCACTATTTGAATAATGTTTTTTACAAATTGTATTGCCACATCTTAGAAAATTTGATGGGCGTGAAGTCTTTTAGCCTGTTGCCACCAAATTCAACTAACCTCAGGCAACATTTGGACGCCGCCGCATTTTTTCCTTTATAATGAAGTACAAAAGTGTGTTTTAAATAAGTAAAAGTTAAGAAATAAAGGTCTACTTTTAAAGTAATTTGTTCCAGACTGGATTTTGCCACATATGGCAACATGCCAATACGTTTGGTTTTTTTGACATTTGTCAGATTTATGACGACGTTGTAAATATTTTAAATTCCACTTATACAATACGTGACATAATTTGTTAAGAAATATTACAGTCAAAACAGCTCTTAGCTTAAACACTTTGGTGCACATAGTTTATACAGCGTTTTTGGGTGGCTGATCTACCCTCTGAGAGTATTCCCATCCTTACATTCTTACTGAGAAAACAAAGGATGAGAATATTCAAACTCTAGTAGATCAGCTCTCGCCTGTCAAGTAAAACGTCCATCTTGTCCATCTTTACTAAGTGACAAACTAATAAAGCTTATTAGCTTATTAGGTTGTCACTTAGTGATACCATTTAATAGGCAACAAGCTTTGAAGCATATTCTGAATTAAAATAATGAGAATGAGGGGTCAGAGTGGATCGATTTTATGACAGATTTATTAAATAGCAGCATTCTACTAAGCCTACTGCGAGGAATAGAAAAAAGTTACAGTAGCTCCAGGAAGAAGAGTTTAACGCCTTAGATGACCCACCCTCAAGTTCACCATGGACCAAGGAATTTCTCAAGAATATGACAGTGCTCTTATTATACAAGGCTTTCTACTGACCATTTTTAAGTTTAGAAAGTCTTATGTAGTTCTATTTTTATCGGTAGTCATTAGTTTAACCAAAAAGCTATTTAGTTGTACTCCTAAGTTCCTTTTTTCTATTTAATTTTAACTTTCTTTTCTAGTTTTTTTTTTCGAGTTTCTTTTTTAGTTCTAAGTTGAACTCTTCTTTAGTCTAAGACTGAACTTAGTTTTAGTTTCATACTTAATTAGTTACTAAAGTTGAAATATTTTGTTCAAAAAAGCAATTTTTATGTACTTTTTAATATTTCGAGTTTTCTTAAACATCTTAACTGTCCCACTTCTCCTCGTACATGAAGGGAAGTGAGATATTCGTAAAAATATAGACTTGTCTCATTCTACAATCTAAAGTGTTTTTTGTGCTTTAAAGCTGTTGTCCAATGGAATTTCTTCCTGACATTTCGTCTACAGCTGCGACAGACATTATCAAAGGGGATGAGGCAATGGTAGAGGTGCCGTCGCGCTGCAGTGGGACTGGGGTAGGAGTAGTGGTGGCACGGGGTTTCGGTGCACCTGAAGTATGTCGTAGAATTCGCTTCTATTCTGCATTTAGGAACGTAATTTCCTCCTTCCTCTTGTAATTGTTGTCGTGCTTAAAGATGTCAATAGTCTCTCTCGCTAGTCCCGGATAGTGTAAAATGGTGTACCGTGACGGGATTTTCAGTCAACCCTGGCAAAGCAGAGCTTGTGCAGTACACCAAAAGAAGGAAAACTACTGGTTTCCGCTCACCTACTCTGTACGGTGAACCTATGCTACGACAACCTGAGGCTAAGTACCTGGGGGTGACCGTCGACAACGAGCTTGCCTCGAAAAGTCACGTGGAAAAGGCGTGCAATAATTCAACAGCACTGACATGGCAACTACGCAGGGCAGTGGGCAGGAAGTGGGTTCTAAAGCCACACGTCCTGCACTGGCTCTACACTGCGGTAATCAGACCGAGGATTACCTATGGGGCCGTGGTCTGGTGGCCAGCGGTGGACAGCAGGACATTGCTATATGCTGAGGTTGGCCAGACTGCAGAGAACAGTCTGTCTAACCATAATGGGTAATTCAGAACAACACCGGGAGCAGCACATAATACCTTACTGGGTCTGCTAATGCTTATAATCTGGGTTAAGAGGGAAGTGATGGCGTCCTGGAGGAGGATGAATGGCTGTGGCCAGTCGAAGGATACAGCTATCGGAAGTGGTCACACGCAGATCGCCATCCTCATTCAGCGGAACATCACGATTGTCCTCTCGCACTAGGGGCGCCCACGCGATCAGCCGAGACTGAAACAGCCATTTGGGATAAACATCCCAACAAGGGACGAATTTAAGAAAGAGCTGCTTCAGCAAACTTTTGAGAATAATCAGGTATGGTATACAGACGGATCAAAAATGGCTAATACACAGTCGTCAGAAGCCGAAATATACAAAGCAGGCCTTGTCGAGGGCGAGGGCATCGCATTGGGAAGCCACACGATGGTTTTCCTGGCGAAGGTGTTTGCAATACTCGAGGTGGTCACACGCACAGAAGCCGGGAGCAAAACAGGACATCTGCATCTACTCCGAGAGTCAGGCGGCTCTGCGAGCCATCTGTAGGAGCGGAACGAGTTCAAAGCTCGTTCAGGACTGCAGGGATGCTCTCGAGTTATTGGCAGAATCAAAAAAGGTAACTCTGGGATGGGTTTCTGGACATAGAGGCATCGAGGGGAAAGAGCGTGCCGACGAATCGGCCAAGCGTGGTACCAAGACATGCTTTGCTGGATCAGGGCCATGGATGACGGTCCACCCTGCACCCACTCTGAGGCAGGGAAAGAGTAGTCATAACACTTTCTGGAAGTGCGCCTTAGGTGGGCGCGACTGAGGGCCCTGGTGGAGTAAGGATGGGTGGACCGGGGGACTGTGAAAAGGGCCTCTAAGGTCTAGTCGCAAGGCTTCGGCCCCTTCATTGTTTACTACTACTACTACTACTACTACTACTACTAATACTAGTGTCCAGCCGGTTCACAAATTCTCTTGGCTCCCACAGACAGAGTTTTTGTGACTCCCCTTTTCTGTCTGGGATGATGATTTGAGGAGAGTTGAGGTGTAAGAGAAAGTTTTGAATTTCGCCCTAGCCATGGTTCCAAATAACAAAGGTGTCGTCCACATATCATAACCAGCACTTTTCCCTCTTATTTGCAGTTGCCAACGCTTTGTCCTCGAAATTTTCCATACAGTTTTTGTCTTATTTTGCCTTTACACACTTGAAAAAGTATGTAGTTGTTTCCATTATTTATTTCAAATCATCAGGAAATGATAACCAAAAACTCATGAATAAAACTGTCCCACTTCCCAATTCACGTTAGTTTATATGGGCAAATTTACATAGAAGGCATAGCAAATTTACATTTACTAATACTCCACCAAACATTTAAATTTGCTTAAATCTGCGACTTCTGAGAATTTCCTGAGCGATGAGTTGTTATCATTTTATCATGGTAGTTTGTGGGAAATGAGAAAGATATTGGTTGAAAATTTTTATAGGGTAATATAAATTTTAGTTCTCGACATACTTCGGTTATCTTTATCGTTCAAGATTTCCTACTCTCTGTTAAACAATAAAACGTTCAAATCCTGCTCAAGCAGTCCACGATCTGTTATCGAGCCGTCTTCGCTAAAGCAGATATTAGCTCATAAAATATGATTTAGTGATCAAATATTTTTGCTAGCGGAAACAGAAGAAATAAAACCTGAAATATTGCCCCCGGCTTAGGGGAACTAGGCAAACATTCAAATGTTTTACTACGTTCGAACGAGGACTCGAGCTGAATTTTGACGACTGCTATCTTAATAAATTCTCTGCTCTTCGCTTAATGGAAGCAGAGCATCATTCAAATTTAGGGAAATCAGCATCCTTTGTCACGCCATTTTCCTTAAGAAGTTCCGGGGAGACACTCGTCTTTTGTTTTCTGGGGTCCAAGGGAAATTAAAGCCCTTTCGAAGGGTTAATTTATATACCTCCAACCTCAGGCCCTTGATTAAAATTTATATATTTGTGTTTATGACTAGAACTCCAGCAAGGCTTCAGTTAATGAAGTTGGTTTGGTCGAATTAATTAAGTTTTGCCAGTATGATAAGTTACTTACGTCCACGCGGATTCCTTGTATCGGAAAAACTCGAATTGGTGGTTCTTCCTTTGGCACGTAGCGGTAGAATTCGTCGTTTTCGCGGTACCACTTGATTGAGTAGAGGGGAGCGCCCTCTAGGTCGTACTCACAGCCTAAAGTGACAGAGTGACCGGCTCTCACCGCCCTTGGAACGGTAACTTTCATATTTTTTAGGGTCATACTGGTGCAGACTTCTGAAAATAATTTATCACAATATTAGCATGGATGTATCGGTTTTCTTTTTTTTATAATTATTTACAGATTAAATTAATAAGATAATTTGCAATAAATAATAATTTAAAATAATTATTACATTACAAAGACATAGAGATTGCTGCCCCAATTATCTTCGACTCTTCCTAACAAAATAAGCCCTCAAAACTTTTATTTCTGGATAACCCTCGAATCCTCAGAGGGGCTTACTTCCAATCTTATTTACTTCCGAGAAATGCTTGCTTAAAGGATTAGGATCCAATTAGATATGTACTCGAAACCTGTCGTATCTAATAAGACCAAGCCGTTTTAACATTGGGTTTTACTATACAGAGAAAGGAGAGCTAATATCTTGGGCTAGAAAAACAGTCAATAGGAATGGGTGGTTTGTTCTAGGATTACGCAATAATAGTAAAGAGTGTTCAGAAAAAATAACTCGTAGCAAGGCATGGAATTAAAAGTCATGTTTGAGATAAGTTCATAAACAAAGACAAATTGGACTATTTTATGACTTTTTCGACTATCAGTTGTTTTTATGAAGTCATCTCAGACCTACTGTTCTAATTCTATGGCCAAATTGAGTTTTTTTTTTAATGAACGCATGATATATTGGTATTGGGTAGAGTGCTTATTGGAGCCTTATTGTAATGTTTTTTGGGTTGAAGTGATGAAAAGGTAGTGTTTGATTATCAACGTGGCCTTTTTTTACATCATCATGAACCAGAATCCAAGAGGACTCATAATTATTGCTATTGTTTTATTCTTGGGATGTGGTCCTTGGTAGAAAAGTACACGATGCACAGAACTTACTCTTTGGTGTTGTCTACTGACGTTTCGGCACTAAATTGTGCTTTAATCAGGATATAAAACACTCTCATAGCTATTAATAAAAACAGTTTTTTGTTAAGTTATGTATTTCGAACTATCAATGATAATATTTTTGCAAAAACATGCTAACCATTACAGTTGTGATATAATCTAGGTATGCTAACCACTTTTGTAATATTACTAAAACCAAACAGGCAAAGCTTTTTTGTTAATAAATTTTTTTATAATGTAGAGCTTAACTGTTATGTGGTGCACAGTTTCAATCAGCTTAGAATTTTGGCTCCTGCTGATGTTGCTGGAAAAATAATCAAAACGAGACCCTGAGCAAAAGTGTTGTTTATTTTTTAAGACTGTGAAGGCTTTCACGGCCGGTCAAAATACAATCTAAAGATTTTTCTAGGCTTTGAAGCCATAGTCCAATGGAATTTCTCCCTGAAGTTTTGTCTACACCTGCCGCACACATTATCAAAAGCGATAAGGTAATGGGCGAATTGATTTCCTGTGCTTCCCGACGTTGACTGATTCGACTGCGGTGTGCTCCGTGGTATTTATTTCTCGCCGTTGCGCTGCAGTAGAAGTGTGGTGGGGGTAGTAGTGGCGCGGTTATCAACGCACTTGAAGTATGTCGTAGAACCCTTTTCCGGTCTGCGCTTAGAAATGTAATTTCCTCCTTCCTGCTGTCGTGTTTAAAGATATCAATGGCGTCTCCCGTTAGTCTCGAATAGAAGCGCTGCGGATCATATTGGATATCCAACTCGTTGAATGTTGGATGTTGTGACCTTGGGAGAACGCTTGCTCTGCTGCTGCTGACTTTTGTATTTTTTCCGGCCTGCAATCAATATCAATATCGCTAAAATTTCCATGTAGGTTAAATAAAAGTTGAATCGAATAATTTCAAGTTCAAGAATTCCATAGTAATAAATCTCGTGCGAGAGCGTTGGAAGGGAAAAACCTCAATATCAATCAGGCGTCAATATAAGACAAGAAACTCTTTAATTGGACTGCTAGGGAAACCTTAAATAAACAGATTTTTGACACATTTACGATTCATACATTTTTCACTTTTTACAGCACCGATCAATTTGAATAAGCGGTTTACGACAGTTCTCGAAATTCTTTGACCGAAAGTGAAAATGAGGAAAGCGTCGCGAACTGTCTGAAAAGGATTATAATAAGTATGTTATGTGAATCAAATCTTCTTTTGGTTGGGTTGGACATATTTTATTGTCTAATGGGTGATGTAAGATAATACATGCAAGCATATTAGCAGGAAAGACTTTTAAAAGAATTCGGGTACACAAGTGTTCACACCGGTGCACATCATTTGGTTGTAATGGTTAAAATTAGTTTGTTGCAGAAGTATAGGTAATCAATGGTCGTTTCTATGGACTTGTTATACATATGTTGACATACTTTTAGCCTAAGATATCTATTCCTTCATGGTGTCAAATCATAAAGAAAATTGAGATAAATATTTTCCTTTGTCTTCCTTCTATATAAGGCCTATAGAAGTGTCATAAATTGTCACTGACAATTTTAGTAGATGAATTATCAGAAGTTGTTGCATAGCTATTCCGTGAATTGGGTGACCCACGCATCAAATCTACTGGAAATCCCAGAAATTCTTCAAAAACAAGTTTTGACACTTACATAGGCCTTCTATAGGCAAAAGAAGATATTCGTCTCAATCTTCTTTATTATTTGCCAATATTTTGGGTAACCGGACTGCCACACACTTCGGTTAAACCTTCATCGGATTGAGGACAAAGGGGAGTAGTTCTGCTTACAGTCTCAAACCTGTAGTTGCAAAATTTCGGCACATTCCAACGTGACGCCGAATCTGCAAAAGAACTACTCAACTAAGACTCTAGCTTAGCTTTCTAACCAAGAAGCACAATGGCTGCTTTTTGGTCAGAAATGGCGTATGCCTTAGTCGAAATATTGGAGTGATCCATAGCTACTTGTTGGCCTTGTTAGTTCCTGGAAGCGGAACGGCACAGTCAATAGTTATTCTTTGTATCATTTTTCTCTTTTCAGCTCTTGGTATGACCTTTGTTGGCCCTTCGTTGCTTCACAGATATATCAATTTCGCGAAATATATTGGACTTCCATTGTCTTTATTGAGTTTCTTACACGACGTTTCGAGCAGTGGAATCTCTGCTCGTTTTCAAGTAAAACTGAGCATTAAGATCGAGGCTACTTGCTTATGTACTAACACCGATAACTACGCCCACCATTCCTATTGGCCGGATCGTTGCCACCGTCACGCGTCAAGCGACCAGCACTTGTCCGCCGTATCAACGGATGCCATACCGAAGAGACGTCGCAACTTGGTTTACTAACGACGCCCTCATTGCTTCCAATCAAGACTGCTTCCTTAAACTTTCATTCCTTCCAGTGCTGTTCCCTATGCACAATTTTGGCTTCCGACTACTTAATATTAAGGTGTTCGAACCAAGCGTGCTCTGCAATTCCCGATTTTGATGTTTCTCCTCTTGTCGTACGAGCTCTGTGTCCCTGAACACACCCATTTTTCGGACAATAGATAATGTATGCATCAAACTGAAAGAGAAGCTGGCCAAAAAGCACAATGACAAGCTTATGAAGCTTGAAAGAAAGGACACAAAAATCGACCACCACCAGCAAGGCCAGAGGACAATAGTCAACATATCATCGACCATCTTGAGTTCCACTGAAGAAAAACTGCTCAGCAAAGGATTGAATTTTGCAATTGCTCTAAAGTCAACTCCAGTGCTTGACATAATAACTGCTGTAGAATCAACGACACTCCAGGGGCCAGAAAGAGAGGAACTCAAGTGGAAAGTCAGAACACTACTGGACAAACCACGATACCAACCGAAATATCACAAAAGAAGAGGAGTGAGACATGAGGGAATCAATCAAGATCCTTCCAACTGACAAAATAAATGCGATCGTCGTCATGGATGCCACAAAATATGACGAGAAGATTCTGACGAAAAGTAAATATAAAATAATACCTAATGACCCGACTAAAAGAGTTGAAGGACACATCAACAGAGCCCTAAAAAATATGAACATCACATTCCTGAAGGTACTAGGAGGTCCCTCACTCCACACCGTATTAAACCAACAAAACAAAGCGTGATTTTGGTCACGGTCTCAGTACATTTAATTAAAATATTATAACGGTAACCTGTAGTACTGTAGTAAACCTGTAGTTGCAAAATTTCGGAACATTCCAACGTGACGTCGAATCTGCAAAAGAACTATTCAACTAAGACTCTAGCTTAGCTTTCTAACCAAGAAGTACAATGGCTGCTTTTTGGTTAGAAATGGCGTATGCCTTAGTCGAAATATTGGAGTGATCCATAGCTACTTGTTGGCCTTGTTAGTTTCTGGAAACGGACCGGCACAGTCAACAGTTATTCTTTGTATCATTTTTCTCTTTTCAGCTCTTGGTATGACCTCTGTTGGCCCTTCGTTGTTTCACAGATATATCAATTTAGGCACCAAAAAGCCTTAGCTCAGTAGATCCTTTCCTGAAACTTTGCCTGAAGTTCTTATTTATCCCAAAGGTTCTACCAACTGTTCGAAATAAAATTCAGGCCGGTATAGCATTTTTTGCGTTATACATTTTATAAACCAGAACGTTGTAATATCTTGTATCCACGACCATACTATAATAATCACATTATTCTTGTACATTCTCAAGACTAACGATAATCATTATTCACTTGTGAATAATGAACATTATTCACAAGTGAATAATGAGTTGTCATGGAAACGAAACATGTCGTAGGCAACTGACAACTCAAAAAGAAAACTGCCCTAAACATGAAATCGGTAGTTACCACTGGTTCATTCAAATAATTATCCTTCTATTAGGATGTATCGAGGCAAATGTAGGTTACAGTAACTCTTTTTCACTAAAATATGTACTTTTCACTGAAAAATACTTAAAATAAGCCATAAAATGAAGTAATTTACCGTCCACCCTCGTAGCATTGGAATGAACATGCGGTGACATGCGCGGGTGACTAGACCGTCATCTATCGACAAGACGTGGTCGACAAAACCAGTCGTGGTCGTGGTTTTAAAATTGTAAATTATCGTTGTGGCACCTATAACCTATCATATTTGAGAAAACCCAGAATCTTGGTCATGGATAAAGTATAGTATTCAACGCGCATTTAATGAGCGTTATTCTCTCGGGCAACTTGTGCCACTCGCTTCGCTCGTGGGCTCAAACGTTACCCTCGAGAATAACGACTCTCATTAAATGCTTGTTGTATAATATACTATTATCCAGACCATACTGTTGCGAACTCGGGGTTCAATAATTCCAGTGTAACGGTCCAACACGAAAACACTATTTATTTATTCCTCAAATACACTCGACTACTAAATAACTCACTACTTAACACTTTATAGCCTTCTATTATCGCTTCGTAACTTTAGCTTACTTATAGCTCGCTTAAAATAAGACTACTCTCTAACCGCCGCTCTATGCGCCTTTTATATACAATCCTAAAATTACAGAAAAACCTAGAAAGTTCTTTATAAGAATTCTTGAATAATCTCACATAAAAAAAACGGTTGTAACGGTAAACAACTGCCTTCTAGATTAAGCCAGCCGAGCAATAAATCACTCGTGTCAGCCATGACGCAGCGCGGATAGGTCGCGAAGCTCCACCAACCAACACGCTCCCATGCGTTGCCCCGCCTCCCATGCGGCGTTGCTGCGATGCGTAACATTGCCCTCCTCCTAAGGCTGTTCGTCCCGAACAGATAGAGTTCCATGGTATCGTGCTAATCGATCCAAATGAACGACCTTCATCTTTGACCTGGGGGTCCGCTGGATCCTATACACCACATCATTAATCTTCTTTATAATTGTATAAGGTCCTTCCCAATTTTGGCTAAGTTTGGGCGACTTCCCCACCTTTCGCCTCGGATTGTATAGCCACACCAAATCACCATCCTGGAAGCCGCGGGAGTTAGCTAGTAAGTCATATCTTGCTTTGGCTCGATCACTGGATATCCGCAGTTTATTCCTGACTTGCTCATGAACATTGTTCAGCCTCTCCTTAAGCTCCTCCACAAAATTCTTAGAGCTGAGCGACTCTTTTTCTGGTGTTCCATACATCAAATCCGCAGGAAGCCTCATTTCCCTCCCGAACATCACTTTCGCCGGAGTATAACCAGTGGCTTCATGCGTAGAGCCTCGATATGCCATCAACATGAGAGGTAGATGTTGGTCCCAATCACGCTGATGATCTGCCACCATTTTAGACAGGTAATGTTCCATGGTCCGATTAAATCTCTCTACCATCCCATCCGACTGTGGATGCAAAGGAGTTGTCCTGGTCTTGCGAATTCCGAGAAGTTCCATGACCTTCTGGAAAACAGCCGATTCAAAATTTCGGCCCTGATCAGAATGAAGTTCGAGAGGGACCCCAAATCTGCAGAACATTTCATTTACTAGCACCGTTGCCACAGTCGTTGCTTCTTGATTAGGTAGGGCGTATGCTTCAGGCCATTTAGTGAAGTAATCCATGGCGACCAAGATGTATTTGTTGCCCGACTCAGTCTGAGGAAATGGTCCCGCGACATCAATTGCTACCCTCTCGAATGGAGCACCTACAGTGTACTGCACCATTCGGCCCCGTGATCTTGTTCGAGGTCCTTTTGTGGCACAACAAACTTCGCACTTGCGGCACCAAGATTCGACGTCTTCATGGTAATTCACCCAGTAATACCGCTCTTTAATTTTTGCTAATGTTTTATTGACCCCAAAATGGCCTCCGCTTGTTCCGTTGTGCATTTCCTGTAGTACATCTGATTTTCTGCTACCAGGAACAACCAACTGACTGACTATGGACTTGCCATCCGGACTCTCCCACGCTCTCTTCAGTAGTCCATTTTCTATTTTAAGAGAGTGCCACTGGGCCCATAGCGCCTTCAGGTTTGGACTTCTATCAGCAATTTCTTGCCATTCTGGTCTCTTGTCGTCAGTCTTTGCAGAGAGGATGGGTCCAATATCTGGATCTTTCATTTGTTCTTCTCGAAGGGTCTTTGTGGTCCAGCCATCGTTTATTTCCACCGACGTTCTCCTTACAGAAGGATGTCCCTCACGTTGCTGAGTTCTTCGACAATGCTGACTATCTTCTTTACATGGCCGTCTAGACAATGCATCGGCATTTTCGTGAGACCTTCCTGGTCGATGTTCAGTTTGGACCTTCTGTCCTTTAATGCGTCCGGTCTCTGTAACACTTTTGCCACCCAAATTATTGGCTTGACTTGATTGATTGACTTGACTGATCCTGGGGGTCTTAACGTGTTCGGTCAATTGCCCTCTTACATTGACAGGAATTGGACTTTCCTGAATTCTAGGGCGGTGTTGGTTGCCGCTCGGTCTTCTAAACAACGGCGAAGGACTTCTTGCCCTATTACGGCAGTTACTCTTGACGTGACCCAGTTTACCGCAGTTAAAACATTTTATGCCCCGATTGCCTATTGATCGGGGAGTTCTTTCTAACAGGGCTTGCATATTGACTGCCATATCCTTCATCGCTTTATGTAAACTGGCCATCGATTCAGCCATAGACGTATTCTTCTTGTCACCGCAAGTTGCCACTCTTACACTTGCAGAAGAACTAGATGACACCCGTGACGCCTCGAATTCCAGGGCCCGAACTAGTGCCTCGCTGATATCCTTGGGCCTTACAAGACGTAAGTGGTATCTCATGTCACTATCGCGAACTCCTTCAATGAACCTTTCGGTGGCAAATTGCATTTGAAAAGATTCAGGGGCCGATGGATATGCCAAGTGAATGAGTCTGTCTATGTCCGCCTCAAATTCTTGTAAGGATTCACCTGACTTTTGCTGTCTCATCCTCAGCTGGGCCTGGAACACGGTTTCTTTGTGCTCATTTCCAAATCGTAGTTGCAAAGAGTGTACCAAAACTGCATAATTACTTTGATCAGCTGCCGACAGAGATTGTAGTAATTCAGCAGCTTTCCCACGAAGTGCTACCACTAATGATGTAGCTTTCTGGGGCTCGGACCAACCATTAGCTTTTGCAGCTGCCTCAAACTGGGTTTTATAAATTTCCCATGCCGTAGTACCGTCATAATCGGGAGGCTTAATTTTAGCGTTGGATGTGCTAAAACTCTCTGTAGACACGTTGTCGTCCTCAAGTTGTTCCCGGAATTTCTTTTCAAGCTCGAGAACCCTCTGGTTGACAGCTTCGAGTCCTTCGTTAACGCCGTTAATGGATTCGTTCATGCCGTTAACGGATTCGTTAACGGATTGCATTATTCTTTCTTCCAATTGTTGCTCCCTAGCTGCGGATGATTCACTAATTCTTCTTTAAACCGTTTCTGTTCTTCTTTTTGTTCTTGATAATGATTTTTCTGCTCTTCTTTCCGTTCTTGATAACGTCGCTCCTGTACTTGATCACGTCTTTCTTGTTCCTCTTTTTGTTCTTTAGAACGTTTTTCCTGCTCCTCTTTTTGTTCCTTATAACGTTTTTCCTGCTCTTCTTTTTGTTCTACATAACGTCTTTCTTGCTCTTCCTTCTGTTGTTGCATAAGGGACAGCAGGGCGGCAAGTTGATCCTCCATCGCTTGATGCTGGCTTCTGGCCACTGGCATAAACACGTAATGTCCGGCAATGAAGCACTCACTTACTTTGCGTTACAGTTCAGCAATATTAGTCCTCAAATTCCCACTGGAATCGCACTTCTGACACCAATTGTTGCGAACTCGGGGTTCAATAATTCCAGTGTAACGGTCCAACACGAAAACACTATTTATTTATTCCTCAAATACACTCGACTACTAAATAACTCACTACTTAACACTTTATAGCCTTCTATTATCGCTTCGTAACTTTAGCTTACTTATAGCTCGCTTAAAATAAGACTACTCTCTAACCGCCGCTCTATGCGCCTTTTATATACAATCCTAAAATTACAGAAAAACCTAGAAAGTTCTTTATAAGAATTCTTGAATAATCTCACATAAAAAAAAACGGTTGTAACGGTAAACAACTGCCTTCTAGATTAAGCCAGCCGAGCAATAAATCACTCGTGTCAGCCATGACGCAGCGCGGATAGGTCGCGAAGCTCCACCAACCAACACGCTCCCATGCGTTGCCCCGCCTCCCATGCGGCGTTGCTGCGATGCGTAACAATACATTAATAATAACATTACTCTTGTACATACAAAATTAATACTTTTTCTTTATTCACATTGTTTTTCATTGAATAATTCAAGTGAATAATGAGTTGTCATGGAAACGAAACATGTTGTAGGCAGCTGGTATCTATTAGTATGTATTGAGACAAATGTATATTACGGTGTCTTTTTTCCCTAAAAAGTACTTTTCGCTAAAAAATAGTTAAAATATGCCATGAAATGAAATAATTTACCGTCCACCCTCGTAGCATTGAAATGAATATGTACGGGCGACTAGACCATCATCTATCTGACGCATCAAACATCGCGCCAGCGAAACCAGTTGTGATTTTAAAATTGTGAATTATCTTTTTGGCACTATAATTGAGGAAAACCCGAAATCTTGGACGTGGATAAAGTATGGTATTCTACTCGCATTTAATGAGCGTTATTGTCTCGGGCAACTTGTGCCACTCGCTTCATTGGTGGGCTCAAACGTTACCTTCGAGAAGAACGACTCTCAATAAATGCTTGTTGTATAATATACTATTCTGCACCTATAATTCAGTCTTCCGGAACATATGCACAACCCTGTATTATTGCAGGCGTTATTTGAGCCCAATATCTAATTTAATTGTATTTGACTATAACGAACCCACACTCTTTATCTCTCCAAACATGACTGACTCATGTAAATATTCACCAAGGGGTGCTATTATGTTTTACCATTACGATGTAATATTAAAGTACAAGTGTTGGTGGAAGTAGATGGGTTTGTCTTCTTTCAATTATATATTTCATAAAGCTACACAATTAATTATATAATTTAATTTACTTTGATTACCACGAACTGATGCGTCTTTTTTTCAGATATGCCCATATCAATAAACGATATAATATTTGATATATTATTGTGATGTTTCCAGTATTAGTAGGCAATTCACGAATACTTTTAAAGCATATTTCTGTTAAAACCAATTGCATATAATAATGATTACATTATCTATAGCCCAAATGTTATGATAATGTATGCTAATGACATTTCAGCTTTAATGGTTAATAACACTGATATTTATATTTCAACTGATATCAGCTAAATGATTAGTGCAGATCTATATCCGGTTAAATAAATCATTGTCTTATGCATTACAGCAAAATATTTGATAAATATGAAAGCAACTACACAAATGCGTAGATTTAACATAATAAAACATTCAAAGCGAAAACAAAAAAATTTTTTTTTAAATTCTGGTAACTAAAACTGCTAAACCAACGTTTAACCGAGTTTCCATATTGTCTCCAACGCAAAGTTTAATTAGAGTTTCGCCACTTTTTCTCTATTTGCATAAAGAAAACAGTTTCTCTTTTTGTTGAAGCTCTTGCAGCAGCATCGGGACGATAAATGGTGCTACTTTAAGCAATCTCCTCTTGTGCACATTCGAGAAATTAGAAAGAAAGCCTGAAAAATCCAAATGAACGTCATTAAGTCCGTTGTCGTTTAATCGTAATTAAAAAAAGGCAAGGCAGTTTTTTGCGGATTTCGACAAACAAAAAAAAAGAAATTGCACCGAATTAGCTTTATGATGTATTAAAACCATAATGGGCGACATTCACGTGTAACTGAAATTAAAATCTGAAAACGATGGGGTAGTCAAAACCGCGTCGATAGATAAATTGTTGCTTATCGGTAAAACGTTAAGCCTGATTTACGCGAGAAATGCCCAGGATTTAATGGGAATAATGATTTAAAATTCGGTAGGTGCACGTGGATTTTGCCGCTTTCCCGGATTTAGTACGGGTTACGTTTTTAATCTCTGGGATCTAATATTGATGGGAATCGTTTTTCAGATAAATGCTTCGACAAGATTTAATAGGCCCAAGTCTGTTGTAATTGAATTTAAACATTCAAACAATGTGGCAATTGCCCACATAAATTCTTTCAACTTTTTTTATAACTTCTAAATGCTTTCTAATGGTCAATATAAGTGGAAACTGGTTAAATTTAGGTTATTTTAATTAGATATTATTATGTTTATTTTCCCTTTTTGTCCTGCAAATATTTAAGACATGATACAATTTAAAGTGTTTTTGGGGCTTTGAGACCGTGGTCTAATGGAATTTCTTTGAGGGTGATGAAGCAATGGGCGAAGTGATCTCCTGTTCTTGCCGACGTTGACTGATTCGACTGTAGTAAGATCCGTGGTATTTATTCCCCCACCGCACTGTGGTCCCGTAGACCCAAAAAACGCAAAAAAACGATTTTTTCGAAATTGGTCGCGACAAGTCGAAAATATAATAAGACAATCGTTAAATATTCAGTTTACTTCAATTGTAATTTAAAACCTAACATAAGTGGACAAACGATGATAAGTGATGGCTTTAAGAAAATCTTAATGTAAGAAAAAGATCGTAATTGTAGTCATAGCGCATCGTTTTAATTTGTGGTAGTATCGACAGAGGTGTATGTATATTTTTTCACCTGTAGATACAAATTTAGACCTACAAAATTTTCAGAATAAGTCACAAGTCTCTAATAAATCTCAATAAATGTCCTCAAGTATTCACTAGCGAGAAGTGAAACATCCAGCCGCACATGATCGCGCTTAAGAGATTCCAAGGATGAAATGATTCAATTTTTGCTTATCAATTTGACGTCTGCCAATTCGTAACAAAGCAGACGCTTCAGTGAGTTAATAATAGAGTTAATAATAGAGATTCATAGTAATTGATAATAGTGTGTGCAGTTTTTGAATATGTGTGTATATAGGGTGTAAATAAAAAAATAAAAATTGTGACCAGGCGCGAATGTTTTGAAGTGCTGCGTAAGAAGTGGAGTTCACCTGAAAAGGAGCGGTGTTGTCACCTAGTAAACTATCTGGTGAAGTAAATATTTTAACAAATGATTGTTTATGCTAGGAAAACTACAAATTAGAATTTTTACCGATTGCACTGAAACCCAGGTTTATAGCGATTTTCAAAAAGTTCGCATAATATAAGATTTTTTTAATAATGAATTTATTATTTCGTAAGACTACAACATAAAGCGGAGGATCGGACAGAGAGCGACAGAGTCTCAAATTAAAGAAGAAAAGTGCTTCGGCTTTTCACTCAGCAATTGAAAAGAAATGGATTGGAAGTCAAAGGAAACTAGACCATTTTCTTTCGCAAAATGACAAATGGCTTACACAGAATGCGTGTCTGACTTCATCCTGTTCTGCTGGTGAGTATGATTGTCATTATATCTTATTGCGTATATATTATCTACAACATGTGAATGTTTTATGTACCAATGAAAAATGAATTGTTCTGTATTTATTTACCGTGCTCAATTTTTTAAAGTCCAGGTCGTTCAAGAACAGAATTTTTTTCGTTATCCAAGAGAGGATGTAACGGCTGAAAACTGTCGCTAGAATTAGTAATGCAAATGCGGATATTTGTCGTTTATTTGGGGCTGAAACGTTTGTTGTTCTGCTCGAGTGTAAAGATTTAAGGTTGTTTATTTACCTTTGTTTTTGCTAACCTGTGGAAGGTGGATAGGGTTCGCGTTTTGTCTAGTCAGGGGTCTCAGGACTGTACTGGCAGTGAATTGCGCCCATTTTCCTTGCCTTTGTTTCCATAAGGGAGGCCACAGATGTTATTAAGTTTGGGAAATTATAACCCCAAAACTTGTAAATAAATAAACAACTAACTTATTTTAAATGTCGGATTGATTGGCTGATATATTGACGGATTTGTTTTGGCAGTGGGTGAATTGTGTAGATATGGAGGTGACTGCCTATCAGCCTAAGTGCTTCGGTTTCTTGGCCGGAAGTCCAAGTCCGCCATGTTTGAGAGGACTTTGCTTATTCTTTGCTTGCACCTAATAGCCCCTTGTTAGCTGTTCGTAAGTCAAACGTTATTTTATGATCTGTGGTTTATCTGATGATAGTGATCAGGTAAAATGGAAAACATGTGGGGCAAACTTAAAGTGGTACATTTTGTTTATTTTCTGAGGAGTAAAAAGGGTATCGAGAGTAGTATATCGGGTGACGACCAAAAACGCCTTTCGATAACAATGAGAATTGACATTCGTCAATTGTTCGTTGCGCGCTGGCGCTCTCGACCAATATCTTTCTTGCTGGATCAAGACACGTGGAAGACACCACTCATCTCTTCGCTGCTACTAATTTCGACATAAAAGTGTAAACCACTACGTGGGATTTAGTCGATTTGTAGTAGTATTTCAACTTCCCTTGGTTGTTGTTAGTTTTGGGGTCACTCGACCAGTTTTTGGGGCATTTTTGGATGAGGCAAGTTGAACCGAATTTCGGGATTGTGCAGCAAGAGAGTTTGGGCCTACAAGCAAAGCATTTGTCAACCTATACTACGATCCAGGGCCACGTAAGCCACTGTACCACGTGTCAGCAAGGTTAATGAGAGGGCTGAAAGCAGCCACACCACGTGTTATTTTGTTCTGTTTTTGGGAACCCTCGAGGACGAGGGTGTTTCCAAGGGGGCCTACCGCCACCATTAGTGTTTCCACGGGGGCCTACCGCCACCATTAGTGTTTCCAAGGGGGCCTACCGCCACCATTAGTCTTTCCAAGGAGGCCAACAGCCACTTCAGTGTTTCCAAGGGGCTACCAGGCACCATTATTGTTTCTGAAGGTTAATCACCACCTTATTGTTACCGAGCGGTGCCAATCACCACCTTATTGTTCGAAAACCCCCACTATTGTTGTAAGAGGCAGACAGCTACCACCATAAGTTTTGGAGGGCCAATAGCCACTACCTTTTGTATTGTTTTGGACCTAAGGCGCCTAGCCTTTGTGACCATCTGTAATAGCGTCGTGTCAAGCTAAGTAGTAGTATTTAAGTTAACCTGTTTTTTTTATTGTTACGTTTGGTGATCACCACTAGGGAGATATATTCCAGACAATTGTGATAAGTAGAATTAAGGAAAACCTTTCACTCATTGACTTGAAGTACAATCATCATTGTGTACAACATTGATTTCGTTCTTTGATTTATAGGTCATAAATTAAACTTGTTAGTTTTATTTTGTTTGCAAGTACTATGGGTATTTTGGAAGAGGCTAAAGGGAACTGATCAGCTACCTAACAGCGTAGGATTTTTCCAATTTAATTGATTAAAATTGGTGGCGCCCCGAACTCACTTTCCGGCCGGTTTTGTAGCACTTTTTGTTCCCAACCTGATACTTTTCCCTGAGCACTTTTTGAATATTCTAATTTACCTTTACTGAAATTAAAGTGTTACAAGGAAAAGGAAAACGCACCGCGAAGCTACGAAAGTCCAGTGATTCAAGTGAATTGACACACGCTGCTGCTTTATCTATGAAATTAGACGGAAATTTGGACGCTTCTCACCTCTTAAAAAAGAAACTGTTAGAAGTCCTGCAAACGCTTCGAAGATCAGAAAAGCATGGTTGGGTAATCAAAAGGACTCAAATTATTAAAGAAATTTACAGAAAATGAGGCTTTGTCCCTTTTTATGGAAGCTAGGTTAACAAAAGCTCAGTAAAAATTTATACTAGCAAAGCTACTGTTAATAAATGCTGATATAGTACCAAGTTATCACCCCTTACTTTCGGCAAAGATGTGCTACCAGAAGAAAGTTTCATCGAAACATCAGAAATAGGCGTTGTCACTGTTTGATAAAACAACGGAGCGTCTAGAAACAGAGCAAGAGCCTGTTCTACAAATTATGTCACCCAGCGAATGTTTAAATTTGACATTAATAAGTAAGTGGGGCTTTGACGGAGCCTCAGGTCAATCTGGTAATAACCAAAAGAATTGTATTTTAATGACATCTCTTGTACCGTTGCAATTGTTTAGCCACTCTGATGATTCCCAGGAAAAATTTATTTGACAAAACCCTTGGCCCTCGTCGCCTAGGTTTTGTCGATCCAATAGTTTTTTTTCATCAAAGAAACTAATAAAACAGTGGTTGATCTGAAAAAACCCATCCAAGCCCAAGCAGATTCTCTCTACCTCTCTTCTACAAATGTTACGGACCGTTAATGCACGGTACACCATCAGCTTCATCTTAATATGCTAGATGGAAAATTTTGAAACTATGTGACAGAAACCAAATCTACACAGCGTTGTAATGTATGCAATGCTTTGCAATCGGAAATGAACAACATAGAATCAATTTTGAAGAAAAAAATACATTCAGAGTGTTTGAAATATGCTTGCCAACTTTGCATATGTGGATATTGCATATTTGAGGGTATTCTCCAGATAGCATACACGCTTGACATCGGTTGTGGCCGTTCCAGGAGCAGTGCAGACAAGGAGAAGGTCTCCCAAAGGAAATAGAAGGTCCAACTTCTCGTTAAGGAGAAAATGCACATGAACATCGACGTTGTTGTGCAAGGATTCGGAACGTCAAACATCGGGAATACTGCTCGAGCTTGTTTCAGAAATCCAGAGCTATCAGCAGAAATTACCGGTATAGATGCGGGCTTTATTAGATGGGAAATATCGATTAAACAATACCCGAAAGATTAGTCGAGAAGAGTGTAATCGCAGTTTATTTAATATGCTCATCGTGTTATTGGATCCACTGATATCAAGCATAAGATTCGCACTCCTATTCTCGAGATGTTATAAGACTTTTGAAAGAACCCCATATACATTCACAAATATTTGTTGAGGATGGGGAAGCAGAACCCGAAGAAATTGAAATTAAGTTTTAATCATGCGTTTATTATGACACGCTAGAGACATAGTTTTATATCTATCGTATCCATAGATCCCCTATGTAGGAAAAGTGTCGTGGGAATTTTTCACTGCAACACTCTCTACAGCCCAACTATCAAGTTTAAATAAATAATACATTTCAGATTCTGACTCTTCACGTTAATATCGCCATAGAAGAAGAAGAGAGTTAAGTAAAGAACTTAGTTTTATATCAATCTGTTTTAGCTACTGCCTAGCTATAAATTTTGAATAAATAACAAATTCCAGATTCGGACTCGTCATGTCAAAATCACTCTAGAAACATAATTGTATATCCATACAATACAAGAGAGCTTGAGATCGGCCAAAAACCGCAGAGATCCCCTATCGGCATCAGGAGTGTAACACGACAACAATTTTAACAGGAAGGAGGAAATTACGCTTCTAAATGCAGACTGGAAGCGAGTTCTACGACATTCTTTTCAAGTGCGCCGAAACCCCTCTCCACCATTACCCCTACCCCAGTCTCTCCAATCTGCGCGACGGCGGGGGAATAAATACCACGGAGCTCACCACAGTCGAATAAGTCAACATCGGGAAGCACGGGAAATCACTTCGCCCATTGCCTCTTCGCCATTGATAACGTCTGCTGAGGCTGTAAACGAAACGTATTAACGTTTCTACTCTTCTGAGACATCATCTAGTTAATTTTTTTAAATACGAATCTCAAATTCAAATCTGAAAAATTAGAAGCTTTTTTTATTAAAGTTTTGCATATCATTAGATCTGTACGTGTTCGTTAAATGTTATGTAATTTTTAACGATTTACTTAATTTTACACAAAGTATACGGGATTATTGATATTCGTCCCTTTTTATTAGAATCTCAAAAATCATAAAAGATTCGAACTTGATTCAACTTTGATAAATTTGTAATAAAAAATCCGACTTGTGATAATTGTTCTTATAGATCTCTTATAGAAGATGTTATGATCGGATTTTTAATATAACCTTTCAAGTTTTAGAAATCAACTACATTTTTTTAATACGGACATTACTTTTTATTACATTTTTAGAACTATATGCTTCTCTTATTTGGTTTTGTAAAAAAATACAAAATGGGTACGAGAAAGTGCCATTTACCTTACAAAATATTTTCAAAGAAGTTTAGGAAAAATAAAATAAATTATAGAAAATTTCGATTGTTTGCGAATATTTTCGGAAATAGCTGAATTTTGTAAACTTAATTTTTGTCTTGAGTATCGAAATGGTCTAATTGTTTCTAGTTTAATTCGCATCTATAATAGTTTCAGAGATTTTCAATAATATGTTTAATCCAAAGGTTATCGGGAACAGGACAAAACAAAATTTCCAAATTAAGCAGAAACTGCCGACGTTTCGACGTTTGTTGAGTACACCTCACACCAGTTTTATGTCGCCTTGTTTACTCCGCATCGCCTGCTCTTCCTCGCCTGTGCTGATGGCTTTTTGGTATTAGTTTTATGGCACAATTTCCACTCTAGTCTGTAGAATAGCCTTGATAAAGACGTCAATAAACGTCAAAACGTCGGCAGTTTCTGCTTAATTTCTGGAAATTTTCTTTTGTCCTCTTCCCGATAATCTTCGGAGTATAATTTTGAGGACGCTACATCTAGAAACAATGTGTTTAATTTCAATTTTATTAGTTTAAGAAAAAAAACAAAAAAGTTTGTCGCAAATTTCTGTTTTTTTTTCGAATATATTACAGTGACAATTTTGGAAGTAAAAAAATATTATGATATGCATCTAAATGCGCAACTTTGCTCTATTTCAATCAAATTTGAATTTTTTATGGTTCACGAGATTCTAAAGATGACAAGACAATTATGTTAATACCCTTACCAAGAAATTAAAGTATTGGATCATCATGATTTACGCATCTTTCAAAATTTCGTAAAAAATGTAATTTCCTCTGTTTCCAAATGCTGACTGGAAGCGAGTTCAACGACATACTTCAAGTGCGCCGAAACACCGCGTCACCACTGCAGGCGAAACGTCAGGAAGAAATTCCATTGGACCACGGCTTCAAAGCCCGAAAAAACACATATTGTATCTTGAAGTTATTTTCCACCACAGACATAATGAAATGTTTGTTAATCTAAAAATCAAAGACAATGGGATACAGAGTAGATGGCTGATAACCACAGTGAAGAGCTGTATCAGTAACTTTGGTAAGGTGGTACAAAAGAGCATATTGAACTTATTAATTAGAGTATAATCGAAATAGTTTTTTTAATTATATGTAATATTTGAATATTGGGGCTATTATTTAAATTACTTTTCCCTGTGGGTTACATCAATTGATCTGGTAATTAAATTATTAATTACATCCTCTAATCACGGCAAAATCATTAATATACACATAATTGTAAATAGATATTCATCAGTTTTGTTGTAATTAATAATAACGTTTTCCGCAAATTTCCTGTCGCACCCTGAAACCCCATTTACATCAAAAGTATTTAGCAATAGATTAATATTGCAATAGGATTTATTCATGTTTATTCTGTCTAGAGTTAAATTAATAGCTAAAGGGAAAAAGAGCAATCCGTCCCTCCATCCGTTTCATAAATAATGTAAAGAGCAACACGTAAAACGCCAAGGAAAACCCTTATTTTTTATGCGAAGCCTCCGGCGGCAGTTCCATTGATTGAAAGGATCAATTGATTTGAGGGCCCCCTGGCCCAGTTCCAAACTCAATATTAACTTAAATATCCTATTCATAGAATACATGAATACGGCACAACAATAATTTGTCATGAAAAATGCAAAGCGATTTTCCAGAAGGGGAAACGATTAATTTTCAGCACAAAAAAAAATCTGCGTGGGCCTTTGAATAAAAAAAAATCGCATCGGATGAGTGAAAAACAAGTTTTTTTTTGGTCGATATTAGAAGTGTAGTACAACAATGTCCCACTGTTTTGTTATTTCATTATTGTGTGGCCATTGTTGTCTGATAACAAAGATATTAAAAGAGAAAGTAAATTAGAATTCTATTTTTGATATTTTGTGAATTTCTTAAGTATTTCTTGGTAGCTTCAAGACTGGAAGTTTTTTTTTATTATACTGCCTACTATATATATTTTACCAGAGCGAATTAATGTTTCGTTGCTTATATATCCACTAATTAAAAAATAAATATTAGAAAGCTTATAATTTTATTTATGTCCTACCAATTTTACTAATATGAACTGCTGAGACATATGCATCACGTGCATTAGCATATTTTCATGCCTTCCGGTACTTGGTGACAATATTAAGTGATTGGCTTATACAAAATATTTTTTCCGATGTTTAGTGAAGAGATTTAAAAAAATAGCAGAGTTACGAAATGAGTTAAACGAGAAAAAAATGCTGTTTTAGCATATCAAAATCATGAGTCTCTAGAATTGGCAATCATTTTATCCTGAATAAGCTGAGCTTGTCAGATTTTTTACTTGCAACTGTCGTTTTTTAAGTTATGATAAAAATCCACTTTTTTAAATAGATAGATACACAATAACTAAGTTAAGTACTTAAAAATTACTTTTTATTACCTTTAACTGATGCCAATAAGTGGACGGGTATTTTTCACAATGACGGATCATGAAGACCATTTTTTCCATCAGGTTATGTCATATTTCAAAAATTAAAGCTGTCAAAAAAAGTCTGATTAGCCTTTCTTATTTACAACTTCTGCACTTACATTATTTCTTTAGAACTGATAATAACTTGACCAGATCAATTTAAAGAAATCGCAAAAGTTAAATTTTGAATATTTTTTAAAACCCATCTAGTTGGGCTATAATTAGTTCTAAATAAGTCGTATAGATATAGAATATTTGACATATTTTCTTGTATTGGAGAGTTATTTGACTGGATCTTTTAAAATGAACCACTCTGTATACTTAATCCTCAATTAGGTGACTTTTGTTCAGCCCTGATTAATGACCAATATCTTGTCATAATTTTAGTATTGAAAAATAAATAGAACTATAGAAATTGTAAGGAAATATCTTTCTCAATAGAATAAAGAAAGAAGTTTGCTTAGAATCATCAGATAAGCCTCTATGCCAAATTTAGAAACCATCGACCGATTGCCACTTCTCAGTGATCAACGAATTTTCAAATTTGAGATTGAATCTTACTTTGGATTTTAAGCCACTTCTGTGAGTGAAGAAGATCTTTTGAAGATCACTTTGCTAAAACTTATAGAAGAAATTGTGATGCAAGATTCATTGCTTCAGTTCCTTTATAAGATCCTCCATACCTGCTAGAAAATTCAAAGAAAAAGGCTTAAAATTAAAAATAAAGCTTAAGCAATATACATAAACTTCAAGCACCAATAGGAAAGTATTGTTACGTTTTTCTTTTGCCCGAATTATTAATTTTGTTTAGTCCGGCCCTGCAGAGGTTTTCGATGACTAAATATCTCAAACCCTTCACCTTGATTGGCCCTGAAGGTGAACTAAAGGTGGTGACATCACCGTTTGCCACCAATGGCACTTTTTGCAGAGTTTGCATACCTCTTTGGTACTTTTGTACTTTTGTACACCCCTAGTTTTTTTGGGTTGAGGATTCTAGTAGGCGATATTACGATTTTTTTTTTTCTGTAAGCTTCCTAGAACACGCATGAAACATTCTAGAACTGCAACTTCTTCAAGATCATTCCAGGACCCTCTGGACCTAGCTCCTTCTCGAAGTATCTCCCTGGTACAATACAACTTAGGCCAAATACTGTTTGTGACTGGTAGGAGAACTTGAGAAGTCAAGTGGGACCATTACATTTTTTTTTAACCACCATCATAATCACATTTTGTGGACCTTACCTACTGAAGCTAATTTACCGTATCACGTTTTAACATCAGAAGTAGTACCAGAATCTATAATTTAAATATAACCTGCAACACCTTATAATTGCCACTTGCATTCTTTTTAACTTAAGTATATACAAAGCACCACAACACATTTAAGCACAATACAACATATTTAATTGTCACACGGAAATGTAAACAGACGTGTACGTATATGGGTATTATTCCCTAATTTTGTCTGCTTGATTTTAAATAATTTAAAACCTTCTGCAAGGTTGGTGTACAGCACTTCGACATTGAATATTGTTTACGTTCACTTGATTGAAAATAGTACTGAGTTTCTAAGGGGCCTTAAATGTGGGTGGCGCCTTTTTTTAGAATATCGAAGCTATTTAGCAGATCTACCCCACGACCACTCTCCGGCTCGACGGAAGCCAGCTGTCGGGTTTTGTCCCATAACTCAGTTTAGACAATCGATTAATTTTTATTTCAGATCACCCACCTTTTTGTGTTAGGTAACCTCCTTATTTTTTTTTTAAATAAAATGAAACGGGGTAACATAAAAAATGTTCCATAAATCTCTATATGAACCCAAAAAAGTAAACCTTGCTTCTATGCTCCTCATCATGGTGTTCTCCATGAAGAGAGTGTGGTAACTAAGTTGTGCATTGTATTTGAGTTTTCAAATTTTATAACGACGTTCAAATGGTTCGTCCGATAATTGGAGGGTCGTCCAAGGTCACCCTTAAAAACGAGGTCACACTGATCAAGCAGGTGAGTCCAACCACGGTTAACATACGCCTCAACTGCGTGGGGATATGCAGCAAAGACACACCTGAAATGTCTTCAGGCAGTCGAAAACGTGGCTCTCAGGCTGGTAGTAGACGCAACCTGGTACGGACTTAAGGATATATAAAGGGAAAACTCAAAAACCAACACAAACAGATTCTCTGACATTGGGTGAATTAAATAAGGCAATGCTGGTTTTCATTAAAACTGCTCAAAGGGAATGTTTTTTTTACGAGATGTTTAAGGATTTGAGAAATCTTCAAATTTATCTGTTAGTTCTAAGAGTAATTTTTTGCCGTTGGCCTCAATCTTAGATAGTCAAAATGCCCTCCGAGTAGGCTGAAGACTAGACAATTCGTATGGGAAAAAGCATCCCATCGTTTTGTCATCAATTCAGTATCATTTTAGTGAAATTATTTTCTAAATGGAACATCTTTTTCATTGTGATCCCCATCTATTATTTGCGAATGTAAAAAGTCAACTTAAGTAAGGAGAGATCTTATCGAGCTTTCTTCTAAGTTCTTCCTTTATTGCTGTTCATTGGTTCAATATAAACTTTCCACTTTTCCTGGAGTTTCTTTCGAGTGCCTAGAAGTGGTTCAGTTTCCAGTAAAGTGCTCTCAAGAGCTAGTCTAGCAAAATGAAAAATATACATTAATTTTTTGTACGTTAATATTTATTTTTTGAAACATTTGGTAATTCTATAATAGATTTTAAAATATGCCCGTATAAAAACACAATAAGACTTGGAAAGAGGAAATTTTTTTCATTTAAATATTTTGCCATAAACGATCGATGCAGAGAGGGGGCACCCTGTATAAATACACAAAAAGAACAAACTTTTTTTTATATAACCAACGTATCAAAATTCTTCCATCCTTGGAACGTTGCTATTAGTAATATAATTTATTTCCATTCCCTGAAGTAATATTATTATAACAAATTTATCCAACACAACCAATTAGGGAGCAAGACACTGACCTTTTCCCGAATGCCCCATACGTAAACTAAACAGACAAGACGTGGTTGTAAAACCTTCTCAACCCTAAAACATGTTCGCTAAAATTAATTAATTACCCATTCGCTTAAAACGGCTGACACTCCAGCAAAGCCTTCCCGGCTAAATAACTTTATTCATTTATTACCTAAGGTGTCAAACAGTGGGGTACAAGCAGAAGATGGGAAAACAACCCTAGTTTTTAATAGTCCCAGAAATATCCTCGAAGAAAAACATTTACATCGGGAAACGATTAGCGAAAACCTGATGGCATTATAAATCATCGAGCGAGTGACAGATATAGATTTCTGGCGATTCAATCCGGCCCAAGGATGGAATGGGGTCACTTGATTGTCAGTAAGGGGTCAGCAGTTAACGATGGTGATGTTGAACTCAAGCCCTAAATATTGTTCCACTAAACTAAAAACAAAAAGGTAGTTAAAATAATGAATTAGTTTTTCTGTTTCCATGCAGTCCATATATGCAAATTTAGGTATCAATATCGTATCATCACTTTCAAACTTCTAAGGATATCTATTAGGCTAAAAGTCGACACTTTAACCTCTCTAACAAGGCTTCATGGAAGAATGTCATTTATCAAGCAGCAACCCTTTATCAGCCTCTCTCTTCTCATTGTCACATTTGACCTCGATCGGGTCAGTGAGTATCATGCGTGCCTCTGACAGGTCTCATCAATAAGGGTTTAATGGCCCTAAAAGTCCATACGACTTTAGAGCGATAATGCTCTATGAGTCGCTTTGAGAACTTAGGCTTATGATGGCATTGAGAACCCGGAAGTGGCATATTTGATTAATATTCCTAGAATCGTTTTTGCGTGTAGTATTGTAAGACGGTGTTTTGATAAGTTATAATGCCTTTGTTTCAGGTCACAGGGCTTGCTAGGGGATCAACGACATGTTTTGACACACTGAAACTCAAGATTGTGTGTTCCTAGCTTTAAAAACTGGATATGTAAGTAAGACATGAAGAAGTATCACGCGTTGGTTTAAAAAAAAAACTCAAGCAGACCAGGGAATTAGAACAGTAAGTGTGGGAAGACTTTGTGGAAAAGTCAAAGATTCTTAATATGACTATCACTAAGTCAATAATTGAGGTATTTAATCCTAAAGTAAAGTGTGTGGGCATTTTTTTGCACAATCAGATATTAGCAATTTTATTGAAATAAAAGCTAAGAAAATAGTTTTTGCTGCTGAAGTGATGAAACCATGATGAAAAATAGCGCGCGTACATCTCTATAAAAACTGTCAATGTAAGGCGCGACGAGCGCGATCTCGTGGACCCGTCAAGGTCAAGTGACGCTTGTTGCGATTTTTGAGATCACCGCCAAGCGCTCGTCATGGCTAAGGTGGAAGAAAGTCCCAAAGGCAATGTTCTAGAATCCGCTTTGCTTAACTACTTGCTTCAGTTTCAGATATTTCAGAAATTTCAAATGTCATTAGTATCAGTGTTATTAATTTGTATATCAACACAATATTTTTTAACGAATTATTGACTAGTTGGGACAAAACCAGCAGTTTTTAATTTATTTTCGATTTTTGGTCTCTCACTTGGCAGAATGGAATATAATCGATAAATTACTTTCTCGATGGCATCAAGGATGGGACTTTTACCTACTTCATTCGGACTTGCCTGCGGAATAATTTTGAGGTTGTTTTGGTGGAAAAATGTGTTAAGACAAAGGGCGTAGTTAGCATATTGTTACGGGATACGGGTTCCAATAATGTATCGTCAAGTAATACACGCTTTTATTTACTTTTAACTATTACAACCCGATTGAAACACAATTAGTCTCTACTAACAATTCGCAGAGTTCGCTTATTTCGCTTATTTACTACATTGCACTATCTATTCGATTCCATCTCGCGCGGACTAATAACGCAAAAATTAATAACACTGACACTAATGATATTGATGATAACTAATGATAACTGAAATATGACAAGTAGTTAAGCAAAGCGGATTCCAGAACATTGTCCTTGGGAGTTTCTTCCACCTTAGACATGACGAGCGCTTGGTTTATATACCCGGCCTGGGCACACACTCGGCGCTCGGCATTGCCTCTTCGGCCCGAATCTCTGTAGACCAACGGTCGGACGTAACACTTGAAAGACGGAAGTTTGGTGCGTGGATAGCTTGTGCTTGGAGACTGTGGGCGATCAGTGTCCCAATGTAGCACACGCCAATGAAGAAAAAAATCGAAGTGGAGGCTTTGGATAAGAGTTACAACATTTACGCCAAGAGGATAAAAATAAAGGCGTAAAATAAAGGGAAATAGCTATCTGATACTCTTAAACAAACTGAATGAGAAAGATGAGGGCGTCAATACACTTACCGAGGTTGGTATGTGGCCTTAAAGAGTAGCACTTCAAGTGCATTTTGTATTTGAAACAGCTTCTTGAAGGAAATGACCACCCATGTGTTAGCAAGTGTCGAGAGGTTACTGCTTTTTCCGAAGGATGCAAATCCGCAAAGGCGATTTTGTGAAATCTCTACACTTGGAAAGAATCCAACAAATGTCCGATATCATTCAACGGAACAATGACATCCCCCGATTTAACGAAAGGGCGAATTTTACCTCACGTTTATAATTCAGATATCACCAGTGACTAGTAGGAGATCAGTCAATATTGTTGTTTGAAAGTAAGAGTAATTAGAAGACGTTATACCTTCCACGCCCAAATCCGGCAGTTTTCAAAGAGCTCAAAGGTATTTTACTAGTTATAATTTTCAACCCGATTTTCAATTTTTTTTATGAACTTATCTCAGAGGGGAAATTTTATTCCATTTCTTGCTGCGAGTTTTTTTTATGAACACTCGTTATTATTTGTGCGATATTGTACTAAACATACTTTGGCTCAAACTCATTCAAGAAAGAAAAAAAAATAGCTGAATCTCATTCAGAGTAATTCTTCTACAATTGTCTAGCTATGTCTATGGCATTTGCCAGTCTCCAAACAGTTTACCGAACGTGAATAATGGAATACATCCTGGCAGATAAGAACTTCGATTTTTCAATGAAACATCCCGAAACGTATTTATTGAGCCATAACAATAAACGTTCGAAAGTCGTTAGATTTACAGTAGAGTTACTGTAGCTTAGATTTATTATTCGCTCATAATAAAGGGTGCCTTCGTTATTTTCGCTCATAATCAAATTCTGCAAAGTTAATGCAGAATTAATGACCCTTTTTTATTTCACGGAAGGAGTTGAGTTTAAGTGCAATGGAAATGTAACATTAATTGTTGTTCTATGGGTTAATAAAATTCTGCATTTTGAGTTTCATAAAGGAAATAATTTATTTTAACCACTCGCTATTTTAACACAATTATTTGCGAAGCAATATAATAACGTTGAGGATAACGGGCTTTTGTTTCGGGCGACATTTTATTGCATGCAGTTATTATGTGGTTATGTGGCACTAGAGAAATTTGTAGTAGGCATTATTTTAATTTTAACAATGAAATTATTGACTTTAATTGTGCACTTTATTTCAGAATAAACTTTATGTAGCAAGGTGATAAAATGGATGTTTTTTGAAAGAGTCTAGGCCAAGTCGATTTTTGAGTGTTTCAGTTCCGAGCAAGTTCTCTTAAAAAGGTATTTAAGTAATTGAAGCCTGAAGCCTGTGGTCGTGACTGTATGTAAAACCAATTTCAGATAATTCAGATATTTGAAGTTAATACCGATTTTATTTTGAAGAGATGTTTTTTTGCTAAAATGACAAACATTAAAAGAAGAAGAAATTTGGTAGACTCCTGTTAATTAAAAAACGACGATTTAAAAAAAGTAATAAAAATAGAACAGGGAAGTATGACAGAACTACCTGCCTGGAAGGTAACGGTAAACGTTTTTGAGTTGGTCAAGGTGACGTGCTTGGGATCCGATGAAAAATTTTTGCTGAAAGTTGAAGCATGGCCGTGTCTGAATCCAGTTTAATATTAGAAAACATAACCTGTGCATGGAAACCGTTCGAAGCGATAGCACTCTAGGCACCTAATCTAGAAACTCAAGTAAATTGTGTATTTTTGAAAGAACTTGGTTCGAACATAAATTGGAAAGAAAATTTTACGTGAGCTCTTATCGGGTATTGACTTGGTGGCAAGCTGATATTTCACACTACTGTGCGTTCATTTAAAAAAGATCTTAAGCAGGCCATGGAGTTAAAGCAGTAGGTCTGAGACAGTTGAAAATGTCATAATATGTGCCAATTTTTATTTTTTTCTGAATTTATCTACTAGAGTTTTAATTCCATGGCTTGCTACGAGGTTTTTTATTAATGCACACCCTATAGTTAGGTTAGTGATTTTTTGACATTGCTTATCAATTTTGAATTTTATTTAAATTTGGTGTGATTCATTCTCTATTATTCCCTTTGAAGGAAGTATCAGCATAAGTTCTTTTACGCTAATTACGTGAAGATTTTTTCGTTGTGTTATGAAGGTGCTGGAGATAAAAAAACTCCTGTCCTTATCACTTTACATTTAACCGCACATCCTGCAATATATATTGTTTCTTAGATTATCCTGTAAAAAGCCGTTAAATTTAATGTAAGTTTAGTGTAGTGGAAGGTTGACATCATTGAACCAGCGGATTATCTTAAGAAATAGAACAAAGTAACATGCAATTTTAGGCAATTAAAAAACGTGCTTGAATTAGAAAACTCCTGTCATTCAGCAATATACATTTAACTGCACTTTTTCAATGTTTCTTGTTTTCTTTAAATTTTGCGCAAAAACCGTTTAGGGTTACTTTTACAACTATCATTAAAACTTCACTTTGAAGTTAGAACACCAGTAATGACATAGATTGCATTGTTAAGTGACAAAACAATGCAAGCCACGTCATTACTGGTGTTTTACCCTCAAAATGAAGTTTTACTGATAGTTGTAAAAGTCACCCTAAAGCTAACGTAAGTTGACTGTAAAAAAGAAAATCATCATTGAATCAGCGGACTATTGAATCACAGGATTCCTTTAAGAAACTATGAATGACATTGATTTTAAGCGAGAAAAAAAGTGCTGGAGTTAGGAAACTCCTGTCCTTAATCATTTTACACTTACCTATACATCCTGCAGTATTTTTTCTTTCCTTAAATCATCCTGCAAAAGCCTTTAAATCTAACCCTAAGTCTAATGTTAATTTAGTGTCGAGGAAGGTTTACATCATTGAACCAGCAGATTCTCTTAAGAAACAGAACAAAATAACTTGTTATTTTAAACAATTAAAAAGAAGGTTAAAATTAGAAAACTCCCTTCCTTAATCACTTTAAGGGTTAATATTTCTTGTTTTTTTCTTAAGTTTCGCGTAGAAACCCTTTAGTCTAAGGTAAGTTGAGTGTAGAAAAGAGTATCACCATTGAGTCAGGAGACTATTGAATCAGCGGATTTCTTTAAAAAATTATGAATAACATGTTATTTTAAGAAATTAAAAAAGTGCTGGAGTTAGGAAACTCTTGCCCTTAATTATTTTACACTTAACTACACTTCCTGCAGTATTTCTTCTTTTCTTAGCTCATCCTGCAAACACCTTTAAATCTAACCTTAAGTCCAATGTAAATTTAGTGTAGACGATGATTCACACAAATGAGCCAGCAGACTCCCTTAAGAAACAGAACAAACTCACATGTTATTTTAAGCAATTAAAAAGTGTGTTGAAATTAGAAAACTCTCATCCTTAATCACCTTAAGTTTAATTTCTCTTGTTTTCTTTAAATTTCGCGGAAAAACCGTTTAATCTAAGGTAAGTTGAGTGTAGAAAAGAGTATCACCATTGAATCAGCGGACTATTGAATAAGCGGATTTCTTTAAAAAACTATGAATAAATGTTATTTTAAGAAATTAAAAAACTGCTGGAGTTAGGAAACTGCGGTCCTTAATCATTTTATACTTAACTACACTTCTTGCAGTATTTCTTGCTTTCTTAAATCATCCTGCAAAAACCTATAAATCTAACCCTAAGTCTAATGTTAATTTAGTGTAGAGGAAGGTTCACATCATTGAATCAGCAGATTCCGTTAAAAAACAGAACAAAACAGCATGCTATTTTACGCAGTTAAAAAGAGTGTTGAAATTAGAAAACTCCCATCCTTAATCACATTAAGTTTAAAATTTCTTGTTTCATTTTTTTATAACCATTTCCTTTTAGTTTAGTGTTGAGAAGAAAACATAAAAATGTCAAAGTCAAGAATTCAATTTTCCAACGCCGACTTGGCAACAAAAATAAGTGAATGACTTATAGGAAATTATTAAAACAAATCATGTCGTTACCAGGGCAACACCTAGGGTAGATAAATTATTATAAATTTGTGGGACTGAGTCAAGTTAGAAGTTGGAGAAACTCGTAATATGGAGTTAGGTGACTCAGAAGGTGATAGTGAACGTGATCAGAGTGTTGAGAATATTGCCAAACAGGCCACAGAAGTCTTACTCCCACAATAATTTGGACCGAGATATGAAAAGGAATATAACATTTTTATTAAATGGTGCCAGTCAAAGTACATAGGAACACAGGTGAATAAAGACTGTGTTTTAGCATATTTTGCAGACCGTTTTAAATATACGAATCCTTAGAATCTGTGGATTATTATTCTATATTAAGGACCACTCTTGCACTTAGGAAGAATTTAGATATTTTGAAATATCCAAAGCTGATCGCTTATTTAAAGAAAAAGGCAGCAGGTTACCAACCAAAAGAATGAAGGATATTGTCCCGTAGCGAAACCGATATTTTCTTTTTTCAAGCTCCAGATGAAGACTTTTTGATGAAGAAGGTTTGAAAGAATTAATTATTTACTATATTATTTAATTTAAATGAGACCTGGAATTTTAGGTTGTCCTCCTCTTGGGTATTGCAGAAACGTGTCGCAGACAAGAACTTGTGAGAATCACATTAGATGATATTGAAAAACAGGGATCCGTCCTTCTCGTAACAATTCCAGTCTCCGAAACACGCACAACAAGTGCGGTACAAATTGAAGTATAAAATTTTTAACAAGTATGTTGTCCTGCGGCCTAGTAATACTCTACATAGTCATCTATCTACATATTAATATGTTTGTATATTATTTGCATTAATTTGTATATTATTAGTGTGTTAAATGTAACAGTGAGAATAAATTCTACAGGAAAAATTCCGAGCGAAATTGCGGGATTTTTAAATTTGGAAAATATTAAACAGTATACACAGTAGTAGAGAATTTGTGGGAGAACCTCCTCCTCCCAGTCTCACTAATCCTTCGAAAATGTATGAGAGAGTAAACTCGTCCTAAAATCTATGAGAGCGTACACTCCTCCTTCTCCTTTTGATACCCAACCATTGCCCCACCATCATTACCCCCACCATCATCATTTACTTATATAAAGGGTGAAATGCAAGTTGTGGTATAAACAACAAGTTTAGAGTTGTTATAGTTGAAAAGATTTATTTACACAAATGTCATTCTCTAAATTTGCAGGTCAAAATAATGATTACTTGTCAAATAATAAGATAAATAGTGTGAGTGGAAAAACCAACAAAATTTGTTTTAACTGGAATTAGTGTAAACGACTTTTCACACAAAATAGTAATTGGTGGCAGAAATTGATTCTACATGACTCTAAGCGAAGATGAGTGGATAAACTTTTGCAAGTATGAAGGTGTAATTGCAAATTAGTTCTACTCTCCTGGTGTTGATACGTTTTCGAGTCAATGTGGAAACATTACTTTAAGTTTTGAGAAAATTAATTACTTTCCAGTTCTGAAAATTAACAAACCAGACTCTAATCATGTGTATCTTGGTCAAGAATCCATTGATAGTTTGTGAAACTGAAAGATTTGATAGCGTATAGAATTTCTATTATAAAAAAAACAAAACTTTGAAAATTAATTTTCAGTTTTCGGAGGAGTTTACTATCTCATACGTTTTCGGAGAGTACTCTTCTCTCTACTCACAGTTGGCGACAAACAAATACCACTTTCCTTGTAGATGCAAGAGGTGATATTACGAGTTTAAAGAAGCACGTTGGATCAACTATAGTAGCTGAGGGGTATATTGAAAATTCACACATCCTGAGCAAATGCCCTGCAGCAGAAAGATTTAGCTTTCAGAACTTCGGAAGAATGCAAATTCGACCACCGGTTTTCTGAGTGAAGTTTGATTGAAATTGAGGCACAATAGAACTTGTAGTCCGCGGTGCACGGGCTCCCTTCATAGGACCACTAATTTGGAATTAATAAATCATCATTCAATATTGAAAATTCGGTTGAGAACAAAATATCGGTTGCAAAGAAAGTAATTTGTAACATATCCGATCAAATATCAAAAGAATCTTTAACTTGGACATGCTTTTCAGATCCTGCGGGCTCTCAAAATGACACTTTAGCAGAATCTCTTTTGTCTGAAAGGTTTCATTTAAATAATATTCCTTCAATTCAAAATCAAAATGTGCAAACCTTAACTATTACAATCCACTTGCAGAGTCAATCTACCTGTCGTATATTTATATTTAAGATATTGTATATAAGTGCTTCATATTTACTGTTCTGTTACTTATAATGTTAGTCAATATTTTGAATTAAATATGTTAAAAAATGTTTTTAATTGATTGTTTGACGGAATACGATTAAACGTAAAAAAATGCTGAATAGAGAATGTATTCCATCTCATGATTTTATCAAATTTTCCACAAATTTTTTTGTAGAATCGTTTACCTCTCGGTTGTGGATAAACTGTTGTACTGTGCAATCGTAAATAAAGACCCTGCCCTTATTGTAAGTTGTAAGCAATATTCTGAAAACATACGATATTATATATTGAAAACAACTTCTCTACATATTTATATCTGAAAAAAAAAATTATACAATATTGACACTTGGTAGCAATTGCTTTTTTAGGTATGCAACAATTAATGATTTTTAATTTTTTTGTTATAACTTTAATTCAAATAAAAATTTTTGGTTTGTTTTCAAAAGTACCTCCATCATCAGCTGCGACAGAAAGATCGTTTAGTACATAGAGTTTAGATCACACGGCCAGACGAAATCGACTAACCAACACAAGGGCAGCTAAACTTGTATTTGCAAAACATAACCTTTTATCGATGAAGAGTGCATTTAACTCAAAAAATAAACTATTGGAGAAACTAGAAATAACTGAAGATAATAAAACATTGTCACAAAAGGACGAAGAGGGATATCATAAAGAACCAATTATTTTAGATTCTGCTTCTGAAACAGATAGTCACCATACTGCCAGTGTCAGTACTGAACTCGGTACTCAAACATCGGAATCTGAAGAGGAAATAGTTGAGTAATTACAGAGTTGGAAGTGCTTTTTAGGACTTCCAAGTTTTAGGACTTTTAGTCCCCACTTACGTGTTGTTAAACTCGACCTTCGGTCTCGTTTTCACGTTGGGTGCAAAAAAGATGTGCTTTTTGCACTTGTTGCCTAAATAAGAATTTTTAGTCTTGTGGCAATCTTTTGTTTCTTATTTTTTAGACATTTACATTCATACCAAATATAGCACTGGCGCAGTGGCTACCCTACACCAAGATTGTGCTTTCTCTGTTAGGATGCTTAAACTTACTAACTTAATAAGATGGAACTTTTATTTATAACCGCACAGTAAATATTCTGAATTTATTTTTTTCTTTCTATCCCTATTGAAATGAAAGGAAATACATTTCGCAGCCCCAGGGATAAATTAGGTTTTACGTCATAAACGTTAAGTCTGATTTATGTGAGAAATACCCAGGATTTAATTCGTATAAAAGTTTAAATCGCGGTTGGTACAAGTAGAAATCGTGTATTTTAGGATTACTCAGGCTTATGATGTAATAACAGCTCGTTAATTTGTATGTATAAAAAAATAGTTACTTATTTAAAACAGTATATATTATCGATGTAGTAAATTAAGGTAATTGGTTAAGAAAACGCTTGACATTAGTAGAATGGTTGATTTAACAGAAATGACTTATTACAGAATAGAATCAAAAATCTCAATCGGAATTGTGAGGTTCCATTTAAAGAACAGAAATGGTGCTGGCTTTTGGCATAACGGGAAATACTAGGATATTGTAAATATTTTGCTTAAATTGAGCTTAATAACTTGGTACAAATTGACATTCCATGATCTCGGAAACTATAGGAGCTATGAAGTTGTTTAAGTGGAGGAAATTCAAGACAAATCTGTTAGTAGTAACGTAACTCCAAAAACGAAGTTGCTCTAAACACTCTGGTTAAGCAGTGTTACCACAGAAAACTCCTTTAACAGAAGTTGGATTTTTGTCGGTTTTCAGACCACAAGAAAAAATTTAAGAAGTTGTGAGAAAACTACTAAGGTTAGGATTTTAAATATCGGTACCTAACCTAACCTGAAGTAACCTGTTCTAGATCTTTCCAAAGGAATTTGCAAAATGACGTTTGATACTCAAAAATGTTACTTACCAACCATCAAGGCACTACACTTGGTCTTGAATCGAGGCGCATTGAAAATGAAATACAACTAAACCATCTGATCTACTATTCTATGTTAGTTTAAAAAGTTTTTTTTAATATTTCGCTTATACGCATTTATCTATTCACTATCCTCAAAAAAATTTTGAAAACTTGACAAACTGCTTTGGGTATAATATTGTAACAACACAACTCGAGGAATTGTGAGAATAGCCAATATTTTAATTTTTTTTTTGAGAGCATATGGAAATGCTGTAATACCAAACTAAACTTACAACAAAATTTCAAAATTTGATTTAGAAGACTTTGAGAACATCTTATTCCAAAAAATTAAAGTTAAAATTGATATTTCCTTAATATTGCCTTGTGTATAAGTTGGAAGTCTAAATGCTTTTTACGTCCAAAGATCTGATATAAAACTACACAAGTTATTTGCTATATTATCCAAATAATTAATCTTTCGAAAACTCATAAATCTGTTCACTTTTTCTGTTCAAACTAAACAATAACTTTTTTTTTATCAAAATATGGCTTTTCAGACAGCATCTATTGAAACATTTTATTTAAAAAACGGTTTAAACTCACTTAGTAACAAATAAATTGGGTTATATTGCCCTTAAATACTCCCTAAAGCAGTAAAATAGTTACACGGTTTACGAGCTAAAAGCTACCTTACGCCCACGCCCGATACTTATTTCAGTAGTGCGTTCTGCAAAAAATTCCCAAGGCTCTAAAACGAATTAATTTAATTCAAGTCAACCTAAATCCCTCAGAAACCCGACTCTCATTTATCATTAACTAGAAATGCACGTAATTGCCGTTTCGAATTCCGTATGCAGTCGCGCGGCCTTTTCAGGAAATTACTACAGCATAATAAATGCTTCGTAAGTTCCTAACGATCCCGTCTCGTGTCCCCCGGGTGGCTTCATTAACATTTATACTTATTAACTTACTTTGAAACAAAATCAACAAAACCATTAAACTAGTCATCGAGTTCATGTTGCGCACTGATATTCTCACATAGTTCCACCAACATCTTTCAAACAACGATCACAATTGTCAGCACAATTTTTCATAGCCGGACACTGACACTGAAGAGTTTCACTTTGCCGGAAAATCGCATAAAAGTTTTACGAAAACTCGCGCATTCGAGGGCATGTCGGAAACTCGGTCGCCCTTCGCACTTCCAGCTGCCAACTAAGCAACAAGAAAGAATTAGTGCGCGAATTTCTGCCGTTTTTGCTGAGGGCGCACGCGCAAAATGAAGGTTTTAATTCTATTAGAGTGAATATTCCTAGAGGTATTTGTTTAAGGACTGTCTCCAATACCTCTTTATTAATTATTGCCAAGAGCCAAATAAACAGCTGCAACAGTATTAGCTATAAACTGTTCATTTACTATTGACTTCAAGTAGGCGTTAGAAATTCAAGTATCCTCTACAAATTATTTGATGTAAGCTAAGGGAAAGAATGGTTCACACTTTGATTTAACGTGATCATTTAAGTAAAAAAAAATAGAATTAACAAACTCCTGTCCTCCATCACTGTAAATTTAACCACTCTTCCTGTAATATGTCTTGTTTTCTTAGAGTATCGTTTAAAAACGGTTTAATGTAAGACAAGATATGTATAGGGGAATGTTCATATCAAATATCAAGAAAAGAGTTAATAATCAATTAACACAATTTAGAAGCAAATCGAAAACCGTTAGAATTAAAAGCTCATGTCCTTAGTCTCTCTACACGTAACTAAACTCATTGTTTTCATTGAGTATCTAAAAACTGTTCAATCTAAGGTAGGTTGAGTGTAGAAAAATCAGCATTGAATGAGCGGATTCCTTCAAGCAACGGAATAAAATACAATATTATTTTAATAACTTAAGTGTTGGAGTTAAAAAACTCTTGTCCTTAATCACTTTACACTTAGCTACACTTCCTGCAATATTTCTTGTTTTCTAGTTCTTATTTCTAGTTCTTATTCTGTAAAAACCGTTTAATGTAATGTAACTTTAGTGTTGAGGAAGATTCACGACATTAAACCAGCGGATTTCTTTTAAGAAAACAGAACAAAATGACATGTTTTTTTGAGGAATTACAAAATGTGCTTGAGTTAGAAAACGCATGCCATTCAGCAATTCACATTCCGGGAAATAACATTTTATATTAAGCCACTAAAGACGTGCTGGAGTTGGAAAACTCCTGTCTTTAATCATTTTACACTTAACTACACGTACTGCAACATTTCTTGTTTCCTTAAGTAGTCCTTCAAAAACCGTTAAATCTACGTTGGCTAATGTAAATTTAGTGTAGAAGAAGGTTCACACCATTGAACCAGCAGATTCCCTTAAGAAATAGATCAAAATATCATGTTATTTTATGCAATTAAAACAGTGCTGGAGTTGCGAAATTACTGTTCTTAATCATTTTTCACTTAACTACACTTTCTGCAGTATTTCTTGTTTTCTAAAATCATCCTGCAAGAACCTTTAAATTTAACCTTAATTCTAATGTAAATTTAGTGTAGAGGAACAGAACAAAGTCCCTTAAGAAACAGAACAAAATAACATGTTATTTCAAGCAATTAAAAAAGTGTTGAAATTAGAAAACTCCCATCCTTAATCACTTTAAGTTTAAGATTTCTTGTTTTCTTTAAGTTTCGCGTAAAAACGGTTTCACTGGTAAGTTGAGTGTAGAAAAAACTATCTCCATTGAATCAGCGGAGCGTTTAATCAGCAGATTCCTTTAACGAAAAATGAAATAACATATTATATATTATTGTAAGCAATTAAAAACTGCTGGAGTTAGGAAACTCCTGCCCTTAATCATTTTACACTTAACTACACTTCCTGCAAAATTTCTTGTTTTCATAAATCATCCGGCATAAATCGTTAAATCTAACCTTAAATATAATATAAATTTAGTGTAGGGGAAGATTCACACTATTGAACCACCAGATTCTTTTAAGGAACGGAACAAAATAATATGTTATTTTAAGCAATTATAAAAAGTGCCAAAAAATGTTGAAATTAGAAAACTCCCATCCTTAATCAGTTTATGTTAAAAATTTCTTGTTTTCTTTAATAAGTTTGGCGTAAAAACTGTTTATTCTAAAGTAAGTTGAGTGTAGAAAAAAACATCACCGTTGAATCAGCGGACCGTTGAATCACCAGATTCCTTTAAGAAACAATGAAATAATATGGTATTTTAAGCAATTAAAAGAGTGATAGAGTTAAGAAAATTCTGTCCTTAATCATTTTATACTTAACTGCACTTCCTGCAATATTTCTTGTTATCTCTAATCATCCTGCAAAAATCGTTAAATCTAACGTTAGATTTAGTGTAAGGAAACCTTTTAGCGTATGAATCTATTGTAAATTTGGTGTAAAGGACGGTACACACCATTGAACCAGAAGATTCATGTAAGAAACAGAACAAAATAACATGTTATTTTAAGCAATTAAAAAAGGTATAAAATTAGAAAAGTCCCATCCTTAATCACTTTCACATTAATATTTCTTGCTTTATTTAAGTTTCGCGTAAAAACCGTTTAATCTTAGAAAAGCTGAGTGTAGAAAAAATTATCACCCGTGAATCAGCGGACCATTTAGTCAGCGGATTCCTTTGAGGAACTATGAAATAACATGTTAAGCAATTTTTTCCGAAGTACTTTTTGTTTCCTTACAAGCAGATTCATTTAAGAAACAGGACAAAATAACATGTTATTTTGTTCTGTTTATTTAAGTTGAAATTTTATTGTTTTCTTTAAGTTTCGCTTAAATATAATCCAAGGTAAGTTGAGTGTAGAAAAGATTATCACTATTGAATCAGCGGAACATTGAGTCAGCGGATTCATTTAAGGGACTATGAAATACAATGTTAAGCAGTTATTTCTGCAGTACTTCTTGTTTTCTTAAATCATCCTGCAAGAACCTTTAAATCTAACCTTCCTTTACACTAAACCTACTTTAGATTAAACGGTTTTAAAGGATTATCAAAGAAATATTGCAGGAAATTATCATTAAGTGTAAAGTGATTCAGGATTGGAGCTTCAGCACTCTTTTATTTGCTCAAAACAACGTGGTACTTTACACTGTTTCTTCCAGGAAACTGTTGATTCATTGGTGTAAATCTTTTTTTCATCTTAACGTATCTTAGCTTAAACGGTTTTTAAAGGTCATTCTAATAAAACAAGAAATAATGCAAGATGTGTAGTTAAATTTAGAATGATAAAGGGCAGAAGTTTTGTAATTCAAACATATTTCTTGTAAATCTTGTTATTTGTTTCTGTGTTTTAAATATTTGCTGGTTCAATAGTGTGAACTTTGCTTTACCCTTAACCTTCCTCTGACTTCAAATTAGTTTAGCTCGAACAGTCTTTACACGATACTTTAAGAAAACATGGAGGAAACGTATGTCAACAGAAAGTGATTATGGATGGGAGTTCCCTAACTTCCACACTTTTTTAATTGTTTAAGATCACATGTTATTTTGTTCTGTTTCGTAAAGGGATCCCCTGGTTCAATGGTGTGAACCTTTCTCTACACTAAACTTACATTAGATTTAAGGTCAGATTTAACGGTTTTTGCGGGATGATTTGAGGAAACAAGAAATATTGCAGGAAGGTAGTTCAGTGCAAAATGATTACGAACAGGAGTTTCCTAACTCCATCACTTTTTTAATTGCTTAATATAACATGTTATTTTATTGCTTCCTAAAAGAATCTGCTGATTCAACGGTCCCCTGATCCAATGGTGATACTTTTTTCTACACTCAACTTGCCTTAGATTAAACGGTTTTAAAGCAAACCTTAAAGAAAACAAGGAATATTAAACTTAAAGTAATTAAGAATGGGAGTTTTTTAATTTCAACACTTCCTTAGTTGCTTAAAATAACATGTTATTTTGTTCTGTTTTTTTGGGTTTTCAGGGGTTTCAATGGGGTCTACACGAAATTCCACACTAAATTTACATTACATTTAAAGTTAGATTTAAAGGTGATTGCAGGATGATTTAAGAAAACAAGGAGTGCTGCAGGAAGTGCAGTTAACTGTAAAATAATTAAAGGTAGTAAACTCCCGAGCTTTTTTAGTTGCTTAAAATAGCATGTTATTTTGTTCTGTTTCTTGGGAATATGCCGGTTCAATGCTGTGAACCTTCCTCTACACTAAATTTACATTAAACTTAAGGTTAAATTTAAACGTTTTTGCAGGATGATTTAAGAAAACAAAAAAAAATACTGCAAGAATTGTAGTTAAGTGAATTCATTAAGGACAGGAGTTTCCTAACTCCAGAACTTTTTAATTGCTTAAAATAACATGATATTTTATAGTTCTTTTAAAGAAATCCGCTGATTCAATGGTCCGCTGGTTCAATAGTGATACTATTTTCTACAGTCAACTTACCTTAGATTAAACGGTTTTTAAGCGAAACTTAAGGAAAACAAGAAATATTATACCTGAAGTGATTAAGAATAAGAGTTTTCTAATTTCAACACTACTTTAGTTGCATAAAATAGCATGTTATTTTGTTTAGTTTTTTAAGGGAATCTGATGGTTCAAAGGTGTCAACCTTCCTCTACACTAAATTTATATTAGACTTAAAGGTTTTTGCAGGATGATTTAAGAAAACAGGAAATAATACAGGAAGTGTAGTTAACTGTAAAATAATTAAGGGCAGTTTTCTAACTCCAGAACTTTTTAATTGCTTAAAGTAACATGATGTTTCACAGTTTTTTAAAGGATTCCGCTGATTCAATGGCGACACCCTTTTCTGCACTCTACTTACCTTAGATTAAACGTTTTTTACGCGAAAATAAAAAAAACAGAAATAATAACTTAAAGTGCATAAGGATGAGAGTTTTCTAATTTCAACACTTTTTTAATTGCGTAAAATAGCATGTTATTTTGTTCTGTTTCCTAAGGGAATCAGCTCGTTCAATGGTGTGAACATTCTCTACACTAAATTTACATTCGACTTATGGTTAGATTTAAAGGTTTTTGCAAAAATATTTAAGAAATCCAAAAATACTGCAGGAAGTGTAGTTATGTCTAAAATAATTAAGAACAGGAGTTTCTGAACTCCAACACTTTTAATTGCCTAAAATAACATTTTATTTCATAGTTTCTTAAAGGAATCCGCTGATTCAATGGTAATACTCTTTTCTACAGTTAACTTACCTTAGCTTAAACGTTTTTTGACGCGAAACTTAAAGAAAACAGTAAATATTAAACTTGTGAACAAAAAGTGATTACGGATGGGAATTTCCTAATTTCAACACTTTTTTTAATAAAAGATTTACAGTATTGAATCAGCAAATATTTAAAAAAACGGAATCAAGTAACAAGTTTGACAAGAAATAAAGAATACATCGGAATTAGAAAACTCCTGTCCTTAATTAATTTACACTAAACAACGCTTCCTGCATTATTGCCTGTTTTATTAGATAATCCTCTAATAACCGTTTAAGCTAAGGTACGTTCAGACTAGAGAAAGATTCGCACCATTGAATGAGCGGATGTTTATAAGAAACATTATAAAATTACATGTTACTTTAAGCAATTAAAAAGGTGCTTGAATTGGAACACTCCTCTCCTTAGCCTCTTTAAATTGTTCTCATATTTCATTTTTGGTGTTTTCTTTTTTTTTCGAATTAATATTTGGACCCTTAATAGTTTCCCAGCAATTTCGGTGGCGCCACATTATTTAAATATTGAATTTACCGTCTCTAAGGCACTTTTATTTGGACAAATCCTCGCTCGAAATGCTAACGGCAGCGGTTGCCGGTTCTCGTATCTGCGAGATTTCGTGCAGGATGATAGACGGCAATTGAAGCACTTTCTTATTACCTGCAAGAGCTAGAATGCTGTTTTTCTTTAACAATTTCAGTTTGTTTCTCTTAATTATTTCAATTAGATTAATAAATATTTTATTTCGATATCTTTTAATTTTTAAATGTAGCATTATCTTTTTTTTCGGCTTGATTGTTTTGTTTTTGTATATAATATTAATTTATTAAAAAAAAAACGCAAAAGATATAAAATAGGACCCAAAACACTACCATGGGGTACCCCTATCTGAATATTACCTTGGCTAGATTTCAAACCCTAGTTTGTGAAATACTGTTTTCTGTTTAAAAGATATGACCTAATTAGGTGATAATAGTTTCTTCTCAGTTTATAGGCTTTTTAAGTAAAAGATTGTGGTCAACACAGTCAAAAACCTCAACTAACACAGTCAAAAACCTCATTGGCTAAATCAACAAAGAGGGCTGTGACATTAGATCCAAAGTGTAAAAACGATTAAAATATCAGTCCCAAAACTAAACAGGTACTCTGACTTAAAGAAAAAACTCCAAGGCTCTGCAGTAGATAATCCGCTGATTGATGCTCAACAATTTGAGAAAATTACATAATTTTCCTGGGGACGAGATGACGAGAAAAAGCCGATTGTTGAGAGGGAAATTTTAATAAAAGCGTAGACGAATTTATGGGCTCCGTTCAAGAAAACAATGGAATGCCTAACACTTTACAGTTTACTCTTGAATATTATTGTCGACAAACTAAGACTAAGCAATTTAATGTGTCATTAGTCCAACTGGGACTGTTAAAAAGAAATTGCATTAGCTTGCACTAAGCAATGTCCCAGTCTCTATCAGCTAAACCGTGATGGAAATCAGCGAACTACATTACATCGACATGCTACAATACCAATAATTGTTACATTTCAAGCTGGGAACAATGCCGCCGATCAGCCTTTGTTCTAACAGCAATAATCCTTGTTTACTCGCTTTATCATGTGATTGTGGAATTATTTAGGTAATTCGAGTAGGTTAGAGCAAACAGTTCGGTTATTAAGTTGTAGTTGTTTCATCACGTTTGTTCGGAAAAGAATTGCTTGCCGTGTGCAAACACACGTTTGATTGTATCACCCGAACTGAAGGTAAAATTAAAGGGGGTATTAAAAAGTCATAAGGCCAAATGTGACCTTTTTTGAAGTTATCAGATATTGAAGGACCGGGGGTTGTTGTGTTAAAGCCATTAAAAAGCTCTAAGGTAAAGCACTAAGTAAGACACATAAATCTTCAGTATCAAATATAAAACGGGTCAGATTTATGAAATTTATATGCCAGTTCTCAGATCGCGCAGACACGAAAACCTTCTTAAAAGTTTATAAACCTTCGCAATCTCGCGACGTAACTTTTTGACTTTTTTCGTCCTTTCGCTCTATTCTTCTCATTATCGCTCCACCGGAATCTGAAGCGTTTTTATCAAGTTCGGGGGAAGTTTTAAGATTATTTTCTTGGAAGAAGGGTAGGACACAGGCATTAATTCCCTCGGTGATGTTTACAAAATTAGTATTTGTCGATAATCCAATTACGTAGCAGGGACACAAAGTTAATGACAATATCGGTTCTAAAACCAATTCAAAGAAGAAATATTGGACGACCATGCCATAATCCAGAAACTGGTTCTAACAAGTTTAAAAGACAATTACACCCAAATAGATTACGTATATAATAACTTTTATTGGACTGTAAAGCTATTTCCCCCCAGAAACGAACGATCCTAGGCAATAAAGGGCCCATTACGAAACTTTTCATCCGTTTCGCTCTAATAAAACCAACCGAGCATTAAGGTTGTTTTAGGTGTTTAAATCCGCGGATTAGTGAGGTGTCGTTCAATGCGGATGCCTCTCTTTTGTTTCATTGTTTTTTCGGTTTAGACCTGGGATTAAGTTGATATGCTGCCCTTTCTATATCGTTTTGTAAATGTGCGAACCCTATGCACAAACTAACGAATATATTTTGTTTAAATGTAGTTAGAGTTGCCACAGTATTCACCGAAGATAACGAAGTGAGCAACATTTATTGTGTCCTAACAACTTTTCCATTGAATAAACTAAGACTATTTTGTGTCAACTATAGGGAAATATAAGAATAAAATATACTCGAGGCGCGGACAGGCAAAATATACATGTCTTTGTATGGTATCACCATTTTCCATGGTGTTTTATAAGATTAGACCAGTTAAATCGCATTTAATTGGCGATATACAGGCGAAATTAGAACAACTTACTTTCGTCACTAGAGACAAAAGTTAACGTTATGGGATTTTCTCTCACTAGAGACGAAAGTTACGTTTTCGGCTAGGGCAAGGTATGACGAAAGTTGTTAATTTTTACATGGTCGTAGAAAAAATCATTATGTACATGGATTTTCGAACGCTTCCTTACGATGATACTGAGTGTTCAACTAAGTAGCTCTTTCTTTTTTCATTAATCATCCAGTTTTGTAGATAAACACTTCACAATTAAAATGCGGGCAACACATTTTGTTCTACACAAACATACTATCTATAACATAGCAAAAATATACAAATATGTATTTTGTTGGGGTCATGCTCTTTTTAAAGGTGTTCGACGATTGGAGGGTGCTAAGACTGGACAAGGTCACCAAACCCTTCTTTCCAGAGAAATAATGTGTGAGTTGAAGGAAGAAATTACATTGCGATGTATTTGCAATAGGCCAAATTCGCAAAAGAGGAGAACAATAATTTCTAATAAAATTAAATATTGCCGCAGAGGTAACGTAAATTGTTCTATGGGAGGAATAGAACTGCTAATCCATAAATAGCATGTGCAAGATATAATGTACCATGTAATCAACAGTACAAAATCTAGGGTGTGACAAGTGATGAATCCACTGATACAGGATGAAAATGATCCAACTCCAAGCACCTACATCTCAACACAGACGAATTTAACGAAAATTCCTCGACTTACCTCAGGCAATGTTCTAACAAATTTCACGCTGCTGGCTGAAAAATTTAACGCCAGGTTGGGTAGGAAACAGAATGAAGACAAAACATTTCTGTGATGCCACGGGATAGGAGAAAGAAATGACCAAGGAAACCTGCTACTCCAGTTTTTTCTCCTCTACCAACTGGCAACTATAAACATTTTCTTTAAAAATAAACATGGCTCAATCCGGTTGGCAGAATGAAGAACCAGTACTCACAGTTGTGGCCGTACTTAATAAATTATTAGTGGGACGCGAACACAGAATTGTATCTATAATTTAGCAGAACAAAAATCTAAATCGAAGACAGAACAAAGTTATGATTGGGAATAGGAGTAAGAAATCGACAAATATGAACGATTCTGAGACATACCAAAAAACGATAAAAAAAGTCTGAAAGCTGCTGATGATGGTCTCGAAGATCTAAACAGAAAAGGTTCTCAAAAGAAACCCTACTTGAAGCAAACATAAAATTAAGATAAATTCACTATAAATCAAAAAAATTTACTATAAATCGAAACACCCACAAGCAGCTTTTCTCCTTATTGCTGGACATAAGGCGCTCTTAACCTAAACCATCTTGCTCGGCCTTGGACATCTAGTATTCAGTTTGAAGATATTCTTCTCAAAATCTCCGTGCATCGTGTCGGTGTTCATACCCTGCATCCTGCGTGCCTCGTCTATGGTAAGTTATTATCAGACAGTTCCATTTGAACTGCGTTACTCTTCCTATGCCATCCAGGACTTTTGTTCTCCAACATATATCTCTTCATAGATCGTTGAAATGTCTTTATTTTTAGTTGTCGTTGTCTGTGTTAATGTTGTTGTTTTTCTAGAGGATGCATTGGACGAGCACCTTTCACTTGAGACATATCGATATTTAATACAAGTTGCAAGGTGATGTAAAAGTTAAAAGATCTTTTAAGTCAGAGCATGGGTTGCAACGACCGGCAGGTGCTCTCCACAGAGGAAATAGATAAAGAGGTAGAAAGGCTCAACAGGTCCATTGGCCACTCCTGCGAAGAGTCGTCCCACTCCGGAAAAAAGAGTTCCATTGTGGAATGGCACGCTGGACCGTCTTAAGTTAGACGCCAGAAAGGCCTTCCACCGAGAAACCCTAGAAATTCTCCTTCGCCCACGTCGCCGGAGAAAATTGCGAGGCCGCTCCTCCAGAGCGAGGTACAGTCCAGAAAGATTGAAGCGAAGGAAGTAGTGACCAACAAAGCGATTAGAAGCGCGGTGGTCGAATTCAGTCCATTTAAGGCAGCGGGACCAGACAGTGTAATACCAGCAAAAGCAATGCTTCATGAGAGACTGGACCTTGTGCTCCCATCCCTTAGCAGAGTGTTCACGGCGAGCGTGGCTCTGGGATATGTCCGAATACTCCACCCCCTCACGCTTGGAGAAGTTTGACATGTTTTCTAATGAAAACATTAGAAAAGATAATCGACAGGTATCTCCCAGAGGAAAATTTGGAAACATCCCATAAACAAAGGTCAACATGCCTACAGGAAGGGGAAGCCGGCCGACCCGGCTCTCCACTTGCGTAAAATAGAGAAGGCATACTCGAATAAGGAAGTGCTGTTGGCACTCTTTTCGACAAACCCAAAACAAACAACATCTGCGAGGCCCTTAGGGCCCGGAGAACCCCAACACAGTTGGTAAGCTGGGTCAGATCGGCACCGTAAGGTTACGACTTCTCTTGGAGGTCACCGGAGGAAAATCGGATGGAGCGCGGCTGACTACAAGGCAGCTGCTTATCACCTCAAATATGGTATCTCTTAATGGATGGTCTTTTGGAGAGACTTCAAGCCGAGGATTTCAGGACGCAAACGTATGCAGACGACGGACTGGTTATAATCCTAGGAAAGTTCGTTGGCAGCATTTGGGATCGAATGCAGGCCATGTAGAATAATAGAACAATGGTGTACCGAGACGGGACTGGCTTTTGCTCAGAGCTTCTGCTCTACACCAAAAGAAGGAAAACCATAGGATTCCGCCCTCCCACGTTGTACAGTAAACCTCTGCTAGCAAAGCCTGAGGCCAATTACTTGGGGAGTATTATCGACAGCGGGCTGACCTGGAAAGGTTACATGGAACAGGAATGCAATAATCTAACAGCACTGATATGGCAACTGCGCAGGGCAGTGGGCAGGAAGTGGGGTCTTACTGGGTCTGCCCTGGGTTAAGAGGTAGGCGATGGCGTTCTGCAGGAGGATGGATTGATACGGCAAATGGAAGGAGACAGCTGTGGGAAGGGCTCATTCAGCGGGACATCCCAATTGTCCTGTCGCAGGAGGGGCGCCCACGCGATCGGCTGAGACTGAAAGAGCCATTTGAGATAAACATCTCAACAAGGGACGAATTCAAGGAAGAGCTGCTTCAGCTACCTTCTGCGAATAATCAGGTATGGTATACAGACGGAATGAGGAGGGAATGAGGGCCCTGGTGTAATAGGGATAAGTGGACCGCGAGACTGTGAAAAGAGCCTCGCAAGGCTCTAGTCGCAAGGCCCCCCCCCCAGTGTTTACTACTACTGCTACTACTATTACTATTACTACTACTATTTAGGCCCATCTGCCTTCTTAACACCCTGGAGAAACTAATGGAACACCTGATACTGGGCAGGTTAGTAGACGAAATCGAACGAACCGGAGACCTGGCAGAAGAACAATATGGCTTTAGACAAAAACGGTAAACCATTCACGCTCTAAAAAGGGTGCAAGAAATTGCTGATGAGGCCAACGTAAGAGGCAGCTGAAAAAGATGCATCATGGTAACAATAAACGTACGGAACGCGCTCAACCCTGCTCCGTGGAAGGGCATCTTGGGGGAACTTAAAACAATTAACATAGCACTTTATCTATACAAGATCACAACCAGCTTCCTAGAGAAAAGATGGCTATACGTAGAAGAAAAGAGAAAAATTAAAATGAAATGCAGAGTGCCTCAGGGGTCATTTTAGCGCCAACGCTGAGGAACGTCTAATATGACGGAATTCTAAAATTGAATTGAAAACAGTGAAACTAATCGGATACGCCGGTGACATGCATCGTTGTTGTGGAGAAAGATGCGAGACGGTTACAGGAAACAACAAATCAAGTAATGGAAGGCGTAACAACGTGGCTGCGACCAAAACAGCTAAGTTAAGGTCCAGAAAAGACAGAGGTAGTTGTTCTAGCAGGAAGGATAGCCGTGAATGATGTTGAAGTCAGGATAGAAGACGTTACTATCAGAAGCCAGGAATGTACTAAGTACTGGGGTTTTTACCTGGATAGAAACATGACAATGGAACAACACTTTAAAACTCTGGCAAAAAAAGCAGGACGTGCTTTCGAAAACATAAACCGCATACTACCAAACATCGGAAGGCCTAGAGAGGGAAATAGAAGAATACTGTTCACAGTCATGCAGTCCATAATCCCCTTTGGTGCAGAAATATGGGGAAGAAAGAAAATATCGATGAGAAGAAACAGCTACAGGAATATCCTATTAAGTGTGCAAAGAAAAGCCGCGATACGAACAGCAAGCGCATATAGAACAGTTTCAACCAAGGCCCTACTGGTAATAGCCAGAACCCCTCCAATCTACCTGCTTGTGGAGGAGAGATGCAGAATACAAGAAGAGATCGACAAAGAAACTGCCAGAGAAATCACCCTCCGAAGATGGAATGAAAAATGGCAAGAGAATGCGGAAAAGGGGAGGTGGACTCGTACAGTCATACCAAACACAGAAGCATGGGTTAACAGAAGACACGGGGAGGTGACCTACTAAACTAATATCAGGACATGGATTTTTCCAGTCGTATAGACATCGTTTTAATGTGGCAGCGAACGACCAATGCATATATTGCAACAAAACAGAGACCGTTGAGCATACGTTTTTCGAGTGCAACAGATTGGAGATATACAGAATGATAGCAGTGAATACCAGAAATAACACCATAAAATATTGTGGGAAAAATGCTGGAAAATGAAAAAAACTAGGAGAAAAACTGGAATATTATATGTAACTTATCTAAATCTATTCTAAAGACAAAGGACAAAAGCATAAGGATGCAAGAAGGGAGATAGACAAAGACATACACAACAGCACATATAAGACACCCTCTTTGAAGCATTACCAGCGGGCAGTTTCAAAGAGGAAAGTGAAATAAAACATCTGTGTCACTGGGGTGTGGTTTTAGTGGGTAGGGCGCTCCTAGAAGTCGAGGACGTGAGTCCCACACATCGTGCTTAAAAAGCATTTCCACACCTCACTGGAAAAAAAAACAAAAAAAACTACTACTACTAATACAAGTTTCAAAGCACTATCTCGCTTGAGAAATGTAGCCCAAGTCAGTCCCAGCTTTCTGCCTAACTCGCTGGTCTGATTGTCTCTTCCCATTCGGATCTTATGTCCCAGATATTTATAAGATGTTACGTATTGACTTTTTTTCCTTCTGCTATTAGTCAAATGCATTTTCTTAATCGACAAATATAGGCTTGTTGTATTCCATACTTTTTTCACTACACCCATATCATCTGGAGGTTTACATTTGTTTGATGTTTCATTCGTAAATAATTTCTCATCGTGTTTGATGTAAAAGTTCTCGACAATCGTGAATGGTGTTCGACCTGGCACGATAGCTGCTATCGATTAATATGCAAGTTTTCAATTACAGCTAAGAAAATATTTAGTTATGTTTTCTTCGTCTCTCCAAGATTCTTTGTCTTTGTTGGGCGTCACACTTGGCAGTCCTTTCAACAAGCTTTTCCATTGCCCTTTTTTCAGTTGACGTTTCCGTTCATGTTGACAAGTAATCCCCTCTTCATACTCGTTGTAACATAATAAACTATTTTTCGACGAATAAAAAGAAACAACAATATGGGATTTTGTCGCACTATTGCACCACCCTGTATGGATAGGTTGATGCGACTAACAATTTACATGCAACTTTTTAGGAATTGGATATCAGGCAGTTGAAGCTTTTGCTAAACGACGTACTCCAGTCATTCTCTTGTGCAGAAATGAAACTAGAGGAACGGATGCTATAGAAAGAATATTCTCTTCTCTGTTGCTTATTATTTTGTCCTCTTTCGTTCTCCAGCTTAGTTGTTTCAACTATTTCCTTACCTATTTAACTACATAGTACCCTCATGCCTCCATTATCTTCTGTTATACTAATCACCCATTTATTGTTATAGTTTCTGATGTCTGAATAGGATGTAACAAGAGCTGCAAGGCTTTTGCATAAGATATATTCAGTCGCCTTATCTCCTCTCTACAACGCGGGTGTTTTCCTGTTAAGTTTATTCCCTGTTTCTTCAAATTATTTGTATTTATGGAAGTTATCTTCATTTTCTGTTTACATCAAGCGGTGTTTCTTTTGATCTTCAATGCCAGCACCTCTAGAATGGTATGGGAGCATCAGTCTCATTTGATACTGCCCTTCCACTCATCAAATACTTCTCATTCCCACACATTAAGGAACTGACCCACAAAGTGAGCAAATTATTTCACAACCATCCTTCCATAAAACTAGCGCCAAAGGATCCCGTGACCGTGGGAGACTTATGTACAAAATTAAAAATAAGGATAAGGCCCTCAAGCAGTCGGGAGTCGTGTATTGTATTCCCTGCTCAGGCTGCGATCAAGTCTACATAGGACACGCGAAAAATTTACTCCAAAATAGAATGGCGTCACATAAAAGAGACTGCAAATTCGACGAGGTTGTGGTGTTGGACAGGAAACCGTCATATCAAAAAATAATTTTCTTAGAAATGATAGAGATAGCCGTGGACAACAAATCAATCAACAAAACAACCGACATTGAGGGCCTCAGTAACATATACTTAAGTTTAATCAGAGATGCAAACCTAAAGACAAACCACAAATTACACAAAACTCAACAACTGACCCCCTTGAGTGCCTAACATTTTAAAATGACTTCCATTAAACAACAAACAAATCAGCAACATAACTAATTAACGCATTGATTGTCCCGACCAACGAGACGTTTCCTTATCTCTCCTAGGTTTTATGTTTTTCTTTCCGGCGGTTCGCATATCGTATGAATGCCTCAAGGCCAATTTTTTTCGATAGGTGAGCTTGTTATGTGTAAAAAGTTATTTTAGAAAAATGTAATTGTCCATCTTGTAATAATATTGCTTCCATTGTGTTGAATGTTCGGTGATTGGACCCTGTTTTATTGTAAAACATTAGACGGTAGGTCCTTTAATGCCATTGCAGCCTGTTGAGTGTAATATATTTTTAATTTTTTGTCATCTTATTATGTAACGGCCCTGATGAAGACAATAAAAATTGTCGAAAGTTTCGTAGTTTAGGAGTTTTCATACATAGTCGCCCAGACCATAACCCTAGAACTTCAACACTATTTTACCTAGGCTGTTAAGACCATTCTCTCCATTGTGATAATAAAGTCAATTTTGGTCTTTGTTTCGCCCTCCAGACTGATCCATGTCCATTCCAAATCCTGCCTTTTTGAAGAAAGTGTCCATAGCTGCCAGTCGCTGGTGGAAAGTCGCTGGTGGAAAAGAAACTGAAGTAGCAGGTTTACTCAATCATTTCTTCCTCCTGTCCCATGGCATCCCAGTGAGGTTTCGTTTTCGTTTTCTTTCCTACCTAACCTGGCGTTAAGTTTTCATTTAGCATCATGCATCATACATAGCATCATACATTCATTTAGCACCTACAAGCACACTCAGGCAGAGTGTGCTTGTAGGTTAGAATTGCAATATATGTTTCTGTATTTTTTGGTAGCAAGTGCACAAATATCTATGTAGAGCATAATGAATTATTCCCAGTACAAATTTTAAGTATCTCCAAAACTGAACGAGCTGTGAATTTTTTTTTCACATTTTTGTTAGTGTAAACACGTACTGAAGTATTTGAGGACCTATGTTTATATAAACTTTTTGACATTTTGACATTTTCACATATATTTTGACCCCAACTTGAATGCAAAAAAAATATATTGTTTAAAAATTTAATATAACAAACAGATAAAATGTGAGTAATTAATAAGAATCCAAGACAGAGTATGGGTACTACATACAACTGAATTCGTAATACTGGAAACTAGTAAAAACTTTGACAGAAAGGAGTGTTAACAATATTTTGTACAGAGTCATTCAACGTAGACTAAACGTTCTACAAGGCTATTTAAATAAACAATTTTGTATGTTTGTTGCAGCAAGAAACATAATAATTGCTTTATGCGTGTTCTTGCAAAATGAATTATATTTGTACACTATTTGATACCATGCAAGATCACTCACTTCAATATTAAGATAAATCTACAACGTTGGCAACATTCTTTGGTCTATGAAATTTGTATTTAAAATTTTTCTATATTTCTCCATATATATGTGCTAAGGAACTGTCAAAAAATTAAGAAAACTTGAAAATGGATGATGAAGTTAATAGGCGATATGAAACCACCAGTATGACATTTTTGAGAATTTAAGCAACTAAGCTAATAATCGTGTCTGCGATGTAAAATAATACTCGTCTACCTACAATTTGTTAAGTTTTTTATTCAACTTAAATTAGGTAATATGTCCTAATTCTTAGTTAAAATAAATTCCATGTATTTTACATTGTCTTTTAATAGAATTAAGTTTCGGTTGTAATTAGCCCATTTATATTTTATAGACATTAATTTGATCATGAAATCAATTGACAATAATTTTGAAATACTATCAATTTTTTAAACACCTAATTACTAATTTTAAATTACCAAGCAGCTAATCACTAAATAGAGACTTAAACGTAAAGTATGTTTTTTAAAAGTGGCTAATTAATCTCCACAGTAGTATTACCCATAATAGAAAGAATTGCTTGTAACCATCTAAAAGTTCAGAATTGCAACTATCCCAGTGCGAGATAGTTTGGGTGCGATAAGCGGTTTTACCCTGAAAAGGAGAATTAGTAATTGATTTGAGATTTAAATTCTCGCCCTGAGGGAATTGGAACTTTGGGGACGGAGGATTGGTGCAAGAATCAATAGTCCTCTGGAGGCGATGCGATGTGGCGGAATGGAATGGCCTTAGGGGATTTAGGGGTTGAAATGTCTTAATCCGGAGACGTTAGTTTATACACGTCGAAGCGAGAGCTTAGTTTTAGGACAGCAAAGGGAGCAGCTTCTTCTAATTGAAAGTTTATTCGAAGGTGTTTAAATAATAGAAAAAGTGATGTTATCTGACTGAAAATGAATTTTGTTTCTATAAACTGTAGGTTTTGCTGTTAATAAATTATTTACCGAGCCCATTAAAATGTTCATATAAATTGTTAATTAAATATATACATAAATTTCTAGTTGTTATATTAAACACACATTTTGCATCAAAATGTCCATCAAATACCAAGTTTAATTCATGTTAAAACAAAATTAAATTCCAGCGCTAATTAGGTTTATTTTCAATGAAAAACCGCCAGGAATCGAACCTCAATTACAAAATTCGAAAATCCACGACAATAAAACAAAATCGTCAATAATGAAAAATATCCGCAAGAGCTAATAAATAGTAAAATTAATGAGGACATTCGCGCCCTTGTTATGACTATTTGCATGCAGGCCGGACTATTATTACGTCCGGGCTTGCATGTGTTTTATTATTGTCCTGGGGACATTAATTGTACGTAGCATTAAACCAAACACTGTATCGAGTTATAAATAAATATTTACCAGGATATTGTCCATTACAACGCCGCCGTACCGAAATTGCGTATTCACACATGGGCTCCATGTTAGTGATTTGCGGCGATTGTGGGGAATTTTTTTTTTTTATACTTATTTCGAGATAATTTGTTAGGAAATTGTTTACACGTCTGCGGTAAACATTGTCAGACACAATGATGAATTTTTCAAACATTGTCACGTGCTGAAAATATAGTAAAGTGTATAAAATTGTACCCACTTGATTTCACATCTACGGAAAACCCTGAATTATCATTGTAAGGTATTGTCATTTAATACGAGTAGCCTTGGTTCGAAGAGATTAAACCACAGGATATCACACGCACATCCATAAAATGATCGTAGCATTGATTTTTTAAGAGAACTTAGGAAACGCGAGAGATGAGAGGCGCAATTGATCGTAGAAGTCAGAAAAGTTTAGATTTTAGACACCAATATGGAGATACAACTTGTTACCAAAATGTAAGACGTATATTATTTAAACAATCTCTTTCGTCATAAAGAAACTCTGACATTTCATCTTTGTCATGGCATTGCATCACAAGAGGAAAGTGTGCCACAAGAGAGACGAACTTATCAGAGATCACAATGAGAAACAGATATAGAGAAAAAAGGTTGTTAGACTTTTTGACAACAGAGTATATTACGCATTGTATGACCATGTTTGTGTCTAGTAATTCAAGGTCACTATTAGGGCTAGATCAAACCAATGACCGCTTTTACATTGAAATGCAGGCTTGATAAGTCATTGGTGGCGTGAATTCTTCTAATAAGTTGAAAGAACAAATATTTTAATATTATCTGATGTAACCCAATGCAAAATATTTACTTTGAGTCAGTTTGGAACTATACACTATGGCAATACAACGTGTTACCGAAATATAAAACGTACTTCATTTATATTAAATTTATTAAACTATATCTTTCGTCATTAAGAAACTTTGACATTTCATCTTTATCGTGGAGTCGCACAACAAGAGGAACGGGCGCCACAAGAGAGACAACTTATCAGATGTTTTAATGTAGAAAGAGAAAGAAGATAAAAAAAATGGTTGCTAGACATTTTGGCAACAGAGCACGTTCTGGTGAGTCGCTCTCCTTGAGGCAACTTACCAGACGAAACTTCTCTCAAAACTTTAACACGCTATATTTTCATAACAAAACCCATTTAGGAATATAGTTTATATAGCGAACTAGGGTTATTTTTGGATGCAGAATATGTGATTAAAATTTGTCAATTAAATCACCCTGTATATAACAACAAACATTTTCTTTCTGTGACCGATTCTTTCCGCCTCAGAGCCTTTGCTCTTTCATAAAGCAAGACCTGCGATAAGCAGTCATTATTACCATAAAGGTTATAAATAATAAGAATTATTCTCTAAACTAAGTCCTCTCGTACAACATCTATCATAAGAAAGCTGCCGGAAAACTACCCCATAGAGACGTGAAACTCAGCGCGAGATTTTTCCAACGAATTGTTCCATTGTCTAGGTTCATAAATTCTTAAATTTACCACCACTTTAATGTTTTTAGAACCGCAATTCATTTAGTTACAAAGGTGGATAATGTTCGTGTGGAATGTCTACTGTCATATGTATCTTAGAGCTGAAATGCTCATTTTATTGCTTTACTGCGATATAATCCAGAAATTTGCTACATAAGCGCGTGACGCGAAGATCTAAGCCCAGTTATGCCGACATAACTGCGAATGGTGCGAGTCTCACTTTATTAATTTTCGAACACAAAGCACCATTTCAATAAACTGGAAATTACATTAACTGGTATAATTAAGGCTTAATCCGGAAAGTTTCCAGTTTTCTCCTCGTTGGGACGTATCCATTTAGCGAAACCCTTGACAACCGAGAAAGGCTTTCGAAAAAGGGTGCTCGTGCACAATAAAATTAATACTACGTTTCTTTAGGGACGGAGTTATTAATTTTAAGGACTGAATTCTTTTGTTGTTTTGAGAACAATTTATTGTTTAAAGGCACTTGCTTTATTTTAAATGTATACACATTGTGTTTCTGAAGTTTCGCGACTTAATTGAAATAAACTGCTGGCCAATTGCGTTGGAACACTCGGCTTTTTTGCACCAACTCTGAAATGGACCAACGGATTTCCTCGAACATAACACTAACCTGAACTAATTTTTTTTTTTGAGGTTTGTAAAATGTCTTTACGAACTGTGTTCAGCCGTTGGTGATACGATCTCGGTTGGCCTGGAAGTGTGGGGTGTTCTTTTCGTATTAATTCATCTGAAGAGCTTATTTTCTTTACCTTACTTATAATATAGTACAAGATTTCTTCTCAAATTTGCCTTGATCGAAGCGAAAGAAAGCCGTTGGTGCACTTCTAAGTGAGGTCAACTACTTGGTGCAGAAATCCAGTATTACAAAGCAAATGGCCAGCAGTTTAGTAACTTAGAATTTTTAATTATTAAATCATCTTTTATTTCAAATTTTTGTAATTAAATGTAGGTTGGATAATACATACTTAGTGTTAATTCCCAAAATCTAATCCCAAGATCATCAATCTTGCTTCTCAAATCACTATCGGGAACAAAATATCAGCAAGATGGTCCACATGAAAGTAGACCGCACCGTGAATTTCAGTGTTAATTCCCAAAATCTGGGCACGTAGTATGAGCGCTTTTGGAGCTGCTCAATTCAACAAATCGAAGAGTTTTTGTTTCCCAAGGTCACTATCAGAAACGAAATATCAGTGAGATGATAATCATAAAAGTAGAGAGCACTGCGATTTTCAGTGTTCATTCCCGAAATCTAGGAACGCAGTATGAGCGTCTTCTGAAGCTGTTCAATATAAAAAATCGAACATTTATTTACCAAGGTCACTTGGGAAACAACAAATGTTCGAAAACAATGTCGGAAAGAAAATATCAGCGAGATTGTCCACATAAAAGTAGACCGCACCGTGATTTTCAGTGTTGATTTAAAAATCTGGGCACGTAGAATAAGCACCTTCTGAAGCTCTTCAATAAAACAAATCGATCATTTGTTGAACGTTAGGATCACTAATGGAAACTAAATATCAGCGAGATAATCCACATAAAAGTAGACCGCACCGTGATTTTCAGTGTTGATTTAAAAATCTGGACATGTAGTATGAGCATCTTCTGAAGCTGTTCAATACAACAAATCGAACATTTGTTGATCGCCAGGGTTACTATCGGAAACAAAACATCAGTAAGATGATCCACATAAAAGTAGACAGCACCGTGATTTTCAGTGTTGATTCCCAAAATTTAAGCACGCAGTATGAGCATCTTCTGAAGCAGTCAGGATCACCAACGGAATCGAAATATAAGCGAGATGATCCACATAAAATTAGACCGCACCGTGATTTTTAGCGTTGATTTCCAAAATCGGGGCATGCAGGATGAGCATTTTCTGAAGCTGTTCAATACAACAAATCGAACATTTGTTGATCGCGAGGGTCACTAACGGAAACGAAATATCAGCGAGATGATTCACATAAAAATAGACCCCACCGTGATTTTAAGTGTTAATTTCCAAAATCTGAACATGCAGTACGAGCGTCTTCTGAAGCTGTTCAATTAAAAAAATCGAAAATTTGTCGTCCGCCAGGGTTACTAACGGAAATGGTACATCATTGAGATGGTCCACTTAAAAGTAGACAGCACCGCGATTTTCAGTGTAGCTTTCCATAATCTGGACACGCAATATGAGCATCTTCTGAAGCTGTTCAAAACAACAAATCGAACATTTGTGGTTCGCCCGGGTCACTAATGAAAGCGAAATATCGATGCGATGATCCACATAAAAGTAGACAGCACCGTGATTTTCAGTGGAGCTTTCCACAATTTGGACACGCAATATGAGCATCTTCTGAAGCTGTCCAATACAACAAATCGAACATTTGTTGAACGCCAGGATCGCCAACGGAATCGAAATATAAGCGAGATGATCCACATAAAAGTAGACCGCACTGTGATTTTTAGCGTTGATTTCCAAAATCGGGGCATGCAGGATGAGCTTTTTCTGAAGCTGTTCAATACAACAAATCGAATATTTGTTGATCGCTAGGATCACTAACGGAAACGAAATATCAGCGAGATGATCCACATAAAAATACACCTCACCGTGATTTTAAGTGTTAATTTCCAAAATCTGAACATGCAGTACGAGCGTCTTCTGAAGCTGTTCAATTAAAAAAATCGAAAATTTGTCGTTCGCCAGGGTTACTAACGGAAATGGAATATCATTGAGATGGTCCACTTAAAAGTAGACAGCACCGCGATTTTCAGTGTAGCTTTCCATAATCTGGACACGCAATATGAGCATCTTCTGAAGCTGTTCAAAACAATAAATCGAACATTTGTGGTTCACCAGGGTCACTAATGGAAACAAAATATCGGTGAGATGATCCACATAAAAGTAGACAGCACCGTGATTTTCAGTCTCGGTTCCCAAAATCTGGGCATGCGGTATAAACTTCTTCTGAACCTGTTCAATATAACAAATCAAACATTTGTTGTTCGCCAGGGTCACTATCGAAAGCAAAATATCAACGAGACAATCCATATAAAAGCAGACCACACCGTGATTTTCAGTGTTTTTTCCAAAATCTGGGCACGCAGTATGAGCATCTTCTGAAGTTTTCCGATACAACAAATCAAACATTTGCTCATCGCCAGGGCCACTAACGGAAACGAAATATCAGTAAGATGATCCACATAAAAGTAGTCATCATCCCGATCGTGATTGTTGATTTCCAAAATCTGGGCACGCAGTATGAGCATCTCCTGAAGCTGTTCAATACAACAAATCGAACATTTGTTGATCGCCAAGGTCACTAACGGAAACGAAATACCAGTGAGATGATCCACATAAAAGTAGTCATCATCCCGATCGTGAGTGTTGATCTACAAAATCTGGGTATGCAGTATGAGCATCTCCTGAAGCTGTTGAATACAACAAATCTAACATTTGTTGATCGCCAAGGTCACTAACGGAAACGAAATATCAGTGAGATGATCCACATAAAAGTAGTCATCATCCCGATCGTGATTGTTGATTTCCAAAATCTGGGCACGCAGTATGAGCATCTCCTGAAGCTGTTCAATACAACAAATCGAACATTTGTTGATCGCCAAGGTCACTAACGGAAACGAAATACCAGTGAGATGATTCACATAAAAGTAGTCATCATCCCGATCGTGAGTGTTGATCTACAAAATCTGGGCACGCAATATGAGCATCTCCTCAAGCTGTTCAATACAACAAATCGAACATTTGTTGATCGCCAAGGTCACTAACGCAAACGAAAGACCAGTGAGATGATCCACATAAAAGTAGTCATCATCCCGATCGTGAGTGTTGATCTACAAAATCTGGACATGCAGTATGAGCATCTCCTGAAGCTGTTCAATACAACAAATCGAACATTTGTTGATCGCCAAGGTCACTAACGGAAACGAAATATCAGTGAGATGATCCACATAAAAATAGACAGCACCGTGATTTTCAGTGTTGATTCCCAAAATATGGGCACGCAGTATGAGCATCTTGCGAAACTGTTCAATACAAAAGATCGAACATTTGTTGTTCGCCAAGGTCAATAACGGAAATGAAATATTAGTGAGATGATCCAGATAAAAATATGAGCACCTTCTGAATTTGTTCAAAACAACAAATCGAACATTTGTTGATCGCCAGGGTCTCTAACGGAAACGAACTATCAGCGACATAAACCACATAAAAGAGGATTCAAAGTGATTTAAATTTTGATTTCCAAAATCTGGGCACGCAGTATGAGCATCTTCTGAAGCTGTTCAATACAACGAATCGAACATTTGTTGTTCGCACTAACGGAATAGTAATATCAGCGAGATGATCCACATAAAAGTAAACAGCATCGTGATTGGCAGCAATGTTGATTTCCTAAATCTTGGCATGCAGTATGAGCATCTTCTGATGCTGTTCAAAACAACAAATCAAACATTTGTTCGCCAGAGTAACGGAAACGAAATAATAGCGAGATGATTGACATAAAAGTAGACCCATTTTCAGTGTTGATTCCCAAAATCTAGGTACACAGTATGAGCATCTTCTGAAGCTCTTCAACACAATAAATCGAACATTTGTTGTTTCCCAAGGTCACTGTCGGAAACGAGATATCAGTGAGATGATCCGCATAAAAGTGGTTCCAGCGTTATTTTCAGTGTTGATTCCCAAAATCTGGGCACACTGTATGAGCATCTTCTGAAGCTGTTCAATACAACAAATCGAACATACATGGGTAGCTACGCCATTACAAGGAATATCCAAAATACTTGTTATATCGTCACGATACTTTTCATCTTTTTCAGAGTATAAAGTAGTGTAAGGTAAAAGGGCAACCTTAAGCCATAGGATTTTCTAAACTCTTTAAGGGGTACATTGGTACGAATTTATTGTTAAAAAAAAGATGTTTAAACAGTTGTTAACTTCCGATAATTTCTGTTTTACTTTTGGCAAACTGTAACTAAATAGTTATCATAAAACTTGACAGCTTTCTGTTAACAACTCCACTTCCCACCCAAACACAACCCAAATCCGAAATCGCTTTTTCGATTGAACGCCTCTCTCAGCGTAATTTCATCGAACTCTCCAAGTAATACTCGTATCTCATAAACTAAACCGACCAAATAATGACAGATAAAGGAGCCAATCGCGGTCATAAAACCTCAAACCAATCGGTCCTAAGTTGTCTCAGCTTCCACGACATACCCCAATTTGCGACTGAAGGTAACTGCCGGGATAAATCATCCCATCCAGAACTTTGGCCGATAATCCCGGAAATTCGCTTACTGCGGAGACAATAATTCGGGTTCGATCTTCTGAATAAATGTCCCCGAGATGCATATTGTTCCGGTTAAGAGGGGAATTAGTTGATGAAATTCCCTTAAGTTGCTAAGTGTGTTTTGGACCTCACCGAATGTTTAGCTCTGCCACTGTTTTCTTATGAGTTAAAATTAAATTTGCATAAGTATCCAGTGTAATGGATAAGGGAGTAGCCGAAACAAAGAAGCATATATCAAATTTCTCAGCTTATGAAAGCTTTAATTCACGCCTGCTTCCTTGTTTATGAATTCAATGTAGAAAGTTTGTGAGGGGGTTTTAAAAAATACAGAGATCGTTATAATCAAAAAAAGAATTAGAGTGTTTTGATAAACTGTGTTTTTTTTTGGCACTCAATGAATTTGAGGAATAAACTTAAATTCTTTTAGAAACATAGGGTTTCAGGATAGCGTGCTGTTGATTAAAAAAAAATCTTACATTGAAAATTAAAATATATTTGATGAACTTTTATTGCCATTTAGAAATAGAAAGAAGAAAGTTTAGAAATGGAAAGTTTGCGGGTATATAAATCAACAAGAAATTTCAAAAAAAAAATGGTATGTACCTTTACCCACTAGTTCCTGTTCGGCAAACGAAGTATCGCAGGATTCTGCAATTGTCACCTACCCATGTACCACTGGTCGTACTATTAGTCGTTATGGGGGATTTGGACATGCAATAATAGTCCTTGGTTGGTGGATCACTTTGCCAGTTAGTGTAATCCAGAAGTTCCCCGGTTTCGAACCATACCCACGAATCATTTGCTAAAAGCCTATCGCCGTGCTGCAAGTAACCTCCGATAAAGTGCACTAAAATTTAAAAAGATGCTATTAATAGCTATTTGTAGACCAATAATATCCAGAGCTCTCATTGATGTCACTAAGCATATAATATATTGTGATATAACCTTTGAAGTGGAACAGCGTGAATAATATTCATCATTCACATCGTGTCTTTTGTTTTCACATTATTCACTCCATAAGAATTGCTTGTAGACACCGTGTTGGAAATTACGAACAACACAAATGGAGTTTTCAACTACTATGGCCGCCCTGTTGCGACCGGCATAATGCTTTTAACGTCACTTCGACTTTGACCCGAAATAAAACGCGTGTTGGCGACAAAGTTATCTAATAGCGTTTTTCACTGGCTGCACTAGTGCGCACTAAGTATATTTCTGTCTTTATATTTTGAACGAGTTGACATAGGATAGAAATATACTCAGTGTGCACTAGTTTTCTCAGTGAAAAACGCTATAAATGATTAAGCCGTGGATAAAGTATAGTATCCAACTCGCATATATAGTCGTTTTCAGGAAGATATTCATCTAGCCAGCAATGGTAATATATATGGTAGCCCTTCTTTCAAAACTTTTTCAACTGAAATCTGGGAAAATTCCCATCATTCTGTTGGTATCAACGACATCACCGTTAAAACTTGAGAGCCGACATGGCGCTTACGTTCTGTGCTTGTTTTCTGTACATATTTTGAGAGAGAGCATAATATTTTTTGGTCGATTCGTTACGTTACAATTTTTAAATTTTCTGGTTTTCTAACTTATGCCCACATTTAATTTTTTTTGAGTAATTTTTCATTTTTCATAACACTACTGCAGCTAATATCATAAACAGTCCTTCATAGGACTGTTCTATTTCAAAACATTTAGGAATTCTTTAAGATGGCCAATTTGAGCGCCCGCGAGTGCGAAGCTATTGTCCGTTGCTACAAGGAATTTTTAAAAGAATCTGATAACTCCAGTAGCTCATCGGTTCATCGGGTAGCTCATGTTTTTCAAGTTTGCACGAAGACCGTAACCAAAGTGCTTGACATGAAAAAGAAAGGTAATAAGCACCTTCAATTATTAAAAGAGAATGATACTAAATACATTTTTTTGGATGAAACATGGATATACCAAAATAGAAGCCCAGTTTGACAGTGGGGTCTGGGAAATAATCCTAAAGGAGTTCCTTCCAAATTCAAACAAGAAAACAAACGGTTTACCATGGTAAATGCTGGATGTGATGAAGGCTTTTTATCAGGATGTGACTTAATTCTTGACACCTACATTAATTATCGAGATTATCATAAGACCATGAAAGGAGAATTTTTTTTTAAATGTGTAAAAGAAAAATTAATTTCCACATTAGCATTAATGAGTACCAAATGTGTTGTTGTTGTGGACAATGCATCTTATTACTCTGTTAAAATCAATAAACCTCCAAATGTATCATCAAAAAAAGAAGTTTTACAGCAGTGGTTAGAAACCAGAGGTATACCATATGAAAGTTCTTACCCAAAAAAAAACAACTTTTGGACTTAATAACATCACATGCAGGCCCTGACTGCATAAAATATGAAGCAGATGAGCTTTTAAAGGCTGCAGGACATAAAGTATTGACATTACCACCTTATAACTGTCAATATAATCCAATTGAATTGGATTGGGCTGACTGCCAAAGCTTTTACAATAAACTTGTTCCTTCTCAACTTGATTGTAGTATTAGTTCAATTATTAAAGTCAAAAACATTTGGCAGGTAGCAATCCAGCAGTGCACCGAGGAAAAATTGCAAAATTTCATCAAACACACAGAGAATGAAATCAAAATGGACTAGAGAAAATATATGGGTGTGGATGACGTTGATTCTGTCCCTCCGTTTATCATAAACGTTGATGAAACTGATTCTTCTGACACTGATGATCTTTCAACTGACCTGAGTAATTATGAAGATGAAGAAGATGCAAGTGGGTTTGGAATACAAAGTGCAAGTACAGCAAGTGGGTGTGGAATGCATAATATCGACTCGCAAACAACTGAATCAATGAATCAAACTCTTATGGTCGCTGATGACACAGACAATGAATAAAATGAAATGATATTCTGCAACCATTTTATAAAGTGGCGCAAACTTTAGTGGGACCATTGGGATCTTAAAAACTCTCAGATACAGTCAAATAGTAGAAAAGTTATTAAATTATTACCTCAACAAAATTCCATTCGGATAGTTGACAGTTTACTATTTGATAAAGCTACCAAGTACTATTTTGTTTGGATATAAGGAGATAATTTGCCTAATTTTGATACATTTTAACTAATCCTTGTATTCATTATGTGCCTGTATTATATCTTTAAACAAACAATTAACTTAATTTTCATGTACATATATTTCATTTATCAAAGCTAAAAGTGTACTTACAGGTCAACCTGCTTAGGTTTCCAATTTGCAACCTCCTAGTTCCACCTAGTTCCTTTAAACTTTGATAAATTAAGTTTAGTGTCAATGAAAGAAGGTACAAACTACGCATTAGGGTTTTGAAGATCCTAGATTTTTAACACCATCTAATTTGGGACACTCTGTATAGATTGATAACTGAGATGCACACTTTTAAAGGAGGACCTTAAGATGTAAATGAGAAACTTATAATAGAGATAGAAAAAAACTGATGTAGCGGTCAGGAGCTCAAATTGGAAGAAAAGGATAATGACTAAAACCGCATTACAATATCTTTTATTCACAAATAAGACATTTTTTGAAAACTTTTTCATTTCAACAGTAGGTCTGTTCTTGTAGCAATCACAAAACAGTTCTCTAGTAACAATCAGGTTCTGATTGATTAGTCTCTTAAGTGAATTCAACCAATAATTATACTTGGTCTCGTCTCGTAAATAAAAGAATAATGGTAGTTCCCCCACTAAGCGTCGAAGGCACGAATTTAAAGCAAGATAAACATAACTATCCGTACCGTACCCTGCGATACCCTTAACGGCGGCGTAATCAAGTCATTCTTCATTTTCGTGTCGAACGTGCCGCATTTACCCGTACTCGTCCTCGTTTTTACACATTCGCTTTGCTTTAATTAAATTCAAAATAAGTGTTTGTTATCTTTGGCATAATGCCGCGACATGGGAAAAAAAAGGGAATCAAGTGATGGTTACAGCTCTGAAGAAGCATCCATCAGAAAACGAATTAAAAAAATGCAAAGGAAACTAGACACTCGTCTTTCACGGGATGTGAACCTCTGAGGTTCACATCACATCTGTGATGGAAGTTGACGTCGAGCATAGCAATGTTGCCATGTTTAATACTTTATCTCCAGATCATTCTGTGGGAGCAGACACTGCTGAATTCAATACTTCCATTCGAGGTAAGATATTATTTAATGTGGGTATTTTTTCTGTTCTAGTGATGGCAAAGTTGGCTCATATATATTTTACCCAGAAATTGGCACATTCTGCCCAAAGTTGACACATTTTGCCCAAAGTTGGCGTATTTTGCCCAGAGTTGGCACATTTTGCCCACAGTTGGCACAATTTAGTTGACGATGGAACGTATTATGGCACACATAGGTGTTAAATTTTCCATAAAGTTGTGGGTTATATAACCCAAATTTGGCTTAGTTCTAGATATATGGATCATATTATCCAGAGAAGTCAATTTTGTCAAATTGCAAGTTGCAATATATGGATAGTTACTTAAAAACGCATTACCACTCAATTAATTTTTTATTGCTGTACTATTACTAGCTGTATAGTTTGGAATGTTGTTACAGCGGATACAGTACTCAATGAAGATGCTGCTAGTGAGAGCAACAGTTCGTTGCCTGCACTTTCTCAAAATATTTTATCCATTTTGGGATATGACTCTGGAACAAAATCTTCCTTGGCTGCCCCTATACAGAAAGACATGGCAGTTTCTTGGACCAAAGTGTTACAACACGGTCTTTCCTCTTCAGACTCTAACACTTTAAGGGAAAAGTGTTTAGTCCCAGAAAACTGTACATTACTAATACTCCAAAATTGACAGACATCAAGACATTTTAGGAGCCGTGCTCTCGGGATTGGGCTCGGTGTTAACTTCCTTACTTACGGAGGAGGAAGGGGGTGACATCGGAAAAATCGAATTACTGAGCGACGCTTCGCGATTGCTCTTGGACTTACACCATAAACACTCTCATCTTAGACGGGAATTACTATTACCTCATGTAAAAAAAGGATTGAGGGAAACTCTTACTAAGGCTTCAGTAGACAAATGATTATTTGGAGAAAAATTGGTTGACCGAGTCAAAGATGCTAAGGAACTGGAAAGATCGAGTACAGCTTTAAAGCCTTTGCCAATTGCCAGATTACTGAAGACTGCTGTTCAGTCGACACCGCCACCGTCCAGGCAGACTTTAAACAAGCAGCGACCGTCAAGAATTTTTCCCAGGGGGGCAGGTCAAGGCGGACGATCTCAACGTATACCCCCCATCCAGCCCCGCACTCGACAACCGGCCTCAGCACCAAGTCAAAACTACCGCAATTAAGAAAAATTCGCCTCACGAGAGCCACTTCGTCGTTACCGCTAGCGACTTCGCAGGTACGCCAACTTTTACTTTCTGGTGCAATGCATATTGTGGCACCTTGCAAAGATCAGTTTCTTTCAAACATATTTTTAAGGCCGAAACGTTCAAATCGCCTAATCCTTAATCTCAAACAGCTCAATAAATTTTTGTAAACAGAACATTTTAAGTTAGAAGATCACAGAACTGTGGCCTCTCTTCTCCAAACAGGTAACTTTATGGCTACTATAGATCTCCAAGACGCTTATTTTTTAATACCCATCTTTGAGGGTGACAGGAAATTTCTAAGATTCAGATTTAATGGAAATCTGTATGAGTACACATGTATGCCATTTGGTTTAAACTGTACACCTCGCGTTTTCACTAAAATAATGAAGCCGGTGGTAGGCTACCTACGTTCTAGAGGATTTGTTTCAGTTGTGTACTTGGACGATATTCTTTTATTAGGAAATTCTTACTTTACTTGCTGTCAGAATGTGAACTATACTGTTCAATTTTTGCAGAGTCTTGGTTTCTTAATTAATTTTAAAAAAAGTTTTATATTGCCTGCGCAAACGTGTCGCTACTTAGGTTTTTTGTATCATTCAAAAACCTTGCAGCTCTCATTACCTCCAGATAAAGTAAAACATCTCCTTAACTTACTCACCAGTATGTCTGAAGCACAATGTTGCTCAATAAGGGGTTTTGCTACCTTTATTGGCAAGTTGACTTCTGCTTGCCCGGCTGTAAAATATGGATGGCTTTACACCAAGAATTTTGAAAGGCAAAAGTACCTTTATTTACTGAGATATTCTGGTACTGCAATAAGAGCATGCGTATTTCACCATCATTATTGGAAGACTTCCGCTGGTGGTTATCAAAAATCGCAAAGGCTTCAAATTCTATTACAGTACATTCATACGCCATTGAAATTTTTCCTGATGCATCGCTTACCGGGTGGGGTGCTTACTGCAATGGGTTTTCAGCTCATGGTCTTTGGTCTTCTGAGGAATCACACCATCCAATACGTGTTCTAGAGCTATTAGCAGCCTTCTTTGGTCTAAAATGTTTTGCTTCTAGTCTTCGGGGTGTGAATATTCTACTTCGTATGGACAACACGACTGCTTTGGCGTACATAAATAGAATGGGTCGTATAAAATTTTTAACGTTAAATAAATTATGTCAGACTATATGGAAATGGACGCAGAATCGCGTATTTTTCGACCTGAAACGGAATATGAGCTTAACCGTACCTATTTCACCTTAATCACTCAAGAATTCGGAAAACCAGATCTGGACCTTTTTGCCACAAGATTGAATGCCAAATCTCGGTTGTTTGTGTCATGGTTTAAAGATCCAGATTCTATGGCTGTAGATGCATTTATTTTAGATTGGGGAAGGTGGAATTTTTATGCCTTCCCTCCATTTTCTCTAGTGTTGAGAGTACTCAAGAAAATTATATTAGACAAAGCCACGGGAGTTGTGGTTGTGCCCTACTGGCCAACTCAACCCTGGTTTCCTATTTTTACTTCTCTACTGACCACGAAGCCGTTAACCTTTAATCCCAATATTAACATGTTGCTTTCCTTTGTTAGGTCAACTCCGCATCCGTTGTGGCGGAAACTTACCCTGGTTGCCCGACATTTATCGAGCAGGAATTCCAAAAACGTGGCGTGCCACTTGGTGCCCACTCAATCAGCTTGGCTTCATTGACCTCAGCAACTTTGAAGCAATATGATTGTGTACTTAAACTTTGGTGGCAGTTTTGCAAAAAGGAAAGGATTGACACGTTTTATGCATCTGTCCCGCAGTTATGAAAATTTCTAGCTTACCATTTTGAAAAGGGACCCTCTTATGGGACTCATAACAGCCACCGTTCTGCAATTGCTTTACTCCTAGGTCCTGCCATAGGACAGGATGATAGAGTCAAACGATTTTTTAAGGGTGTGTTTCATCTTCGTCCCACTGCTGCAAAATATGACAACACGTGGGACCTTTCAGGTGTTCTAGATTATCTGCGTACCCTTGATAATGAAACTATTTCCTTAGAAATGCTCTCTTACAAACTAGCTACGTTGTTAGCACTAACAACGGGGCAGCGTGTTCAAACTCTCTCCCTCATTGAGATTGGCAATATAGAAAAATTATCCACAGGTATCCAGATCAAAATTCCTGACAGAATTAAAACATCTAACGTAAACAAACCTCAACCATTATTAGCCTTACCTTTCTACACTGAAAACTCTTTATGTGTGGCAAACACCTTATTTGTCTACCTTGACCAAACACAATGCTTAAGGACAGATAGCATTCGAACACATCGCCTATTTTTAACTTTCAAAAAGCCTCATCATAATGCTTCATCTCAAACTAGATCCAAGTGGATCAAAAAAGCCTTGTTTGTTGCGGGTATTATTCGTCTCATTCAGGTACGTACGGTACGGATAGTTATGTTTATTTTGTTTTAAATTCGTGCCTTCGACGCTTAGTGGGGGAACTACCATTATTCTTTTATTTATGAGACGAGACCTTCGTATAATTAAGATCGAACTTCATTACAGGTAAGTTCGTTTGATCTAGTAATTAATGTTGTCATATTATTATTGGAAACTGGTTTCTAACTGATGTTAAAACAGACCTTTTATATTGATAGCATCATCAGCTTACATCCTAGCACCTTGCAGACAACAAAGCAATTTTTATGGCCAAATCTAGTAATCTTATTACTGACATGGTACTTGCAGGAATAAGTCACCGCCCTGAAAAAAACTGTGTCACAAGTCAAATATATGACCTTAATTTGACAGACACATAGGCAATTGTTTAAAAAAAAAGACAAATTGTAAAACTAGTATCTTTGTGGCTGAAAGATGGAGAATGACACACAGACACACAGTCACAAATGAAGACATCTAACAAATGATAATATGTTGAAGGAAGCAGTGAACTAGAACTTGGATGAGAGAATTACCCAAATAACTTAAACAAAAATTACACTTTTATTTTAGCTCAATGAAACATCATATGAACGAAGAACAATGAAACACACATTAATGAAAAAACCAGATCTGATCTTACTATGAAGCTTTACACAAGCAGTATGACCTGAGATAAAATTGGTCTTTTTTTGTTATTGAGGCAATCTTCAGTTGCTCGTTCAATTGCCTATATATCCCTTCACTTTTAAGATCCAAACAGTAATTCCAAGCAGCCGAAATCTTCATTGTACCTGGGTAGTCACAAATGTGATTCCATTATGGAATATGTAGACTGTTACCTTAAATAGTCTTCTCGGTGAGTCTATTTGGAAGTCTTCAAGTCACATGGTTCCAGTTCTTTCCTTTGCATATATACATACCAATTTAACATTCATAGTCTATCCAACAATATGATTCCGTCCATGAATGTTATGTTCCAGTCTATTCTTTATTACTTACTTGTTTGTCATTAACTATTATTTGCACCAGCCAAAATTTGAGGTAGCTTGATATGTAGCCTATCAACCCAAGTGCTCAGGCAGGATAAAATTTCTTCCAATATGTAATGTTATTTGCAGTATTTTATCCTTCCTCCTGTTCCTGCAAGGATGAAGCAGGTATAAATTAAAAAAAAAAGGTACTCTGGCTTTATGTTTATCCCCTTATTTTAACAAGCATTTCTTGATGAGGTTTTGGCTCATGCATTGAATTGTAAACGTAGTTCTGGGTGGTAGTTACCCAACTATTTGCTCACTATACTTTTCTTACATTAGAAATTGGTAAATGTTTACCAAAAAATAAATTTTGAGGTTAAACAGTGTTGCTATGAACCTTAAGGTCGCTTCGCACCAATCTCCGATCTAGTAACTTTTCTGGTAACTTTTCAAGTGTTTTTTAAGGTGCATTTACAATGTCATGGGATGAATATCTTCCTGAAAATGACTATAATAGGCTTCACTATCTCAGGTGAAATACACCACTCGCTATGCTCGTAAGCTCAAGCGCCATCTTCGGTAATGATAACCTACGTTATATGCTTGTCGGATTATATGCTATTTTCTATGACTGTATTGAAAATGATCAAAATCGCACTGCTAACTCCCGCTGAAAATCGCATATCGTAAACAGCTTTGCACACTTCTTTGTATGGCTTTGCACACGCCTTGCGTATAGTTTACGTCGTAGAGAAAGTATAGTGTGCAATATACCCCATTCATTTATTTTTGGCATCTCCTTGCTTTTGAAATCTTAATTTTTTTATACCTACCTCTTTTCGGCAAATTTTGAGCCTGCGAGAGTTTATCAAAGACAATTATCAAAGGAGATGAGGCGAAGTGAAGAAAGCGAAGAACATTTTTTTTTATACCTATCTCTTTTCGGCACATTTTCAGAAGATACGATAAAAATGTCACAGTCACAATTCCAACGCCTACTTGATGACAAAAATAAGTATATCGTTTACACGTACGAAAATCACTTTTCACACATCTGTAACGTCACACGCGTGTGCAAAGTGCAATTTTCGACACTAGTTGCATAATATATGTACTATTACACGCATTCGTGCCTTACCGCACGCTTGTGACAGTTTTCTACACTTGGCACCTGTTACATCTGTGACTCGCTTTTCAACGGCATTAAGCGTGCAGTGAAATTATCTATCGCACGTGTGCATGCAAAAATGTATATCGCACGTGTGCTTCTAAAGATTTTTACCACACGCTAATATTTAACCCATGCAAAGGCCACAAACAAATAACACGTGCGCTTGACTTACTTGGTCACTAGATTGCTGACCGAGCTCCTCACGAGTAAGAAAAGAACGACTTTCCGCACTTGTTGGATAAATCCTTATTAAATATGAGTTGACTTGGTTGTTAGTCTATTTTATAGTTTTTATTCTTTGCCATCCTACTATCTACTACATCTAATTTTGATTACCCTAGAATTCCGAACTCAAGGAACATAAATCATAGGGCTAATTAGCTAACTGAACAGACCAGACTTACAGCTATCGTTGTGGCCAGCTGCACTTATTGCTGCATTGATCTTTTCGGTGTCTTCTCGAGATTACTCGGTTGCGAAGACGTAGCCATACCTCAAGCACGTAGAATTGGTGAAATCAACCTAACTATTCAAAATTAAAATCCTTGTGCTTTGAAGGGGTCATTGACCAACTCACCTGGACACTGGAGACCACAAACTCTGATACAGCTGGTAGAAACGAATATCCATAGACAGAAAGTACTGCCGTTAAAGAAAAAACAAACAAAGATTCCATCATCATGCCTACACTACCTAACTAATATGGAATACGCTTACAAATACTTTAATATAAGTTACGGATTTTAATTACAAGTAGGTACTCAAAAGGTGCTTTTAGATGCTTTCCACTTAACCCTGAACCTACATTCAAGTGATATGTCTATAAAAATTTCGCGTTAAGATGTTTTTTTTTTATTCGAGATGTATTTGGAATTAAATAAATAATTCTAATTTATAAGACTGTGTCAAAATACAATCTAAAGTGTTTTCCGAGCTGTGAAGCCGTGATTCAATGGAATTTCTTCCTGGCGTTTGTTTATAGCTGCGGCAGACATTATCAAAGGCGATGAGGCAATGGGCGAAGTGATCTCCCGTGCTTCCCGACGTTGACTGATTGGACTGTGGTGAGCTGTGTGGTATTCATGCCCCCGCCGTCGCGCTGCAATGGAGAGACTGGGGTGGGGGTTTCGGCGCATTTTAAGTATGTCGTAGAACTCGCTTCCAGTCTGCATTTGGAAACGTAATTTCCACCTTCCTGTTGAAATTGTTGTCGTGTTTTAAGATTCCAATGACCTCTCTCGTTAGTCTCGGATAGGAACGTTGCGATTGATATAAGATATCCACCTGATTTTGCATTTGTTCTTCACCGTTTTTAGTAGGTCCATTAGTTATCAATTTAGATTTAAATCAGTTGAAAGAAATGTTACGGCTTTATCCTTCCACAATTTCCTACAGCTATTTTTTTCTTTTGAAGATTAACTGCATTGGTGCTGACAATGCACAGCTTCCTAGTTACATAACTTTCTTTTTGGATTGTTATCTCTCTTATTCTCCTTCGCCCTCTGATCCCTAATATATCGTTTACTTCACTTCACCTATTTTGTAAAAAAACTGGAAGTCTCGTTTGATGCAGCACCAAAACTTATTTTATTCAGCAGTTTCTCCCCAGAGGAAATTCGGACTGTCTTTTTTCTGGTCTCGCTGTTGTTGATCGTCGAAAACTTTGCTGAATAGTCGGCTTATCATGTATTTAGTTTAATTAATTTGCCTGTTTTAATCGAATCTTTGTTCGATTTGATGTCATCTAAGAGCTATGAATTCCTTTGATTTTGGTAATTGATCTGGAGCCGATTGGGTTTCTGACCCCAAGGATTGTCGAATCGTTCACAAAGAGAACTGAAGACTCGCTTAAAAAGGACATATTTAAAAAAAACATATTTATTGGAAACAATCTAAGAATCTTTCATGTTCAGCTTTAACGTGAGAATTGTTTTGGATTCTTTTGGTTATTTGGTTTTCTTTTAAACAGCCATCAACATGTATAAAGATATTAAAAATACCGAATAATTGGCAGTTTAAAAAATGTATTCCTTCCATCTGTTATTGAACATCTATGACATCTTTTGTGTTTTTGGATAGCTCTTAGATAAATAATTGATTTGCCTTTCGTATTCCGATCAAATCATATAAGCAATCACTCAACTGTGTTTGATTGCTTATATGATTTGGTCTATATGATTGTGGGTGATTAAACGATATTTTTGAAATTTTTTTATTAGCATCAAGTTAGACAGTCAATGTCGACCAATTCAACACAATTTTCAATAACAAATGCTCTTGCAAATAACAGATAAATAATTTAAACACCACTAATTCCTGTCTGGCAAACGAAGTATCGTATAAAATTGCAAATGGAACCCACCCATTTACCACTAGTTGTTTCGTTTTGGGTGAGGTATGGGATCGTCATGGGAGATTTGGCCAAACAGAAATACTGTGAAATTGGAGGGGTGCCCTTCCAATTAGTGTATTCCATATCTTCTCCGGTTTCGTACCATAACCACTTAGGTTCAAAAAGATCATCGCCCTGTTGATAGTAACCTCCTATATAGTGCCCTGAAATTTATAAACCGGATGATAACTACAATCTAGAGTGTTTTTCAGGCTTTGAAGCTGTGGTCCAATGGAATTTTTCCTGACGTTTCTTCTACAGCTGTGGAAGATGTTAACAAAGGCGATAGGGCAACGGGCGAAGTGATCTCCCGAGCTTCCCGACGTTCACTGATTCGGCTGTCGTGAGTTCCGTGGTATTTATTCCCCCGCCGTCGCGCTGCAGTGGAGGGACTGGGGGGGGGGGGTAGTGGTGGGGGGGGGGGGGGTAGTGGTGGGGCGGGGTTTTGGCGCACTTGAAGGATAGATCGTAGAACTCTCTTCCAGTCTGCATTTAGAAACGGAATTTCCCCCTTCCTGTTGAAAATGTTGTGTTTAAACATCTCAGTGGCCTCTCTCATTAGTCTCGGATAGAAACGCTGCAATTGATATAAAATATCCACCTCGTTGAAAAGGATTGTGTGACCTTCGGAGAAAGCGTGTTCTGCTATTGCTGACTTTTGTATTTGCCCCAGCCTGCAACTTCTCTTGGGTTCCGTAATCCTTTTATTGACTCTGCGTTTTGTAGTGCCAATGCATACCAAGGCACAACTGCATGGAACTCGGTGAACTACGGGTGCCGATAGGGGGTCTCTGCGATCTTTGGCCGCTCTCAAGCTTTGTTGTCTTATACGAGTGGGTTTCAAAGACACTTCTAACATTGTGTTCTTCCAATAGCCTGCCGATACTGTCTGTTAATTTGTGGATGTATGGTGGACTTGTCCATGCGCGCTTTTCTTCACCTTCTATCATTGTTCCTTCCTGGCGCTCTACATTCCTTGGACGAACTCGTGCTTGCTCTATCCATTCCAACCAAAAGCTATTTTCCGATGCTTCATTTCCCGTTCCAAATTAGTCGACTCACACAAATTCTCTTGGCGCTCACAGACAGAGTCTTTGCGACTCCCCTTTTCTATCTGGAATAATTATTTGACGACATGCTTTTCAACGAGGTGGATATCTTATATCAATTGCAGCGTATCCGAGACTAAGGAGAGAGGCCATTGTGATCTTTAAAAAACAACAACAATTTCAACAGAAAAAAGGAAATTACGTTTCTAAATATAGACTAGAAGCAAGTTCTACGACCTACATTTTGTAGTGCGTCGAATCCCCTCGCCACAACTATCCCCACCCCAGTCCTTTCACTGTAGCACGACGGCGCGGAGGGGGAATAAATACCACGGAGCTTAAAACAATCGAATCAGTCAACGTCGGGAAGCACGGAAGATCACTTCGCCCATTGCTTCATCGCCTTTGATAATGTCTGCCGCAACCGTAGACGAAACATCAGGAAGAAATTCTATTGGGCCACGGCTTCAAAGCCCGAAAAACACTTTAGAATGTATTTTGAGCGGCCGTGAAAGGTCGGATGATAACTATTATTTAAACGGCGCGTTGCTCAGTTAAGGCTACCAAAATAATCTTCCACAAATGCCCTAGATAAGTATAACTCATTCACTTATTTTTGAAATCATTTTTTTAGTTTCTTTCTCCTTTCAGTACATGTTAAAAAGATGCGATAACAATGTCAAAATCACATGTGCAACGCCTAGTTGATGACAATAATAAATGAGTGGTTTATACACGCTAATAGAAGACTTTTTACTTACAGGTGAAGTTGTGGCCAGCTGCAATAATCGCCGCATTGATCTTTTCAGTCTCTTCGGCAGATCGTTCAGTAGCAAGAGAGTAACCATATCGTTTGCACGTGGCATAGGCATTATTGAAATCAAGCTAACGGTACAGATTTAAGCCCTTTTAACTTTTGAATGTTCGATTAGTATCTCACCTCAACATTAGAAACTACATACTCATCGGATACAGCTAGTAAGGGCGAAGATCCATAGACGGGAAGTACTGTCATTAAGACAGAAACAAGCAGGAGATTTATCATCGTGCTAACGTGCTTGAGTTAACGTGAATTATCCAATAAAGCTGAATCACATAGAATGCTGTTATAATTTGTATCTTGTGAATATTGATAAATGGTACTCAAGAAAATATTTTCCACCTTTACTTTAATGTTTATTTAAGTGATATGTCTATGAAAATTATAGCTTGTCATCAATAGGTACTTACTCTTAGATCTCATCCACTTATTAAGTGTATATATTTACCTTTGAAATCTATCTATCTAATTACATTTTTTTTAGACCACATTTTGAGAAAATACACCTAGGCTATAAATGGAATCAAATATAGGTACCTATAACATTTTTGATATGCGCATGCTTTTATACTGTTTAATTATTATGACTGTTTGTATGTATGTATGTAACATACTTCAATCGCGCCACCACTACCCCCACCCCAGTCCCACCACTGCAACGCGACGGCGCGGCGGGGGAATAAATACCACCGAGCTCACCACAGTCGAATCAGTCAATGTCGGGAAGCACGAAAGATTACTTGGCCCACAAAAAGAGCTATTATCCAACACTGAAGTCAGGCGCCTGTTCTTAAAAGAAAGACAGGAACAAACTGGTCCTCAAACTTTGACAGTTGACATTATTTTCACCTACAAACACCACTATTGGACATTCTTGAGATTTTATCGAAAAAACAAACTCTTCTTCTATTTTGATAAAATAAATGGGCAGAAATCGATATTTCTTTAAACTGAGCTGATTATTAAACTCGTAAAATGTATCGTATTAAAGACGTTATATATTAAACATTTCCTGTTTCACAAACAAAGTACCGCGCAAAATTGCATATTGAACCCACCCAGGTCCCACTGGTGGTACTGTTGTCTATTACCGGCGACTTGGCCAAACAGTAATATTCCATAGTTGGGGGATTGCCTTGCCAGTTGGTATAATTTAGAGCTTCGCCTGTTTCATACCATAACCAATCATTTGCATAAAGCTCATCGCCATGTTGCAAGTAGCCTCCGATATAGTGGTCTGCAATTTGGAAAACAGATATTAAGTATGAGTACCCCGTGTTTATTAAAAAACGTCGTCTAGCAGGCCACGATTTTTGAAGTATCAATAGAAGAGGATGGAATAACAAAAGTCAATTTACTTTTATTATATCATCCTTTATAATAAAAGTAAATTGACTTTTGTATTTTCATCCTCTTCTATTGATACTTCACAGCTAACTAGATGACGGTTTCACCCCTTATTATTTAGTTACATTGACTACATGTTCAACATTATTTTAAAACTGTTTAATTTTTGTGTTTTCAACCTCATATTGAGAACTGCTGCAACAGGAATCGTAAAGTACATTAAGTAGTTGAACAGATTTTACTTACAAGTCGCGTTGTGGCCAGATGCAATTATCGCTGCATTGATCTTTGTAGTCTCTTCGGGAGATTTCTCGGTTGCAAGGAAGTACCCATAGCGTTTGCACGTAGCATGAGCATTAGTGAAACCAAGCTAAAAGTACCAATTTTAAGACTTTCCACCTGCGATACTCTCACTTAAGATCTCACTTCAACATTAGATACCATATACTCGTGACCATCGTCCAGTAAAAGTAAACTTCCACCACTTGCAAACACTACCGTTAAGGTAAAAACTATGAGAAATTTTATCTTTGTGTTTACACTATTAATTAAGGTGCATCAACAAACGTCGCTGGCCATAGAAAACTACGAGCTTTTGAGTATGAGTTTTTATTAAGTTGATAATAGGTACTCCAGAACTGCTTTTAACCGCTGCCACTCGATTTTATACAGCCACATTAATAAATGCGAATTAATTGTTGATAGCAAACTTTATAAAGAAGCTATTAAATCTCAATCATTTAATAAATAACTAAATGTTTATTTAAAAACGTCATCTAATTGGCTGTGAAATGCCAAAAGAAAAAAAAAAGCGTCAATAGTCTGTTGACTTTTGCTTCCTGCGATTTTCTATGAAAAATTCATAGTCTTCTACATGAGTTATCTAACGAATACCCCGTATTTTACATATTTGTGAGTTATATAACTTCCACCATCGTGACTTGGAAGGTTTCTAATAGTATAGCTCTTAGTTACACATAGTTAATAATTTAATTACTGGTTGGAGTATTTCCATACCGTAAAATCTAAGTCTTAAGGCAATTTGTCAACTATTGAGAAACTACTATCTTACGATCAGCTTCTGAATTATAAATATTCTTCGGAAGAATACTTGTTCTATTTTTAATTTAGCCTCCAGCATTTCGAGAATGAAAATCTACAAAACTAGGAAAAATATTGATATTCAATAAAAAAGTCAACAACGTGGCCATTAATTTTGGACGGTATCTTAAACCGCGTACCTAGAAATAAGGCCGTTGACGTCGATGCGTACGGTACCCGGCAGGTAGCAGTACCGCTGTATCCCCACCTCTTCCACTTCTGCACCTGCTCTACCGCTATAGAAGAGCACGGACCGGCCCTAAGGAGAGTAGTAGCAGATCCACAACGAGGAGTTATCTGTCAGCTAATTATGGGCGCACCAATACCGGTTTCTTGATGCCTGATTAATTCCCGTGATGTCCGTTTATCCTTCGGTTAGCTGTGGGCGCACAGTCGTGACTACCAAGGAATAAGCCATACCGGTTACTTTACACCGAATTAATTCCCTTTGCCCGTTTATCTCTCGATTAGTCGTGGCTACCGAGAAATAAGTCCCACCATTTACCTTGTTTGGCCATTACCGCTATGCGGCCCGTTTATTCTTTGGTGAACTATGGGCGAACAGTCATGGTTACCAAGGAATAAAACCACACCAGTTATTTGAGACTGGATCCCTTTTTACTAGCAGTTAAATCTTCGGTTAATCACTGGCAACAGTCGGGATTACCGAGGCATAAACCACGTACCTTTAGTTATCACCTTTACCTGCCCTGATTTACCGCTGCCGTTCTACCAGCCGTTTATCCCCTGGTAAGCTATGGGCGAACCGTCATGACCACCAAGGTATAAGCCGACTTTTGCTCGTGTAAGTTTATATTGTGATTTAATACCTAAGTACCTAACGTAATTTAAGGACTCACGATTAATGTATTAAATCGTGATCTATAATTAATGTATAAAATCATCTTGTTAATAATAGAGGTGTCGAGAACCGCCGCGAGGCAAGGTCTCCTTGCCTCATTAAGTATCAGGGGGTGGCGCTCGAGACAAACCGCAAACAGAACCTTTACCGAAATAGCGCCACATTAGTTCATCTTTTTAATTATCGACAATACACACAGTAAACATATTGACTTTTCACTAAATGTCCACAATTTTTCTATCGAAGCCTGGTTTATCTAGATTATCTAATCCAGAACAATTTTTCCCTTCGTTGCCGTCAAAATACCGTCTCAGGGTGCTGAATTAAAAGAATTTTCCACATCAATGGTAACTTACCTTTTTTGCTCTTGCTGGAACTAGTCAAAGAGCGAAACTTACCAAAATTAACTCTTTCGTCTTAAAAATCCAAGATTATAAGAATCGTTCTGCCAGATCTTTGGTCATCACCCAGCAGGTAAATAATGAATTATTTTCTAATGCTTTACAGAAAACACGTAGATTTGAGGCCACAGAATACCCTACAGGGTCGCTTTGATGGTGTTCGAGTGAATTACAATGAGAATGATTTTGGAAAAATTGTTTCGGAGATCAAATATATTTAGAACCATCCAATCCTAAACAATAAACAGGATACAATTTCAGATATTCCTCTGCAGACTTCCTAGCTGATGCTGGAGAGGAAATTAGGAATGTTATTAAACGGCTAGTAGGTTGGAAATCAACTTCTGTGGCTGAAGGTTACCTAGAGAATTTATCAATCACAAAAGGAACATCAATTATCTCATCTCTAATACTATGTTCTTCTGTCTGTGAAAACAGTTTTGAATAATCGACCAGTGTCAAACATGAATTGAAACAAAAGCAAATTTGGGATGAGCAATAAATTTACACAAATGGTCATAATTGTTCCTTTACCATCACTCGTTACCACGACTCGTCTTCTCGGCCAACTGTACTCAAATAAAATTAAACTTCTTTGAGTTAGCAACTCATAGACTTTTATTCCCATCTGAAATTGGACAAAATGCCTCAGTATTTGATGCAACAGTTCTGACTATACATGTAAAGTACGGGGTGTTCATTATAAAACTTCATCTAGCAGGCTATGAAATTTTGACAGAAAAGGATGACATAATCAAAATAAATGGACTTTTTGTTTCTCCATCCTTTTCTTTTGACATTTCACAGCCAACTAGATGAAGTTTTATAATGAACACTCCGTATTTTAGATTGTGTGTACATGCACATAGTGCATAACTTCATTTTTCAAGTTCCATTGCCTGTAGTTGTAGGTGGATATCTTTGCGGTTAGAAATACGTATATATGTTCCACTTTTTTCTGCATCTCGTTAGCCTTGGAAATTTGACATATTTCACCCAGTATATATAACGGACACTGACAGTGATTGATAAATGGGTTTAAGGTTATGGATATCACCCCAGGATATCCCCACTATGTGGTGTCTTATGAATTGCGTCTACTTTCAAAACAAAACATTTAATGGTACAAATGGTACCCACACAACTCGTGCACTCGAGCTTTCTTCATCTCAGATTACATTCTTAGATATTGCCCTAAAATTGCGGATAATTTCCAATGCAGTCGAATATTACATGAGTATTTAGTTTGCTGTTAAGTTCTTCAGAAACGACATTCGATAAATACGCTTATGGATACTGCTCTATTGCAAGAAACCTATAGCGATTAATATCAACTAATCGTTTCATGGAAATATCACTTGTTTTTGTGTTAGTCAAGTAGCAGCTAATTACTCGAACATATTGAATATTTCTTATCAAGATTTTCAAGATATGTATAAAAATTTTTTTATAAAAGCCACCGACATTTGTTTCCCTAAGTTTACTGGTGTACGCAGGATGATGAAATTACTAATAATTGTTTTTGCTTCAACAGCAGTGTTTTATACGCAGGGGTCTTCGCCCTTAATAGCTATATCTGATGAGTATCTCGTTTCCAGTGTTGAGGTAAGATATTAAACTTGTTCTAAAAAGTTTTTATCATAGATTTTGTACTACAGCTTGATTTTAATAACGCCTATGCTACTTGCGCGCGATATGGGTTCTCCCTTGCTACTGAGCGATCTGCCGAAGACACTGCAAAGATCAATGAGGCGATAAGCGCAGCTGGTCAGAATTCGACATGTAAGTAAAGTCTGTTTAATTACCTAATTAGCCTCACAATTTCTACTATTACTATCTCCGTCAAAATAAAAACTATGTGTTGTTAATAATGGCTAAACATCTAATAGTATATTATCCAACAGACATATAGTGTGGACCATCATTCACAGCAAGGAAGATGCACACTATATTCAAGTGGTATATTATACTTGTCATATTCAACGGCTTAATTTACGTCTACGGCTTTATTTGAAATGTTTGCAAAGCATCAAATAGATAAACTACCTGGTCTTCAGCAAGCCTCTTTGGTCGCAAAACCTGCATGGTCACTCTCAGGGGGGCCATGATAGTTTGAAACTTTTTCCCTAAAATGCGATGACATTGCTGTTTGCGGTATTTTATGTTTGATGAGACATTGACGTTTGTGGCATTGATGTCTGAAAACGCTGGTTCCGGTGGTTTGGCATATGATGATGACCAGTTGGCGCGCGGTTCAAATGGTTGACGCCTGCTCTTTGTTCTCTGGCTTGACCTTCGCTCGCCACGACGGCCTCCCTCTGTTTAGGACTGTACCGGGCTTGAGGCCGCAAACAAATTTCTCTGGCAAAATGTTGGTTAGGCTTTCCTCAAACTTACAGTTTACAGCAAGTCCACAAATTCGGACGTACCATTCTGCCACTGATTCGCTTCCATTTTGATTTGCTTCATAGAAAGAACTTGTCTCTCTTCATAATGACACTGGTGGGCTGAACTGCTTGCTTAACAATTTGGATAGCTCTACATACATCTTCTCCTTCGGTAGCTGGGGGTGTGTCAGGTCTCGTAGCAATTTATAGGCATTGGTGCCAATGAGACTCAGCATAGTGGCTACTTGTACCTTGGTATTGGTATACCCTGGATTGGATTGCTCCAATCTTTCACTCACTTTTTATTTATAGTCCGATTTTAGTGCGGTTTGCTCCAGTAGGTAGACAAATGTACTGACATTATTTGGAGGCACTTTAGTACGTAATTTTTTTTGCCTGGTAGATTATATACATGGTCCAATCAAAAAGTAGATTTTTGTCAAAAGTTTAAAGCACCTTGTGGCAAAATTTAGGTAACCATTTTGAATTCTACGGAATTTGATGAAGTCTCTGATATATTCGTAGCAATTTTGTTTTTTGGAGAACTCACCCTGTATTTCTAAATTTCAGACCATTATATCGGAGGTTACTTGCAACACGCGGATGGGATTTTCGCACCTGGATGGATATGGTTCGAAAACGGCGATGGGCTGGAGTATACTAATTGGCACAGTACTGCACCCTTTGTCGACGACTATTACTGTTTGGCCAAATATCCCATATCGTCTAATACTACGATTAGTGGCAAATGGTTTGGATCCTTATGCACTGTTCAACGATTTTTTATTTGCCACACAGAAATTAGTATGTAAGTGCATGAATATATGTGAATAAATTAATAAATGGAATATTAATTTTTCTTATTAACTTGACCCGGTATTCCTTTGATAATAGGTGCCTTTTAAGCAGGTGCGACAAAAGCTAAAACCTTCTTCTTTTTACAAAATGTTAAAACACCGGTATGAGATGTAATTGGAAGGTTTGTTTCATAAAACCTGTAAAACTCAAATGTCATTTTAAATTCAGTACTTAAGTTTTTACACCATATAACGGTTATTCACGTTTGCTGTGGCGTGCGAAACCGTCACTTTCCGCACTTGGAAGAAACTATATTTTTTCTTCTACGGTGCTTAATTGGACATTGGCAGCACGCAATTTAGTATGGAAAATGTCGCTTTCTCACACTAAGTGCAGGAAAAAATATTTTCCGCACAATGTGCGGGAAAAAGTTTTTGCCGCACTCAATTGTATTTTTTATAGGTATTTTAATTCATTACATTTATCATCCAATGGTAGCTTTCTCATACGAACATACATGGATAAATAATTTATAATAAATAATAAACATCTTTATTTCAAAATTATGACAACACATAAAATGAAATAACGTCACCACACAACACAAAGTACCTACACATTATATCTAATCAATGTGCATCAAAATAATCATTGATCGAATATGGTTCTAGATTTGATAGTAGTTTAAATACTGCGTGCTTAAATGACTTTAGCTATGTCAGTAGCTTAATAGATTTTGGGAGCTTTTTAAAGCACCTTATTGCATTATAGTATGGTCCATTTTCATATAGTGACAGCCTATGTCTTGGAAGAGAATAGTCCAAGGTTCGGGTTACATAATTATTTTGTGGCTTATGTTGATAAAACAAAGCCTTATACTTAAAAAAATACAATAAGAATTCTTGTATATAATTGGCGTAAACCGTTAGTAATTTGTTGGCCCTGAATTTCCCTCTGCATGTCTCAAGTGCTTTCATCCCTAACATAATTCTTAGTACCCTCTTCTGACAAACGAATATTCTATTAACATCACTGCTCTGTCCATAAAAAACAATACCATACCTAATGTGGGATTCAAAGTTCGCATGATAAATAATTTTTCTTGTTTGCCTTATTCATACCTCGCCTTATACATATTATCATTATCCTTCAGGACATAGAGAAAGTCCAGCTCCTTTTTACAGGCCGCCACATAAGGATCATTCTGCATATATTTTGCTTTGCTAAAGTTTCTTACTGGTACCTTCCTCAATGGAAAGCATTGCTCAAAATATTCCAGCACTATGTTTATAAAAGCATCCCATTGGGCATTAACATTATTATAGGCTATGTCGTCGATCCTTTCAAAGTTCTGATTAATTAATAATTCCTTAAATAGTTTCTTGTTATGTTCATTAAATGACCGTTTCTCAGAATAAGTTATTTTGTTTGTTTTATCAATGATTATTGTAAACGACATTTTCTGTGCAGTATGATCCGATATGTGGTACTCTAATATATCTATCCTAAATGCACCCTGGAAATTAGTAATAATATTATCTATACATTTTTTTGTAATACGGGTTATCCTGGTGTTCTCTTGAACTACAGCCTTAAAATTATATGAATAGATCAATGACTTGAAATCATCTGACATCATATTATGTGTCAACAGGTCTAGATTAAGATCTCCAGCGATCACAACTGTCTTTCGTTCGCGAAAACAAGTCGCTAAAAGGTTGTCAAAGCTTCTCAAAAATTCAACAAAGTTACTATTCGGTGGCCTATAAATGCTCACTAAAATTAGGTTCCCTTTTTTAAGTTTAACTTCACAGCCGCAGCACTCAAAATTATTTTCTACACTTAACGAGTTTATGTGTGGCTTTGTGCTATGTAGAACCCTACTTTGCAGAAAAATTGCACTTCCACCGTGTGTATTTTCACGCTCTCTGCAAGAACTTGTTACAAGCCTAAATCCGATTATTTTATGTTGTTTCAGTTGTTCCTGTGTTTTCCAGTGTTCAGTAACACACAACATACTTCATGTCTTATGTTCGTCCAGCATTGACTCCAAAGAATTGATTGAATTACCAATTGACTGAAGATTTTGGTGTATTAGGCTTACGTTGTGTTGTTTATGCTCCTTTGGTTTACAGTGGGATGGGGCCTTCGATTTTCGTCATTTCAAAAAAAAAATTGGTTACTGTTGTAATTAGTGTTCTGTCTCACTCGATCCAATTTTTGCTTATACGTGGGGCATTCCTTGTCTCGAGCTGAGTGACCTACTTTATTATAGCCCATTAAGGTTTCGCAGTTTTTAGAGAAGTGATTATTGCTACCCTTGTAACAAGCATCTTCTTTTTTGCAGTATTTCGATACATGCCCAAACCCACAGCATTTAAAACACATTGCTAATTGGAAATATTCTTGTACGTATGTTGTCACAAGATTAAAGTTCACTGTGCCCTTTTTTAAAAACCATTTTGTGATTAGCGCTGTGGCTCTTAGAATCCAATTTTCCCTGTTTTGATTTCTGCAAGTTCTTTTGGTAACTACTTGAATTTTTTTCAGATCTTCAGTGCTACACAAGTTTTTAACATCTGGATTTTGTCGAACCACCTCATCCACAAACTCTTTTTCTTAAAATCCTCTTTCAATGCCTGTCAGCATAAACATTGGCTCTGTCTGATTGGTTTCTTTAATGGTTATTGTGTCTACTAGTTTTCAAAACTTCTCTCAGTTTTGCTTGTTGTTCATTATTATGACTTTCTATCACAATTCCTCCGTCTTTTGTTGTGCGTATACTTTTAAGCCCTCCCCCTAAATCTTTATCTTTGACGTTCTCCCTCAGTTGCTTCATTGTTATTCTTGCATCTTCGTTATCTGGTAGTCTAATTATTGTCTCTAATTTTGGCGGCTTTGTTTCAGGTGTTGTCCAAGGCACTGTGTTTTTGCGCATTACATGTTGTAAATTATTTTGGGTGCCGGATACACTTGCGTAAGTCTGCTTAGCTGGAGGTGTGCTTTGGGTGGAACTTTTTCTATGATTTAGAATTATAATTTCTTTTTCTAGTTGGCTAATGTGGCGTATCATTTCCGTCAGGTTTCTTAGAATTGCATATGTAGCTTTATTGACTATTCGAGGGTCTTCATTATCAAGGGTGCCTTCCTTGTTGGCTATTGATTCTATATTATCAAGTGCTTGCACGATAACACTAAACCTCTTACTTTCAACGTCGTTTGTTTTAATGGCATGATTCGATTCCTCCTGTGCTGTTTCTATGGTTTCAACATGAAACTCCTCGCAATGTTTCTTAGTTGTTTGAAGCTTCTCTGGCGTGTCATTAGATCTAGTACGGTTTTTTGTTGTAGGATCGATAGATAATTCAAAATTTTGATCTAATGTTTTTACGGGCGACCTCGGTAGGGAGCTCTTTTCTTTAAAAATTTGATCGTATGATTCATACGTGTCTTCGCTGTTGTGAAGAATCCCTGGTATTTCCGTGTTTATTTCTTGGTTGGGCATCCTTATCGGTAAGTCAGAAATTCTACCTGCGGAGGCGACAAGGCTTTTAATTTCAAATTCGGTGAATTCCTCACCACATGATTGACTTCTGCTTTTGATTAATTGGTCCTTGAGTAATTGCCTTTTTGCATGCGTTGTTGTCCTACCGTCACTTGACACACTCACGTGAAAAACACTAATTAAATTTCTCCCAAAACTCACTAAATCGGAAGGTATAAACGGAGTGTATTAAAAGCGTGTCCTCACGGCGGTATATACAAGACACATTTATAGCATGCGGTAGTTTTAATTTTTACATGGGAAATATTATGGAAACAACAAGTTATTCCACGCTCTGTGGTATATCAGTCAAATACATCAATCAACAATCTTTTGAGTTTTAACACCTTCCTGGTTTCCACATAGTCTCCATGACAAGATTCTTACTAGAAGATCTTTATGTAATCAAAGTTACATGACGCCTCGTCGTTTGAAATAATTTCGAAATCCATTTGTTATTAATTTCTCGCAATAAGAATATTAAGAGCATGGATTCGTCCACCGACCTTCAAACTAGATTGACTCACCCCCGTTTGCACCACAACATTTTAAGCTTGGCTTGTCTGTAAGCTAAGCTTTAATGTATTTTTTCCGTTGCACCAAAGCTTATTTTGTCGTAAGGCGGGCTTATACTTGAGCTCCCGATGTTGGCGGTTTAAGCGTTGGTTTAAGATTTCTGCCTTCTGTTTGCCTCATTCTTATATATGTCTATATCACTTTGAACATTGAAAAAAATGACAAGATAGACATATTATGGACATATTGCACTTTTACAGTTTGTTTTGTTTGTGTTTTAAGTTGAGTTGAGTTTGCAATAGTTTGCATATTAGCTCTGTTTTAAGTGTTATAAGTACCTTCCCTACTAAATAGGAAATTCCAATTTTCATAATGAACAACATTGTAAATGATTCCGAAGATATCTTCCTGGAAGATACCAACACCGATATCCTAGATATTATAGATATGGGTTTTTCTCGGAAAAATTATGTTAGATCCTCTTATTTTCAAGAAATGGATAACTTATGTTTTTTTCAAAGATTCAGACTACAAAAACCAACAATTGCTGGATTATTAAACGAAATTGAGGGCCAATTAATTCAAAGTGTAATATTAACACTTAACATACAGTACTTAGTACTTGTATGTTAAGATCACAAATCAGTATACTTTTTTTAGAGCAAATTTTTATGATTAACGTCTAACCACTTTCTTTTTGCTTTAGGAATGCTTGTGTGAGCCATATAAATCAAGTCTTAACAGCATTGCGATTTTATGCCACAAATGGGCATTTATCTAGTGTAGCAGATTTTATGGGGATGCATATATCGACAGCATGTAGAGTCATTTACCGAGTTTCACAAGCCATAGCGTCATTATGCAGAAATTACATAAAAATGCCACAAGACATTGAAGTTATTACAACTCAGAGAGAGTTTTATCAAGTTGCTGCTTTTCCAAAGGTACTGGGCTGCATTGATGGAACTCATGTAAAAATTCAGTCACCAGGTATTGTTTTTAAGTATGAGCAACAATTGTTTTGTAAAAAATGTAACATACTTGGGATATGTGGAGAAGATACTGAGGTTTTCAGAAATAGAAAGAGATATTTCTCAATAAATGTACAGGAGATGCTAACCTAAGGATAATTAATATTGTTGCCCGATGGCCTGGGTCAATGACCAAACAATGTTTATTTACAGCCAACTGCGAGCCAGATTTGAGATGCCTAACCATAACACCATAAATATCCAAATTGTGTTCTTCTTGGTAGGCATTGCAATGATTTTGTATAATGATAAAATTTTACAAAAAAAAATTAAAGTGTGAACAAAATATTAGTATTAAATAATTAATAATTAAAAAGCAAATAATAATATTTAATACCTTAATATCGCATTTAATAATTATTTTTTTGTTGTAGGAAATGCAGGTTATGCTTTGCGACCATATTTGTTAACTCAAGTTCTTGAACACTCGACTTCAGAACCTAACAAATAGAGCAGAAGAACTTTACAATGAGTCACATATACGTACAAGGATTTCAGTAGAGAGACTAATTGGTGTTTGGAAACGCCGATTTCCTGTTCTTGCCTATGGATTGCGATGCAAAGTTGACTTGTGTCAAACTATTATTGTTGCAACTGCACTTCTTCATAACTTAGCCAAACAGGCCAATGAACCTGATCCTCCTTCACCAGAGTTCATCAATATCGAAAATTTTGAATACCTAATTAATGAAGGACAAATGTTAAATGTGGATTATGCTGGTAGTGATCATTGCATAGGTGATGGAATTAATTTAAGACAACAGTTAATACACCAATATTTTGCTAATTTATAATGTATTTATCTAATAAAAATGCTGAAAAATAACTTTGCTTTATTTATAACATAACTAACTACAGGTACTCACCTATTTTCTAAACTTCCTCCTATTTTAACAGAACATTTTTTCTATAAACTTTAGCAATAATAACTAAGAAAACATGAACCAATACATAAAAATTGATAGTAACACATCAGCAGCCAAGGTAAAATAAGCTTATTTTTTAGCTCGACTGTCGAGTTCTTGCTCCATTTTTTGAACTTCTAGTTTTAATAATTTTATTTTTAATTGATGCTCTGCTTCAGCACGCTCTGAGTTTCGTTTTAGCTCGGCAATTTGGAAATTTGCAATTTGCAGTCGTCTGTCTAGTAGCAGGTCATATTTTTCTGCGATATGGGATGAGGATAATGCCCTGATTGTTGTAGATCGATTTCTGGTAGTGGTCTGTGAATACGTTATGAAAATGTTTATTTGAAGGTGGTGTACAATCATTCACTATTACATGCAAAAATTGCTTTGTGAAAAGGGACTTTAAGGCTTTGGCCGTTTAAAGCCAAACTGATCACAAGGCTTTGGCCCGTCAGTGTTGCGACTACTACTGGTGTATGTATATAGCACTTAATAGTTACGATCTTTCCTGCCTTTCCTTTCAAACTCACTTTGGAGCTCGAACTATTTGAAACTTCATCCTGTAGCTGCTTTGGAGTAGGCTTCTCCCAACTCAAATTTTGCTTCACCATAAATGATTCTGCTCCAACATTAACTCCTACCTAGAAAAAAAAAACTTTTGTATTTTTAATACATCTCAAATTTTTTTAAATTGAGGTTGGTTTTTTGATGATTAGTAAAGAAATTTTGAAAAGTAGTAGAGTTATATCTATTCTGTAGTTAGACAAGTACTTACTTCATTCATGCCTGAACTTGGTTCTCTAGTTAAAATTACCGCATAAGACTTTGGGCTCCCCTTTGGACTTAATAGTTCTATGTTATTTTGAACGCATTGTCTGCTGGTATTCTAAAATTGTAATACATTTAAGATTGTTGCTTATTAACAACAAACTTTTTCTTATCATGTCACTATTGATATTGAAGAAATCTAGTTCAATGATTTGTTCACTGTTTCCGATTACATTAATTGGTGTCTGCTCAGCATCATAATCATATTTACTTGTAAGACCATTAACAGTTTTCTCATTTATTATCGAGAGAACCAAATCATAACAATCATCGTTTACAATGTTGGGTGGTGGACCTCCACCAGTTAGCATAATTTGCGTTTTTTCTTCAGCTGCTTGTTTCCTTATTTGTTTCTTTTTGTTATCAAATAGTTTTCTTACGTTTATTGGACTTTTATATATGCCATTTGGACTTATCGCATTAAACTCCTCAGCAATTTTATTCCAAGTCTATGGCACTTGTTCGATTTGTTTTTTTGTCTTCAATTACGTCTTTATACTTGGCTATAATGCTAAATAGCGTATGTTTTTCTCCAAGAGTAAAGTTGGGCACTCTTTTCGGAGTTTTTTCTGTAGATAATTGATCCATTTTCAGTAGCACAAGAGAACAAAAAAATGTAAATCTATATATATAAAATGTATGTATATGTATATATACTAATCTTACTGACAGTATGCAAAGTGACACATATTTTCATTGTTATCTTTCTCGCACGTCGCCCATAGCAGCGTAAAAAAGAGTTACTGGTTGCCATAGTACACGTGCGACAAAGTCTTTCGCGCACGCCGTCAATACAGGAGTAGCAGAAAAGATCTGGAAGCTTAATCATTTATAAAATCGTTAAAGATGTTCCATATTAGTGGCAGCTGGACTTTTATACCGTTGTAGAAAAAATTTTGTTCCTAATTCTTAGTAAGTTAAAAGTAACACTTTGCGCACTCGTTAGGAAAATAACTATTTTGTCTATACCTCTAATATTTTAGTTATTATTTACTTTCAAAATCAACTCAATTTCTAACTTCATAGTTATGCTGAGGAAACATCTGATTTATTGATACATTTGAATCATATTAAAACTGGCTTTCAGACTCAAAATGGTTTATGCATGTACACATGTGCTTAAGAAACTACTAATACTACGGTTGAATATAGCTTTCTCGGGCTGGGGAGGGAAGTACACAAATTTAAGCCTCGAGAGTACCTGCTGACAAATACATTTTTGGAAACATCTTTTCTTCTATGTCCCAATGGTCGCAGTCCATACCGACTTTGGTGTAAAATTTCCAGGTTTAGCTTCGAGAATTGAGCCTACCATATTTTTAAAAACATATCTTGGTCTTCAGCTCTAATGTTTCACTTTTACATACCTTTGAAAATCCACTCCATTTTCAATTCTACAGAGATGAAACCTTAGAATCATACACTTGTTTTAATGATCTTAAAACTAGTTTTCAGTTTTTTAAACACAAAATGGTTTGAAGGTGCTTTTGGTTGCAGTTGCAGTGAGTAGTGGCAAGCCTTAAACTCTTCTCCCCAAAGGCTACACCATGCAGAGGCTGGTGATTGGGGTGCTTTGTCATCGTCAAGTCAAATATCAATACGAAAATCGCTTTTTGTAGGGGCGAAAGATCTGTTCAGGATCGCATATTTTAGTTTATCATTTAGTCAATTCCCAAGGTCCACTATCTCCTTCTAAGTACACATAATTTGGCATAAAGAGTGAGGTGTCTTTCTAAGTTATCTATGGAAAATGTTAGTTCGAAATTAACTCAAGTAAATTTTAAAGCCTATTGAACCTTAAAAATCTTTAAATCATTAAAAAATTAAACAAGTTAAGGCCGACTTATTTTTTATCAACATTCTGGACAATTCTGGATTGTTTGGAATGTCAATGTCATTTGCCATTCATTATTGTTTTGTTAAATTTGTTTGAGTACAATATGATGAGTTGATAATTCAGCACTTCTAATTACTAGTTAGAACTGTAAAATTCACAATTTTCTCGAAAATTTCACCTACCTAGCTACCAGTTTGAGTCAGAGGAATCAGTTATTTTAAGTTGAATTTCTTGCCGGTCGGACACTATTTATCTCTCATGCCACACATTAACAATTTGCTCAGTGTGAAAAATACACTTGATGGTACATACATCTGGAGTGATCGGGTTTAGATCTTCCTTCCAGTTTTTCCTAGTTAAGAATTTCTTCCGGGTAGCCAAACAGAAGAGAATACTTTTCGGCAGATCTGCAAATTAGTATCATTCATGTAGAAACACAGGAAAAATAGCAAGAAATTAGATAACGTCCAATTTTTAAAAAGTGATTTCTGGGGGCTCCTTTAACACTGACATTAAGCTAGTTTCACAGATAAATAGATTCCTTGAATAGGATTGGTTGAATTTTGTGAAAATTCGATTTTATTGCGAGATTTTGATTTCGCACCTCGATATGGACATGGTTATGGACTCGGCTTAAAGAAGCAGGTTGGCAAGCAAGAGCTAACAATTCAGGAGTGTCATTCTAACGAAAAAATATCATGACCGTCTGCGCAAGTAAAGTTGTAATGTGCGACCTATTTCAATATTATTACAATACTACCAATATTATAATAAAGACAAATTGTCGATGAAATCCGGTACTTCGATGTTTATCCTCTACTAGTTGTGCTGTATTCAATAATATATAAGTTCTAATCGTGTATAAAAAATGTTTTCAAATTTGGATAATCTGCCTTCTTGAAAACTGCAAAATTTTCAAATAACAGGTTAGTTTGCACTTTTTGCTGACGCTTGAAGTAAGATCTGCGCTTCTTCACACGTTTGTTCTGTCCCTGTTTCAAGATCCAGTCAAGTCGCAAGCTGTTTTTTCTTTCCATCTTTGACAGTTCTTCACCTAAAACTCTTCTTGATCTTCAAATACACACAAGTAAATTATGCTATTTGCATTGAACTTGATAAAAAATCTCTGCTTTTTCACAGGATTTTTTCCTCTCTGTTTCAAGATCCATTGGGGACAAGCTGTTTCTGTTCTGCATCTTGCACAGTTCGTCAACTTAAAATCCTCTCTCGATCTTCAAATACACAAGTGAGTAATGCACATTGTCTTGAAGCTCAAAGTAACATCTCTGTTTCTTCACAATACTCACTCTTTCAAGATCCGTTCAGGTCAAGTTCTTTCTGCTCTGCATCTTTGACGGTTTTTCAACTTAACTTCTTCTTTCAATCTTCAAATATATCAAAGTGAGTTATCCAAGTTGTATTGAAGCATGAAACAAGATCTCTGTTGCTTCATTAAACGAATGACCATTTAGTGCTCTTAAACTCTCAAATTCTCTCTGAATATTCACATGCACATATGTTAATTTTGGGTTTTTTACTGAACTTACGCAAGATCCTTTAGGGCCCCAATATCTAGTGAAGTAACAAACTGTCTCTTCTATGCATCTTTGTCGGTTCTTCAACTTAAAGCCCTTTATCGATCTTCAAATACAAACAAGTAAATTAAGCACTTATTTAACCCTTATTTAATTTGACTGTGACTTGGTTCCACTGCCCTGTTAATTGAAAACGGTGCACCTTTAATTTTGGCTATTATGAAGTGAAAGGGGCGATTGACTCTTTTAAGTTTAAGTTTTAAGCGACACAGGAACTGGTAAGGAAAAAAAATATGGGACTCGTTAGTGAATTATAAAAATACTTTATTTCATTCTGTATAATCTAGGACACTTTTACGTACTTGATTTTAACCAGGTAAATAGCTTTTTACAGGAGTGGATACCGTAAAGAAATTTTATTTATTTACAACCATATATATGATGCTATCATTACAACAGTCATAGGAGGATGGGAAATTACCTATTACCTACCACTAAATTAGGCGTAGGTAATGGGTATTCGTTACCACCCAAGGGCGGTAATGGCTTATTACCTACCTCTCTTTCAACCCTCATTTTCCATGCTTATCTTGGCCCCTAAAATTTAATGTCTTTATAGAATTAAAAAGGTGTCCCCAGCAGCATCGAACTAGATAAGATAGTTAACTGGTAATTTTTTAAAAAGATAGTTAAAAATATTATAAATATCTTATACGAAAAATATAAATTCATATTAGGTAGGTTATAAACTCGAGATTTTATAGTTCATCTCGACAGTAATGAACGACTTCCCACCCCGGTATGTAATATACTATTCCAACCACATATGTAATAATGCCATTTCTGTCTTTTTTTAATCTTGGAAGTGTCTCATTACTGGTTTAGGACGGGAAGTAATTCCATAATTGATCTAGGGCGGGAAGTAGTTACTTCCCGTCCTAGACCAGGAATGCACATGCAAACAAAGCGCAGAAACTTCAGCGAATTACAGAAACCCTGATTGTTGGTTTTGTTCTATACCATAGCAACCATCAAAATTCCGCCTCCTGAGTGAAGATTTGAGCCAGAATATTATATGAATAAATAATATTCAAGAACATTTTTTTGATGTTATGCCGAAAGTGTGGTTGAAAATAAAATAGTATACATATACTCGATGGGAAGCTTCGTTACTGTCTCGAGATTTTATTTATCTCTACGCTACGCGTCTCTATAATTAACATAATCTCTGAACAGTAATGAAAAACTTCCCATCTCGTATTGTAATATACTATTACAGTATTGAATGAAATTTCATTACGGTACAGGATACCGCAATTAAACTATTCAGGATTTCTCAAAAATATATTCGCCGCGATTAATCTTTTCCTGTTTTTAATAAATATGAAGTAAAATGTTGTATGTCGTACGTCCGGTAACGTGTTGCAGTACTCGTTTCGAAATTCCATACTCGGCTTTCGCCTCGTTCAGAAACATCTTACTCCTACTGTAAAACTATACTTACCGGACTTATAACGTAAATAACTTACCTTTCTCGTTGTGGCCGGCTATACTTATCGCCGAATTCCCGAGAACCCATATCGTGAACACGTAGCATATGCATTAGCGAAATCAAGCTGATGTACAAATGGATGATCTTTACTAAAAAAATCTTGTAGATCAAGTCTAATACCTTACCTCAACGCTGGAAACTAGGTACTCTTCAGATACGGCTATTAAGGGCGAAGAGCCCTGGGTAAAATATACCGCCGTTAGAGCAAAACAAATTAGCAATTTCATCATCGTGCTTACACCAGTTCGAAGGAACTAATATTGCTTGATATCATAAGATTAAGTTTATATATTTTTTGTAAACCTTGATAAGAAATTTTCCAACTGCCACTTGACTCAATTGGTGTTTTGATGAATATTTTAGGTGTAGAGGTTATCAAAATTTATTTTAGAAAAAATTTAATGAAATATTCCATTGACGTTATCATATCAAATAACTAGAAATTATGTATTGACAAAAATAGAAAAGTTTTGCTTTCGGTGCAAGTAGTTAAATTCCCATTTGTAGTAGAGCTAGCTGGAAACGTTCTTGTGACGTTTTACAAAACATTGTCAAACACGGTTAAGTATGTCCGAGATTATGTCACGATTCGGAACTTCTTCTTTATGCTCAATTGAGCAAAACCGACAAACACTTTGAAAAATCAAGAGTTTGTCTGACGAAACCGTCGAGCGAAAACCGCTACAGACATCAAAATAAAAAAGAAAAGTAAGTGCAGTAGCTTTGAAGTATGAAGAATTTGCAAGATTAGTGCACAGCTGCAATGAAGAAACCACGCAACTATGTATTATAAGATATAGAAAATATTTTATAAGATACTAAATCTATTACCTTGTATAATAAAACAATATAGAGAAAAAAAGTGACCCAAATACGAAAAAAAAGTAAATAGAAAACTTGTCAACAAATATAGCTTACCAACATAAAATTAGTTGGAAATAGTGGTAGTGTCTTACACGTTAGTGTATAATAAAGTTAGTTGTTATACGTCCATTAAAATAATCTATTTACTAATAGAAAAAAATAATTAAAATTGTAAAAATATGGAGAAAAACAATGATCATTAGATATCAAGTTATCCATTTATTCTCATATACGCAACTTTAAAAAAATGTAAACAGAGAATTTTGCACTTACATACTAATTTTTCTGGCAAATAAAGTAACATAGTTCACCGCAAGGGTATGCCCCCCACAAACCACTTGTCGTACTATCTGACGTTATCTCTTCTTTGATCAAACAGTAATAGCCGTCCACTATTGGCGGGGTCCTGTGCCAATAATCATATTCTATAGTGTCCCCTTCTTCGAACCAAATCCAATCAGGTGAAAACATTCCATCAGCGTGTTGCAAGTAACCTCCGATATAGTGGTCTGAAATTTAGAGAGCAGTTAGGTGAAGAGTTGACTAGAATGTTTTTTCGATATATCGATAACGATATATTATTACGATACTATCAATATATTTATAAGCGATAGTTACCAGAATTTTAATTTATCAGACTTTTGATTTTTAGCAGCATTTCGATAGTTTTCATAGAGTAATATTTTTTTAGTGAGATGTTGTACATACACGTTTCCGGCGTCAGTACTGATGAGGGGTAGACCCCGAAACTAGTATGCAGATGGGTTGATCGACAAATTGGTGACTACCTACACTCTTGACTACCTACACGATATTTTATTATTTGGATACTGCTTCACTAAGTAAATAATTTTTTTTCTACAACCATCACAATATCACAGGGTTTGCTAATTGATGCTTATCCTTCTTCGCAGCAAAATCAGTCTCTTGACTAAGAGGTCCACAAACCACATATAATGAGAAGGTAGTAATTTGCAATTAATTTAAATACGTTATAAAACGATATTTCTTTCAGCCCAGCAGCCTTGCCAAGAAGCCCAAAAATAATGTCTCAGTAAAAAAAAATGGATTAGAGACCAAAAGGTGAAAGCATGCCAATTGTACTAACTTTTCACCTTGAACACTGGTTCCTCATTGGTGATAAATAAAGAGGTCATATGACCTTCGAAAGTGAGTTGACTGTAGACTGTAGGTTAAATGACAATAAGGTGCCCTGAAGCTGTATAAGTTTTGAAATAAATAAACAAACAAACAAAATGGCGGATGGAAGGTAAACACTTCATAATTTCAAGAATATTAAATGGTTAAATAAAATAATTTTACGATTTTTATTTGAACAATAACATATAAAGTGAGGCTAAAATTATTACACAAAAAAAAGTGTAACACACTTCGATCGAGATATACTTTTTCTAACTCAAAATGGGCAGGGGCTCAAGAAGAAGGAAGGAAATTTCCAAACCTAGAGACACCACCACCTAGTTGTGCAAAGTTCTAAAGGCATATTTGTACCTTTGTTTTGAGAGCCAGTAGTTTATATATTGAAATCAGAAAAGGAATCGGAGAGAGAATGTAGAAAGGATATGAAGAATAAAGGAAAAAAAGAAGTAGCATAATAGAAAGACTACAAATGCAGAACGGAAAAGGAATAAAGAGCGACACCTCTAAAGACCTCTAGAAACTAGAACTTGATGTGTTTTGTTGTTCGAAAACCCATGAAAATCATCCAAGGTCGAAAATACTTTGGAAATGACAAGATATGCTATGTTTTGTCGACAAGCAAGTTGGACTCGTTCTACATCGGTTCGCATTCATAACACCTTCAAGAAAACAAACAAATATTTCAGCAAATTGAAACGAAAGCTGTTTAAAAAATAACCAGTCAATTGCAAACGTTGTTACACTATCTAGATCAGCCAAATCAGTCGATATATTAAAAATGGAACTAACTATAAGCCATTCGCTTATTATTGACATTGACATTTTTATTGTATCTTCTCAAACATTGACATTTTTATTGTATCTTCTCAAAATGTGCTAAAAGAAGATGGTTTTAAAAAAATGAATGTTTCTAGATTACAAAAATAAGTGAATGGGTAATAAAAAACCATTCCATGCTGCTTACCCGAAGAATTCCTACTGCAAGTCGAGCGTCATTCAGTGTTTGTAAATTTTACAACTGCTTATTTTGTTAATCAAAATGCCGAATTATTATTGGTTTACGATAAATAAATTGATATTAAGGACAAAAAATGCACCGAATTTGAACTTGATTAGTGTTTATGCAACGTAAAGTGTGTCCAAGGTAAGGATGCACTGAATGGGATCTCCGAAACGGTAAAAGATACGAAGGCGGTTAAGAAGGGGTCAAAGAAGACATAATACATGATCTTTGCGGATTTTTGTTGTTATTTTGTAACGCATAATTATCGATAAGTAAGTAGCAATCAACTATCGATAGGTAATTCTCAACATCGCCCAGTTCTACTGCGCTATTAATTGAAAACGGTGTACTCGTATTTTTGGTTATAAACTAAAAATGGCGATTTGCCCCTTTGAGTCGTTTCACAACGACAAGGAACTGACATGGGCAAAAGATGTAGCACTCATTAGTTAATTATAAAAAGACTTTACTTACAGCTCGAGTTGTGGCCAGCTACAATTATTGCCGAATTGATCTTTGCAGTTTCTTCGGCAGATCGCTCGGTAGCCAGAGAGAACCCATATCGTGAACACGTAGCATATGCATTAGCGAAATTAAGCTAGTGTACAAATGTATGATCTTTACTAAAAAATCTTGTAGAATAAATTCAATAACTTACCTGAACGCTGGAAACTAGATACTCTTCAGATACGGCTATTAAGGGCGAAGACCCCTGAGTAAAACATACCGCGGTTAGAGCAAAGCAAATTAGCAATTTCATCATCGTGATTACACCAGTTTGGAAGAACCAATGTCGCTTGATATCATAAGATTAAGTTTATATATTTTTTGAAAATCTTGATTAGAGACTTTCCAGCTCTCACTTGACTCAATTGGTGTTTTGATGAATGTTTCAGGTGAAGTATTTATCAACAGTTATTTAAGAAAAAATTGAATGAATGAACAAGTAAAATATTCCATTGACGTTATCATCTCAAATGACTAGAAATTATTTATTGACAAAAATAGGAAAGTTTTGCTTTCGGTGTAAGTAGTTAAATTCCCATTTGTAGTAGAGCTAGCTGGAAACGTTGTTGCGACGTTTTACAAAACATTGTCAAACTCGATTCGGAACTTCTTTTTTATGCTCTATTGAGCAATCACAGTTGACAGCACCTTGAAAAATCAAGAGTTTGGCGGCAGTTTATGTATTTCTGTGACAAGAAAAGTTACGTTGTCAACTCAGCAACCACATTACAGTTGGATCGCTAAAAGAATGCCGGTGGGATCGCTAAAAGAATGCCGGTGCGACGTCAATGCGAGGTTATAAGTTTTATATGAATCAAATCAAAGTTTTCTGGGTTGAGTTTCGAGTTACCTTAACCCATAAACGAGTGTGATTCCAATTCCGCATAATCATCTCTAGACTCAGTTTAAATAAACGCCCAATGGTGTTATGGATATTCTCGTGAATAAAACAAATAATACAACAAGAAATATAGTTAGGCTGTTCCAATAGAACTTAATAGTTTATTATACAACAAGTGAGTAAACGTGTGAGCCCACGAGCGAAGCGAGTGGCACAAGTTGCCCGAGAGAATAACGCTCATTAAATGCGAGTTGAATACTGTACTTTATCCACGACCAAGATTCCAAGTTTTCTCAAATATGATAGGTTACAGGTGCCACAAAGACAATTCACAATTTTTAAACCACGACTACGACTGGTTTCACTAATCGACAGATCGACGTTTGATGCGTCAGATAGATGACGGTCTAGTTGGCCGTGCATATTCATTTGTGAATAATTTTCATTATTCACAAGTGAATAAAGATTAGCATTAATCTTGAGAATGTACAAGAATAATGTGAATGTTATAGTATGGTCATGAATAAAGGGGGTTTAAGCCTTAATTTTGACTTTTATTTTCTATATGGATATAGGTCAGATCCGTTGAATTAATATTTTCAAACACTTCAATCAAAACTATGCAAGCCTCCATAAACAAAACACATAAACAAACAACTATGCTCTACATTAATCCGATAAACCCGAGCTCATATGAAATTGTCGATCTAAGTTAATTATAAAGAACTGGCGATCCGGGGCCAGTCTTCCTTTCTTTCGATCTCTCCAAAAACTAAACTCACAAACTCATTCTCTCCCCTGGCCCCGTTCCACCCACACCGATCGCATTTCCCACGACCGATCTGTTCTTTACTTTAACCCAGACATAACATATAAATCAGTCAGCCGCCCTTTACTCATACTCCGGCTGACTCCTAGAAACTTATCAATAGCACACGACTAGGAAAAAGGTCCTTATTCTTTAAAACTACAATCTTTAGTTTTTCAATGTTTCACCTGAAACCAAAACAAAACAACTATTTCATTTAACAAGTTTGACCATCCTGACCATGTCACATCCAAAGTCAACAACATAACAAATCAAAATCAACTTGATCGCTACCGCTGCAGCATTTACTAACAGATTGTCGCAACAATATTTCTAGTATCTCTTAATAAGTACGTTTACAAACGTATCACCAAAGCTACCGCAGTAAGCTTTCCTTATCACATCTAGCTGTCACAGTAGAGACTGTAAGGACAAAGCAACTAGACTACAAAACACAATTAAAAGATTACATCAACAATCGTTTATCATTACATCTGGCAGTCACAATAGCGACTCTAGGAACAAAGCAAGTAAACAACAAAATGCAATCAAAAGATTAAATCAAGAATCTTTTCTCATCAGATCTAGCAGTCACAACAGCGACTCTAGCTACAAAGCAATTAAACAACAACATACTATAATTATACTGAAACAGTAGCTTCTCGGTCAACTTTCCTTATCTTCCGCCGACATGGCCTCATCGTTATCATTTTCATTACTAAAACCAAACATTTTTAGGATCCAATTTTGAAAGCATTCTTTCATTACACTTTGCATAGACAAAATCTTCTATACAGAAAGCCTTAACTTGAGCTTTGCCCAATGTTGAATCGCTCAGTATCTAATTTAGCAACTTTAGATATGCTCCCATAAAAAAGTAATATTTTTTTCTTCATTATCAATAAGTAGGCGCGGCGCACCATTGCCTTTAAATGCAATGAACCAATCTTTGAGATAAAACAATAACTTCGCAGAGCTAATACCGGTAGTTTTATGTTTACTACTATTTATGGCTAATTGTACCTCCCTTAAACCATCTTGCCCATCATTTTTACTTTCCACAATTTCAATTATCGTAAGAAAAAGACTTTTAAAAAAAAAAAAACATCTTCATTTATCAGCTTTTCTAGCCATTAACCATGCATGCACTATGTGCAACAAAACAAAGGTCATTATTACTATTAAAGCAAAACTTTTTAATTTTTGAGGTGGTAAAATACTTTTTCTGGTGTGAAACAATTTTCCTAAGTGCCCAAACAAATACGTTAAATTTCAAAAAGAATCGATTGTTTGCTTTCCAGATGCAAACTGACAAAATAACGAATTTTGTAAAAACGCTTCAATGTCAAGGGCCTACCTCCTCTTATCGGTTTTATCACTTAACTTTCCACAAATATATAGTCAACGTTGTGCCATGGCTTTGTAGTTTTGCCTTTAATTAATAATTGCAAAATACAAAGAATAAAATTACCTGCTTTTAAAGATATCCCTCCTTTTAAAGCCCTTTAGAAATATCATGAGGTTTTCCAGCTTTCTAGATAAAAATCGAAAAACATGCATTTTAATTAACGGTCAGCCAGAATAAAAAAAAAGGAATAACCTTACCTTCTCCATATCCAGTTGACCTCTAGGGAAGGTTTAGACTTACACTGAGTTTTCTTCATATCTAGACTTAGAGCCTCTTTTCTTTTCATGACAACTAAATAGTTCAGATATGCCCTAATTTCCCACATTTTCAAACAAGCAACAAACTTAAACGCGTTAATACCTGATTTTTTTTTATTTGCCGTTAACCTTTTAACGTGATACTGGTATGCTTTATGTCCAGTTTTTTTCACATAATCGACACTAAACGCAAAACAAATTATTTTTGAAATCTTTTGGTATATCTTTTTGTAATGGTTTACCTAATACTTCAGAACAATTAACTACTATCAAATGCAATGCCAAGTGTAGGACATGCAATACTTTATCATTATCATCTTTTGCAAATAACTTCAATATATCCTGTCAATATTGGTCAATATTCGTCAAATTTATTTCTGCAAGCTGGTGAACTTCAAAGAACTCATCAACTAAACAACACCAACTTTCCGGATTGTAATGTAATTTTTTTTACTTAAAATAAAACTCGGCAATTGCACTTTAGTTGATTGACTTGAAGTTCCTGCCAAAACTTTGCAACTGTACTATTTTCTTGTATAAAATGTTAACTAAGCTTGTTGATGACTCATAGATGACTTCTGCAGGTGCGGGAAACCCCACTTCTGATGTCAGATACGTCGAATTAATATTTTCGTTTTGGAAGGCATCTTTCACGAGGATCCAGGTAACATGAACTATAATGGAACTTCAATCAAAACTATGCAAGCCTCCATAAACCAAAACACATAAAAAAACAACTCTGCTCTACAATAATCCGATAAACCCGAGCTCATATGGAATTGTCGATCTAAGTTAATTATAAAGAACTGGCGATCAGGGGCCAGTCTTTCTTTCTTTCGATCTCTTCAAAAACTAAACTCTCAAACTCATTCTCTCCCCTGCTCTTTCCCAAGAGCGATATGTTCTTTACTTTAACCCAGACATAACATATAAATCAGTCAGCCGTATCAATAACACTTGACTAGTAAAAAGGTACTTATTCTTTAAAACTACAAACAATCTGAAGGCGCCGACATATACAAGACATGGGAACCGTCCTTGCCAAGGGATACTGATGAGTAGAACTGCAGGAGCGCCGAGAAAAACGCCATTCTTCACCTTTCGCTTTATTGAACATAAAAACTGGAGTGGGAAGTGGTAAAGGAGGGTTGTAATTCATCTTTTGAATGTTTTATTCAATCTTTTGAGGATGCTTTTGTAAAAAGCCGTCGTAAAAGAGCTTTTTATCCAATAATACTCCAATAATCCGTTTTAACTCTTGTACTATCTCACTTTGAATCAGTCCTCTGTCTGCCATGATTGTGTTTTAAGCATAGTTCATGCATTATCACTACTTTTTCTACTTGAAACTTTGCTACAGGGGCAACCTTCCCTTACACAAAGGTTGCTGTTATCTACTATGACTATTATTTTTCCTTGATTACTTTTTTGAAAGTCCCAAATGCTTTTTCAGACTCTATTGTTGTTTAGGGCTTGATCCGTTCTAGTATCATCTGCCTCCATAGGATAATTTCATCACTGCCTGCTCAGTTCCGATAATTTTTCGATTTTCTGTCATTGTGGGGTTGATTGTATTTGGTGGTATACTCTTGTGCATGTCTACTGATATCTTCGTGGTCCGGGAGAGGTCTGTTTGAGTAAGTACATATGTTGCTAGGACTTGTGTGTGGTCTCAACTGTTCCTTTTTAGTCCTTTCTTTTAGGTGTCCCTTAAACTTTGCAATTTACTTGGTACTTCTATTTCTGGTTCTTGCGTGCTTCTTTCTTCACTGCAGTGGTGGTTGGTGGTCTGAGCATCGATTCATGGAGGTTGATCGCTTGAATATGGACTGGTTTGAACGTCTAATTCCTCTGCTCGTTATTCGTCCTTGTTCTCTTGTAGTTCCAGCTTATTTCCATTTATTATTCCTCATGCCGTTTTTAAGTGTTTTGTTTCAACACCGATTCTGGCGACATCTATGAGTTTTTCCAGAAAGGCGCAATAAATAATTATTATATTCCTTATATATACGGGGTGTTCATTATAAAACTTCATCTAGATGGCTGTGAAGTGCCAAAAGAAAAAGATGGAGGAACAAAAGTCCATTTACTTTGATTATATTATCCTTTTCTGTCAACATTTCATAGCCTGCTGGATGAAGTTTTATAATGAACATCCCGTATATTATTTATAAAAACAATGGTACAAAATTGAACTCAGTTAGAACTAGTCAGACTCAGTCAGTCAGATTCTGAATCTGATCTTTCATTAAAGTATATAATTACTGGTTCAATCTCAATATTTACTAAGGCTTGATCTCGGTTGTACCATGTATTAATAATATCTTTGGATATCGTACACTATTTTCCCACATGTTATTATTACATTGATCCATAACCTCTCCCCACATTTGTTTTACTTCTTCATCGCCATAACCATTTCTATCAATGTGTTTGTTGCTACCAATGTGTAATTTAATTCAATTGCATTAAAATCACAATGGTAAGGTAGAAGTTTTAATACTTCATGACCTCTCTTATCGGTTCATCTATCACATATATATTTTCTTTTCGGTTTTGTTTTGCAAGTTGCAACAGTTCAGGTTTCGTTAATTTATTGTCAAATTTTTTACCATTTTCGATTAATCCTGTAACAATTTGAAATCTGATAGAAGACGTTCGTGGCTGCTTTTCAGCAAGAATGCTATGATCAGGGGTATTATCCATTATAAGTGATGGTTCTTCTAAGTTTGGAAGTAATTGAGTTCTGACCCATTTAGTAAATTTCGTGTTGTCCATTTCACCGTGTAGTAGTGATTTTGAGCAAAATGCCAAATCTGCGCCTTGAAAAAATCCTTGGGAAGTTCTATCGTCCACGATAATAAATCGTTTACCGTTATACCCTACGGTTTACGAACACTTTTTATATTGGTGTCTTGCCAGGATTAGTGCCTTTCGAGTAAACCCAAGTTTCATCTCAAAATACGAATTGCCTTGGATTAGCGCTTTTAATGTTTTCTAGATATTTTCGAACAAAACAAGCTCTTAATGACACAAAATTTATTCTTTGTATAAGTGCTGTTCTATTGTCATGCTTTTTTGTGCTTAAAGCTCGTTTCTCTCAACAAGAAATTAAGGAATGGGGAAGAATCAAGGAATTACATTAATTCGCTCCACCACAGAGTTACTTTCACTTTAGAAGTTGAAAAACAAAACAAATTACCGTTTTTCGATTTATTGGTGATAAGAAACTCTAATAGAATTGATTTTGAAATTCATTGAAAACCATTCTCTACTGACAATATTATCCAATGTAGATCGTGTTCTACGCCCTCTCATAAGTTCGCAGTATTTAAGTCCTTGTTCTATAGATTGTTTAAGATACCCCTTGGTGATGAAGCCTTTCGCAAAGAATTATCCATAATGAGACAGTTTCAGCCGTTTCGAATGGTTTTCCCTTAAATTCAGTAATGAAAATATTTTACAAGTTCGCTAATAGTCACCTTCTTTCTTATAATGTCATCCAGGAAAGGGTGAATAACAACAATTTTAGATGTCTCATGTTCTTTGGAGACGTATCTTGTGAGAGACAGCTGTCCAAGTTCTTCAAGAACTGTAATGTTTCTATAGGTTTCAGAGTGGCTTAAAAAGATACGCTTAAAAGCCATTTGGTTAGGTTAAAAGATCAAACTGACATATTCAGCAAATCGGGGTGTATGAGCTTTCGTGCCAAGATTGTTCAAGCTTTTATGTGGGTCAATAAGGAAGGCGGATTGAAACCAGGATTAATGGACATCTCAAAGAATTCAATAAATACAAAGATTCAGAAATCACCGAATCAAAGTCTGCCTTTGCGACACACCTATTGACTGAAAACCACAATTTTACTTTCCCTTACAATGCCAAGGTTCTTCATGAATGTCCTAAGGGCAAGAAGTTGGATTTGTTGGAAAAGATGGAGATCACGAGAGCTATGAAAAGCCCCATTCTCACCTGTGTTAACGATGTTTTCAATTTTGAACCCAATTTAATTTTTAACAATATCAAATAAATTCCCGGGTCTTGAGCGCTATCTCTATATAATTCCGTTATCATTCCAATGTGTTTATTTACTTTCACCAGTCGCCCTTTCATTGGGAAGTATCGAATGGACAATTTTATAATGTGTTTCGGTGAAGTATTTGAGTTTTGTCATTGTTATTAGGTTTTAATTATTTGTTATTTTAGGTCTGATGATGCCATAGGGCGAAACACGTGTTACCGTTATAATATTTTAACTAAATGTATTGAGACCGTGACCAAAATCACGCTTTGTTTTGTTTAAATTACTAGGTCTCTTTGTGTAAAATGAACGAAATTCTCAAATTAAGGGATGTTTGACCTATGGAGACGATTTATTTAGTTTTTAGTTCGACATTAAGGGTTTTAAGAGTCACATGCTCTCCTAACAACAAAATATAAAATAATCAGTTGCAATTATTTTTCTTCAAATTAACAATAACCCGCTTTTTTATACATATCGTTCAAAGTATTACAAAATTTCCATTTTGGAACTTTCAGGTAAGTTTGGAATTGCATGATTTTCTATACTCTTCTTGATGCCGTACACTGTACTTTTAGAAATTTTTAGAGCAGCAGCTACCCTCTAAAATAAGGAGTAGTGATCATTAGCAATTAATTAAAAGCTGCAGTAAAACTGCCGAAAGTGGTTTAGATATGTACCTCTTGAACAGACGCCACTGACTCTAAAGGCCGCCATTTTCTTTGTCCCTTTCAAAGTACTCATACCGATTGAAAACAAGTTACCGTGCTTGTGACTTAAGAGTTTTTTCTCGCATTTCTCATCTTATTGTATGAGCTCGATTGAACTTATATACCTGCAAAGTATACGTTTATGCTCTTATGTATGATTTACTACCCTTACACATGATTTCATTCTAGTATTGATTTAGAAAGCCCATTTCTTTCTGGCTTTAAATACGGTTCATGGGGTACTTAATACCATCAAAAATATTAATATTTCCATTAATAATTCCATTAATAATAATTAATGGATGAAAAATTGCAGATGTTTCTTCGTACTTCTCTCCTCTCTTGGGAGTTCGAAATTGAAATTGGTCCCACAAAACATCCCCATATAGAGCGGAAAGTGACATGTTACACCTTGGCGATATATTTCAGCGCCATCTATTAATAGGAAGGCATAGTTTTAGAAATCCTGGCGCATTCACCATTTTTAATTCCGCTTTTTGGAAGGCACCATTATAGAGGGTGTTTCAGAAGAAGATGGATGTGATTCAATATGTTATTCTACATTTCATTCCAAGCAAAAAGGTTCCTTTATACGCATAGTTCGGCAGAGGTTTTATGTAGGATATACTTTAATTATATACCAAGTTATAAGAACATTTTTGCTCAAAAAAGATATAGAATAAGATATTGAAGCACATCTCTTCTCCTCAAACAACCTGCTGGTCTATCAAATAGATTATGGTATTGTTTTTATAGAGAGCTACTTTAAAAAGGCTTTTGAAGTGAACAATATTATACAATTTATATTTAGTAGCCTACCTACTATTAATAGTATTAATAGTTTACGAACAGTTAGTACTTATATATTGCGATTGAAGTTAGCAGTATTAAGATAAGTGACACAGATATTCTTTTATCTGCTATGAGTTGGAATGTCTACTAGATTAAGCAAATAAATACTATAACCTGAATCCAGTTAACTTAAATTCTGATACAAATAAGTAGTCTTTTAAATAAAGTCGCTAATAGTATTTTAGTATGTGGAAATTAAATTTTATTTTCTAAAACATACTTGAAAATAACAAAATTGTGTGGTATTGTACTTTTTACAAAAACTACAAAGTGCCTAACACACTACAAAGTTATGTGGCACAAACTTAAGGGTAGTAAATGAATTTTCATCGTAGATTAAAAAAAAAACATGGGAAATTAAAGCCTACAACTGCAAAATAAATAATGAAAAGTTCTCCTGCTTAAACTTTAAAAATCAAAAATATTTCCAAATATTTTTAAATTTGCTGTTAAGTATAAAGCAAAAATAAGAAAGTTTTTTTTACTGGTTTCAGCTGCTAGAACTCATGTACCAGTTTCCATTTTCAGTTATAAGCTTATGTCAAGTTATACTTTTTGAACGAAAAGCATAAAGTTAAAAACATAGAAAAATACTATTAGTAAAACCTCTAAAAATCACTCAGAAAGAAGCGAAAATATACTTAATATTTGTTAATCTATCATTCCTGTCATAATGGCACCAAGGTTTCCTGACACCTAAAGTTAATAGATTATAAGATTATAATTGTGTGTTGTTAGAAACCTTCTTTCAAAGAGTATGTTTGATTTTGAACTCAGTAATCCTGCACAATTTAAATCCTATGAAATTAAAAAAAACTTAAAAGTGCTGTGGCATTAACTAAAATTAACTAAAATATAGATAATTCTTACAACTTAGATATTTACTTACGTCCTAGTGAACGATTAAAGTAGCTATTTATGTAACCAGTTACGGCAAGTCCGATTTTGTGTAACGAATGAATGTTTGCGGGACGATCGCAGCGAGTTTCCGCAATTTGAATGAGATACACAAAAAATACTTTTCGTCACGTGTTTTATACAAGATTTTTTCTAATTTTGACTACACATATCTGCTTAGAAAGAGTTATTATTATTATTAAACTTCAATATTTACTTACTTTGTATCTACTTAATACCGTAAAACTGTACCGGTGTGCCAGTGTGCCATAACCGAAACCTGCAACTAGTGGTGAAACGAACTTTTCGTCACCAGTTACGAAAGATTTTACTTTTCGTAACTAGTTACGAAAAGTAGGAAGTTACATCACTGTCTTCAGTATTGAAAAGTGCCACTTTATATGTCAAAATTAGAAAAATATTTTTAATATACACAAAAACTGCAAAATTTAATTAACTAAATACTAAATAAAAATTCGCCTACCGGATTTTTTGTGCTGAAATTCCAAATATATTATATACCCGTATTGATTGGGAAACGTCATCTAGAAGGTTATGATTTTTTGACAGAAAGGGATGGAATAATTGATGTAGATTGACTTTTGTTCTTTCATCCTTTTCTTTTCACATTTCCCAGCCAACTAAATGTGGTTTCAAAATTAAGGAAAAACACGTCACACTGACACTTGTTAATCTGACAATGCTATTTGTCGAGGACGTTTGCATAACCACCAGACAATATTGTATCTGTTATTTCTTTTCTTATTATTGGGTGTAAAATAGGCAGGCAAATCTAACATATATACGTGTCGCATAATTTCATCGGATCGGCATTCTTTCAGCGAACCAAGTTTACCTGTTTCAGCAAATATTTTATCAGACTGGGCCTTTAATATGAGAAAACAAAGTGGAGAGGAATATAAAGAAGGTACAAACCGGACTATCTGGAATGTAACAGCAAAAGTTTTGATGGAAAAGTATTACACTGAATACAATGTACAGTTCAATCCATTTACGGACAAGCGAAAACAGCTACAGACATCAAAAGAAAAATAAAAGTAAGTGCAGTAACTTTGAAGTATGAAGAATTTGCAAGATTAGTGCGCAGCTGCAATGAAAAAACTACGCAACTATGTTTATTGGGTTATTTTCTAACAAATCGGCCATTCTATTAAAATATTTCATAAGATACTAAATCTATTATTTTGTATAATAAACCAATATACAGAAACAAAAAAAAGTGACTCAAATACGAAAATAAAACAAACAGAAAACTTCTCAAGAAATATAGTGTTACGAAGAGCGGCCGCTGGGAGGCGGAGCGACATTGGGGGTTGGACCTTGGCGGCTCGCGGTCTATCCGGGCTCTCCAGCGTGGGAACTGTTACGAGTGATTTATTGCTCTATTTATTTAGAACGCAGTTATTTACGACCTTTTTTTATGTGTCTATTATCAATTATTTTTTTAAGAATGTTCTAGGCTTTTCTATATTTTCAGAATTTTGTATAAAAGGCGAATAGCGCCACCGTTATTAGTAGTTTTATTTAATCGCGCTATAGGTAAGCTAAAGTAATATCTTTAGTAATTTCTATTAAAACGATAATAGAAGGCTATAAAGTGTAAAGTAGTGAGTTATTTAGTAGTCGACTTGTACTTGTGTGTTTTTGTGGGATAAATAAATACTGTTTTCGTGTTGAATCGCTACACTGGAATTATTGAACACTGAGTTCGCAACAATAGCTTACCAGCATTCAGTTAGTTGGAAATAGTGGTATTTTCTTACACGTTAGTGTACAATAAAGTTAGCTGTTATAGGTCCATTAAAATAAACCATTTCTATCTATAATAGGAGCTTGCCTGTTTACAGGGGATGTGTGATGCTTGACGCGCCATCTATTTGCTAATAGAAAAAAAAATTTAAATCATAAAAATATGGAGAAAAACAATAATCATTAGATATCAAGTAATCCATTTATTTTCAAACACACAATTTTAAAAAATGTAAACGAAGAATTTCGCATTTACTTACTAATTTTTTTCTGGCAAATAAAGTACCGTAGTGTATCGCAAAGGGATCCCGCCCACAAACCACTTGTCGTACTGTTTGACGTTATCGGTTGTTTGACCAAACAGTAATAACTGTCCTCGATTGGCGGGGTCCTCTGCCAATTATCATATTCTATTTCATCCCCTTCTTCGAACCAAACCCAATCAGGTGAAAAAATTCCATCAGCATGTTGCAAGTAACCTCCAATATAGTGGTCTGAAATTTAGAGAGCAGTTAGGTAAAGAGTTGGCTAGAATTTTTTCCGACATATCGATAACTATCGAGAGTTATTTAACGATATATTATTACGATACTATTAATATATTGATAAACGATAGTTACCACAATTTTGAGTTTTCAAACTTTTGATTTTTATCAGCATTTCGATAGTTTTTGTAGAGTACAATTTTATTGCTTGGACACTGCTTCATTAGGCAAAAGCTTTTTTATAGTAGAGTGTGCGGTAAAAGGTTGATCACCTAATTACGATTTACACTGAATAATAAGTGAAGAGAAAGAGAGGTAAAAGAGTGATAGTTTGCAGGAATTATCTTCTAAAAAGCAATTTGAAATATCAAGCAATTTAGTCTTAAAAAACACAAGAAAAAAAGTAATAAAAGAAAGGTTTTGTGGTTAAAGTTGGACAACCATAGCTTGTTGAGAAATAACGAGGAAGTTTTCCAGACCAGAAACACCCTGGCAAATGATAGCTGCATAATGATATGTAGTGTGTCCATAATAACAGTATGTACACTCTGATCGAGATATACTTTTACTAGCTCCTAATAGGCAGTGGCTCAAGCATAAGAACTCGAGAAGGAAATTTTCAAACCAAGAGACACCAAAATTATTATCTTAAGGCATTTGTACCTTTGTTTAGAGAGGCCAGTGGTTTATATATTGGATTCAAAAAATCTGAGACAGGAAGTAGAAGGGATATGCAGAATAAGGGAAGAGAAAAGTAGCATAGTAGAAAAACTGCAAATGCTGAGCGGGAAAGAAATAAAGAGCGACAACTCTAAGGAACTATACAAACTACAACTTGTTGTGTTTTGTTGTTCGAAAACCCTTGACGATCATCCAAGATCGAAAATACTTTGATTAGTATTTATACTTGATTTAGTATTTATGCAACATAAAGTGTATCTAAGATAAGGTTGCACTGCATGGGATCTCCGAAACGGTAAAAGATACGAAGGCAGTTAAGAAGGTGTTAGAGAAGACATGTTGCATGACTTTGGTTTTTAATTTTTTTAAACACTTTTTCTTCCTTTTTAAGCTCTGCAAGGTGGAGTTCTTAAGTTTTGTTCCAAACTATCGAAAAAAATTAGTTAACGCAAAAGACAGCCCATTTTATACCGAATTTAATAACGTGTTGTTTTGTTGCAAAAAAAACATTCTTAATATCTAAATATTGTATTAGAAGGCAATGACTACAAATGCAATAGCAAAACCGAAAAAGATACAAAATTTTAAATAAATGTTCAAATATATAACCAATATTCTCTTCTTCATGCCTTTGATAAGACTCCGGTTCTTGAGCGATAATATTAAGTGCTGCCGTAACTGCTATCGAAAGTAGATCTGCTGCATCAAAATGGCGAAAACGTTGTAAAAAAAAATGTTTCTTTTTTTTAAGGAACCTCAGCAAAGATTGAGAATAAATTGAAAATAATCGAGATAAAATTGAGGCACTGATACGCAAAAATTGATCTAATGTGGAATTTTTGGAACCCTTAAACCGGTCGCCTCTCCGGCTATCTATGATGATTGATCGATCATAATTAATAGTGATGGCGATGGTAATTGGTATCACAAAGAATGTATTACATAATAAGTTTTTAAACCCTTACTAACATATTAATTCTAATTAAAAAAAATTAAACACTCATTAACAATCATATTTTTACAATGTCTAACAATTTTTGTGATAACTAACAATGAGTGGATGATGAATATCATCATTAGCGTCATACTAATAAAGATAAGTGATAACTAACGATTCGTCGAGTACACTGACTACTATCGATACATCGATAAGGCGATAACTATCGATAATCATAAGTATCAAAAAATCAACTTTTATTGGCTAAAGAAGAGTTATCGATAAGTAAGTAGCAATCAACTATCGATAGGTAATTCTCAATATCGCCCAGTCCTAGTCCAAATCCTTATTTAATAAGACTGTGACTTGGTTCCACTGCGCTGTTAATTGAAAATGGTGTACTCTTATTTTTGGTTATTATGAACCAAAAATGGCGATTTGTCCCTTTGAGTCGTTTTACGACACAGGAACTGGCAAGGGCAAAAAGCCTTACTGACCAGCCGTATACGGCAAAACTAGTCGGGGGTTGGGCACAATTACAGCTTGCGAAATGATGGGTTCATCAGTCGTTTAAAAGATCGAACAGCGTTTTCATAGCACCGACGGCTAAAAATTGTTTTCGGTATTTTACAGTAATCTGCATCATTTTTCCTTAGACCGGGCAATGACATTGGTGCTGGGCGAGTGCAATCTCGTTAGTTCTACAAACGTACACAGATGGTGCCACCGGGAAACTTTTCTTAGTGCTGCTATGAAACGTGTCTTGAGTACCGAAAATTACGCAAATTCTGACTGTGTCAAAGCCTCATTATCGAGCCGTACACGGTGAAAGTAGTATGAGGATGGGCACGGGATTAGAGCTCGCGAAATGATGGTTCATCAGTCGTTCAAAAGGTCGAAAACAACGGTTTTAATGTAGCACTCATTAGTTAATTATAAAAAGACTTTACTTACAGCTCGAGTTGTGGCCAGCTATAATTATTGCCGAATTGATCTTTGCAGTTTCTTCGGCAGATCGCTCGGTAGCCAGGGAGAACCCATATCGTGAACACGTAGCATATGCATTAGCGAAATCAAGCTGGTGTACAAATGTATGATTTTTATTAAAAAAATCTTGTAGAACAAGTCTAATAACTTACCTCAACGCTGGAAACTACATACTCTTCAGATACGGCTATTAAGGGCGAAGACCCCTGAGTAAAATATACCGCCGTTAGGGCAAAGCAAATTAGCAACTTCATCATCGTGCTTACACCAGTTTGGAAGAATCAATGTCGCTTGATGTCATAAGGTTAAGTTTATATATTTCTTGAGAATCTTGATAAGACATTTTCCAGCTACCACTTGACTCTAATTGATATTTTGATGAACGTTTTAAGGTGAAGTCGCATTAAACGTGAGAACACTTATAATCGATTTCTTTTAACAGTAACGATTGTATTACATAACCGTATTTGTCTAAAATTGTTTCAGAAGTACTTAATGAGAGTAAACAAAATTTTCGATTGACGTTATTATCTCAATTACCGAGAAATAGCTATTTATGTAACCAGTTACGAAAAGTCCGATTTTGTGTAACGAATGAATGTTAGCGGGACGAGCGGAGCGAGTTCCCGCAATTTGAATGAGATACACAAAAAAGGTTTTTCGTCACGTGTTTCATACAAGATTTTTTCTAATTTTGACTACAAATACCTACTTAGAGAGAGAATTATTATTATTAAACTTCAATATTTACTTTTAAACCACTTTGTATCTACTTAATACCGTAAAACTATAGCAACGGTGTGCCACAGCCGAAACCTGCAACTGGTGGTGACACCAACTTTTCATTACTAGTTACGAAAGATTTTACTTTTCGTAACTAGTTACGAAAAGTAGGACGTTATGTCACTGTCATCAGTATTGAAAAGTGCCACTTTATATGTCAAAATTAGAAAAAAGTATTTATTGACAAAAATAGTTAAGTTTCGCCTTCGGTGTATAGAAATACTCAAATCTCCATTTGAAGTAGAACCAGCTGGGACTTACCTAAAAGTAATTGTCGAATGCAATTATTCAGCTTTTTGACTAATTACAATTATTTTACTTAAAATACATATTAGTTTATAAGGGTTAGGTAAGTAGATATTTATAGGGGGTGTTCATTTGAAAATGTCATATAGTTGGCTGTGAAATGTCAAAAGAAATGGCTGAAGGAACAAAAGTCTAGTTACTTTGATTATGTTTGCTGGCCAGAATATGTGTATAACAAGGCCATTGTCGCATCCACCTATTGGAACTCATCGCAGCTCGCTCCTACATGGAACTTGGATAATCATACTTATATGTTATTATAGTACCTGTTATTATCTTATCAAGATTTTGAGTACTTTGTTACTTATAAAAGCTGGTAGCACAATGCTGTATGTATTTAATTACAATTAAAATGTTGAAAATTATTCATCTAGTAACGGTCTCGCTGTTGGTGGTGAGGACTGTTTGGACACATCCATTCACCTCTTATTCTGCTCCTACTATTGAATACCATATATCAAACATAGAGGTATGTCAAACTTGAGAATCAGAGTGAATGCCTTGCATAATATGTGTGAACATTCAATCACTTTTTCTAGCAAACGCCACTCGAAGCCCTGGTAACCTGTAAGCGATATGGATACACCTTAGCCACTGAACAAAATGCTGAAGATACTGCAAACATCAATGCTGCATTGATAGCTGTAAACCAGACCTCATCTCGTAAGTGTGGCTTTGAACATAATTTTGTTTCATATTTAAAAACATATTTTTGGTTTTTCAGCTTTCATATTAGGAGGGTTCAAGCAAAAAGAAGAAATTTTCGATAACCAATGGGTGTGGTTCAAGACCGGGCAACCTTTTAGTTATACCAATTGGTTACCGGGAAATAATGAATCATCTATTTACGATAGTCTGGTGAAGTTGCCCATAGACTTTCTCAATGGAACTTGGTACTCACTTTCTACTAACGTAACCGGTCCTATGTATTTTATTTGTGAGACTGATAATAATAACTGCTAATAATTGGAGGATTGTTTTGCAACAGCTTGTTTTCGTATCAAGTAATTAAAGATGTTGAAGCAAGTGGTATTCAAGATTTTTTTTATCTCTAGGTCCATACATTCATTTCAAGGTTAAACACTACTTACAAACTATTTTTGTGTTCATAAAAATGTGAAACCTCATACATACTATGCAGATTGCTACTACTAAAAGACCTTTCAATAATTCCAAATTTCGGACTTATGCAGGGCGTTTCAGAAAGAGATGCTAAAACTTCGTCCATATATTCAATGTTCAAAAATAACCCTAATTGCTGCCATCTTTATATTCTTATTGAGATATCAAAGAATGGAAATAGTCTCAGTGCACTCTAAAGCCGCCATCCAAACACTCTGTCGTGTTATCCGCTTACGTCTTGATGTGACATTGTAAACGCACCTTTTAAAAATAATTGAAGAATTACCAGAGAAGTTTCTAGATCGGAGATTGATGCGAAGCGACCCTAAACAAACGCATTTATCGGACTTTCACCTTAAATTTGTAATTTTCAAACACAACTACTTTAATTCTCAAGTTCTGCTCAAATCCAATAATTATGCTGAGTTTGTAATGTAGGAAAAGTAAAATGGTTTAATAAGCGACGAACTACCACCCAGAACTCATAACACAATTCACCGCATGACCCAGAAAGCTCCTCTGCAACCTCCAACTTCTGCAAAATAAGATACTAGAGTAGTGTGACAAAAATTCAAAATTGAGACACGAAACCACATTCAAGCAATAATTGATGAATAATGATTGATTTTTACCAGCTAAAGTAGCTAAAGCGAGTGGCAATTAGTATGCATATGCAGAGGGAAGAACTGGAACTGGACCATCTAACATGAACAAGATTTCCAAAGGTTAGGTACATTTAACTGCTTATGCCTATGCCTTACGTAATATACAGGGTGTTACGGTACGAAATGTACATACTAATAAAGGAGATAGGTTTTGACCATGCCAACACATATTTAGTATTAAAAAAGTTCGGAACTCAATTCTTACTGATATACAGGGTCTTGTAT